>OX246750.1:19749500-19862000 GCA_945910005.1 Isoperla grammatica | reverse complement strand
TCCACTTTCTATAATATGGGTTGAAACCCCCCCCCCCCCCTTCCCAATTCCTGGATACGCCACTGTGTACAATTACGTCTGTGTACACCATTGTATAACTTTGTCTGTGTGTTCAATATATCATACTTATTTTGAAAAGCCTGTGTATTGACTTCCAAGTCGTTAACCTGAAGAATCCATACTATCCTTAAATATAAATACTAAACTTTATCTCGGCGACGAGTACAGCAATGTACACACAACTTCCTCAGATACTAAGGGAACTTGTTGGCTCTTATCTCGAACATTCTTAACAGTTAGCGCAGCCAGTGAGAGGCGACTTTTTATAAATCCGGTCAACGGTAGTGATCCTAGTTCTCAAGGAAAACAGTTAGGAAAATACATGTGCAGGAACAAAATCTAAAATGTTAGTTAGGTAAGTGTGTATAACTATAAACCTACCTTGCACGAAGCTCGACGCGAGCCGCATGGGCTGTAGCACTGTCACCGTTGCTAGGCGCGCCTCTTCTGGCCTCTCACTGAAGGTTGGCGCGAGAAGCTCAACGCGAGCCGCATGGGCTGTAGCACTGTAACCGTTGCTAGGCGCGCCTTTCCTGGCGCTCTCAAGGTTGGCGCCGAGATAGCGAGGATTCTGCGTCCTGCTGCGTGATGTCACAAACGACCTCGCTGCGTGACGTCACAAACGACCTACTATACTATAATACTTTGCGAGTCCTGCTGCGTGACTTCACAAACAACCCTACTATACTATAATACTATCGAGTCCTGCTGCGTGACTTCACAAACAACCCTACTATACTATAATACTATCGAGTCCTGCTGCGTGACGTCACAAACAACCCTACTATACTATAATACTTTGCGAGTCCTGCTGTGTGACGTCACAAACAACCCTACTATACTATAATACTTTGCGAGTCCTGCTGCGTGACGTCACAAACAACCCTACTATACTATAATACTTTGTGAGTCCTGCTGCGTGACTTCACAAACAACCCTACTATACTATAATACTTTGCGAGTCCTGCTGTGTGACGTCACAAACAACCCTACTATACTATAATACTATCGAGTCCTGCTGCGTGACTTCACAAACAACCCTACTATACTATAATACTTTGCGAGTCCTGCTGCGTGACGTCACAAGCGACCGTACTATACTATAATACTATCGAGTCCTCCTGCGTGACGTCACAAACGACCGTACTATACTATAATACTATCGAGTCCTGCTGCGTGACGTCACAAGCGACCGTACTATACTATAATACTATCGAGTCCTGCTGCGTGACGTCACAAACGACCGTACTATACTATAATACTATCGAGTCCTCCTGCGTGACGTCACAAACGACCGTACTATACTATAATACTATCGAGTCCTCCTGCGTGACGTCACAAACGACCGTACTATACTATAATACTTTGCGAGTCCTGCTGCGTGACGTCACAAACAACCCTACTATACTATAATACTTTGCGAGTCCTGCTGCGTGACGTCACAAACCACCCTACTATACTATAATACTATCGAGTCCTGCTGCGTGACGTCCCAAACGACCGTACTATACTATAATACTATCGAGTCCTGCTGTGTGACGTCACAAACAACCCTACTATACTATAATACTATCGAGTCCTGCTGTGTGACGTCACAAACGACCGTACTATACTATAATACTATCGATCCTGCTGTGTGACGTCACAAGCAGCCCTACTATACTATAATACTATCGAGTCCTCCTGCGTGACGTCACAAACGACCCTACTATACTATAATACTATTGATTCTGCTGTGTGACGTCACAAGCAACCCTACTATACTATAATACTATCGAGTCCTCCTGCGTGACGTCACAAACGACCGTACTATACTATAATACTTTGCGAGTCCTGCTGCGTGACGTCCCAAACGACCGTACTATACTATAATACTATCGAGTCCTCCTGCGTGACGTCACAAACGACCGTACTATACTATAATACTATCGAGTCCTCCTGCGTGACGTCACAAGCAACCCTACTATACTATAATACTTTGCGAGTCCTGCTGCGTGACGTCCCAAACGACCGTACTATACTATAATACTATTGATTCTGCTGTGTGACGTCACAAACAACCCTACTATACTATAATACTATCGAGTCCTGCTGTATGACGTCACAAACAACCCTACTATACTATAATACTATCGAGTCCTGCTGTGTGACGTCACAAACAACCCTACTATACTATAATACTATCGAGTCCTGCTGCGTGACGTCACAAACAACCCTACTATACTATAATACTATCGAGTCCTGCTGCGTGACGTCACAAACAACCCTACTATACTATAATACTATCGAGTCCTGCTGTGTGACGTCACAAACAACCCTACTATACTATAAAACTATCGAGTCCTGCTGCGTGACGTCACAAACAACCTTACTATACTATAATACTATCGAGTCCTGCTGCGTGACGTCACAAACAACCCTACTATACTATAATACTATCGAGTCCTGCTGTATGACGTCACAAACAACCCTACTATACTATAATACTATCGAGTCCTGCTGTGTGACGTCACAAACAACCCTACTATACTATAATACTATCGAGTCCTGCTGCGTGACGTCACAAACAACCCTACTATACTATAATACTATCGAGTCCTCCTGCGTGACGTCACAAACAACCTTACTATACTATAATACTATCGAGTCCTCCTGCGTGACGTCACAAACAACCCTACTATACTATAATACTATCGAGTCCTGCTGCGTGAAGTCACAAACAACCCTACTATACTATAATACTATCGAGTCCTGCTGCGTGACGTCACAAACAACCTTACTATACTATAATACTATCGAGTCCTGCTGTGTGACGTCACAAACGACCTCGCTGCGTGACGTCACTAACGACCTACTATACTATAATACTTTGCGAGTCCTGCTGCGTGACGTCACAAACAACCCTACTATACTATAATACTTTGCGAGTCCTGCTGCGTGACTTCACAAACAACCCTACTATACTATAATACTTTGCGAGTCCTGCTGTGTGACGTCACAAACAACCCTACTATACTATAATACTATCGAGTCCTGCTGCGTGACGTCACAAACAACCCTACTATACTATAATACTTTGCGAGTCCTGCTGCGTGACGTCACAAACAACCCTACTATACTATAATACTTTGCGAGTCCTGCTGTGTGACGTCACAAACAACCCTACTATACTATAATACTATCGAGTCCTGCTGTGTGACGTCACAAACAACCCTACTATACTATAATACTATCGAGTCCTGCTGTGTGACGTCACAAACAACCCTACTATACTATAATACTGTCGAGTCCTGCTGCGTGACGTCACAAACAACCCTACTATACTATAATACTATCGAGTCCTGCTGTGTGACGTCACAAACAACCCTACTATACTATAATACTATCGAGTCCTGCTGTGTGACGTCACAAACAACCCTACTATACTATAATACTATCGAGTCCTGCTGTGTGACGTCACAAACAACCCTACTATACTATAATACTTTGCGAGTCCTGCTGTGTGACGTCACAAACAACCCTTCTATACTATAATACTATCGAGTCCTGCTGTGTGACGTCACAAACAACCCTACTATACTATAATACTATCGAGTCCTGCTGCGTGACGTCACAAACAACCCTACTATACTATAATACTATCGAGTCCTGCTGTGTGACGTCACAAACAACCCTACTATACTATAATACTATCGAGTCCTGCTGTATGACGTCACAAACAACCCTACTATACTATAATACTATCGAGTCCTGCTGTGTGACGTCACAAACAACCCTACTTTACTATAATACTATCGAGTCCTGCTGCGTGACGTCACAAACAACCCTACTTTACTATAATACTATCGAGTCCTGCTGTGTGACGTCACAAACAACCCTACTATACTATAATACTTTGCGAGTCCTGCTGTGTGACGTCACAAACAACCCTACTATACTTTAATACTATCGAGTCCTGCTGTGTGACGTCACAAACAACCCTACTATACTATAATACTATCGAGTCCTGCTGCGTGACGTCACAAACAACCCTACTTTACTATAATACTATCGAGTCCTGCTGTGTGACGTCACAAACAACCCTACTATACTATAATACTATCGAGTCCTGCTGTGTGACGTCACAAACAACCCTACTATACTATAATACTATCGAGTCCTGCTGTGTGACGTCACAAACAACCCTACTATACTATAATACTATCGAGTCCTGCTGCGTGACGTCACAAACAACCCTACTATACTATAATACTTTGTGAGTCCGGCTGCGTGACGTCACAAACGACCGTACTATACTATAATACTATCGAGTCCTGCTGTGTGACGTCACAAACGACCTCGCTGCGTGACGTCACTAACGACCTACTATACTATAATACTTTGTGAGTCCTGCTGCGTGACGTCACAAACAACCCTACTATACTATAATACTTTGCGAGTCCTGCTGCGTGACGTCACAAACAACCCTACTATACTATAATACTTTGCGAGTCCTGCTGTGTGACGTCACAAACAACCCTACTATACTATAATACTATCGAGTCCTGCTGCGTGACGTCACAAACAACCCTACTATACTATAATACTATCGAGTCCTGCTGCGTGACGTCGCAAACGACCGTACTATACTATAATACTATCGAGTCCTGCTGCGTGACGTCACAAACAACCCTACTATACTATAATACTATCGAGTCCTGCTGCGTGACGTCACAAACAACCCTACTATACTATAATACTATCGAGTCCTGCTGTGTGACGTAACAAACAACCCTACTATTCTATAATACTATCGAGTCATGCTGCGTGACGTCACAAACGACCTCGCTGCGTGACGTCACTAACGACCTACTATACTATAATACTTTGCGAGTCCTGCTGCGTGACTTCACAAACAACCCTACTATACTATAATACTATCGAGTCCTGCTGTGTGACGTAACAAACAACCCTACTATACTATAATACTATCGAGTCCTGCTGCGTGACGTCACAAACGACCTCGCTGCGTGACGTCACTAACGACCTACTATACTATAATACTTTTCGAGTCCTGCTGCGTGACTTCACAAACAACCCTACTATACTATAATACTTGGCGAGTCCTGCTGCGTGACGTCACAAACGACCCTACTATACTATAATACGTTCGAGTCCTGCTGCGTGACGTCACAAACAACCCTACTATACTATAATACTATCGAGTCCTGCTGTGTGACGTCACAAACAACCCTACTATACTATAATACTTTGCGAGTCCTGCTGTGTGACGTCACAAACAACCCTACTATACTATAATACTATCGAGTCCTGCTGCGTGACGTCACAAACAACCCTACTATACTATAATACTTTGCGAGTCCTGCTGCGTGACTTCACAAACAACCCTACTATACTATAATACTTTGCGAGTCCTGCTGTGTGACGTCACAAACAACCCTACTATACTATAATACTATCGAGTCCTGCTGCGTGAATCACAAACAACCCTACTATACTATAATACTTTGCGAGTCCTGCTGCGTGACGTCACAAGCGACCGTACTATACTATAATACTATCGAGTCCTCCTGCGTGACGTCACAAACGACCGTACTATACTATAATACTATCGAGTCCTGCTGCGTGACGTCACAAGCGACCGTACTATACTATAATACTATCGAGTCCTGCTGCGTGACGTCACAAACGACCGTACTATACTATAATACTATCGAGTCCTCCTGCGTGACGTCACAAACGACCGTACTATACTATAATACTATCGAGTCCTCCTGCGTGACGTCACAAACGACCGTACTATACTATAATACTTTGCGAGTCCTGCTGCGTGACGTCACAAACAACCCTACTATACTATAATACTTTGCGAGTCCTGCTGCGTGACGTCACAAACCACCCTACTATACTATAATACTATCGAGTCCTGCTGCGTGACGTCCCAAACGACCGTACTATACTATAATACTATCGAGTCCTGCTGTGTGACGTCACAAACAACCCTACTATACTATAATACTATCGAGTCCTGCTGTGTGACGTCACAAACGACCGTACTATACTATAATACTATCGATCCTGCTGTGTGACGTCACAAGCAGCCCTACTATACTATAATACTATCGAGTCCTCCTGCGTGACGTCACAAACGACCCTACTATACTATAATACTATTGATTCTGCTGTGTGACGTCACAAGCAACCCTACTATACTATAATACTATCGAGTCCTCCTGCGTGACGTCACAAACGACCGTACTATACTATAATACTTTGCGAGTCCTGCTGCGTGACGTCCCAAACGACCGTACTATACTATAATACTATCGAGTCCTCCTGCGTGACGTCACAAACGACCGTACTATACTATAATACTATCGAGTCCTCCTGCGTGACGTCACAAGCAACCCTACTATACTATAATACTTTGCGAGTCCTGCTGCGTGACGTCCCAAACGACCGTACTATACTATAATACTATTGATTCTGCTGTGTGACGTCACAAACAACCCTACTATACTATAATACTATCGAGTCCTGCTGTATGACGTCACAAACAACCCTACTATACTATAATACTATCGAGTCCTGCTGTGTGACGTCACAAACAACCCTACTATACTATAATACTATCGAGTCCTGCTGCGTGACGTCACAAACAACCCTACTATACTATAATACTATCGAGTCCTGCTGCGTGACGTCACAAACAACCCTACTATACTATAATACTATCGAGTCCTGCTGTGTGACGTCACAAACAACCCTACTATACTATAATACTATCGAGTCCTGCTGTATGACGTCACAAACAACCCTACTATACTATAATACTATCGAGTCCTGCTGTGTGACGTGTCAAACAACCCTACTATACTATAATACTATCGAGTCCTGCTGCGTGACGTCACAAACAACCCTACTATACTATAATACTATCGAGTCCTCCTGCGTGACGTCACAAACAACCTTACTATACTATAATACTATCGAGTCCTCCTGCGTGACGTCACAAACAACCCTACTATACTATAATACTATCGAGTCCTGCTGCGTGAAGTCACAAACAACCCTACTATACTATAATACTATCGAGTCCTGCTGCGTGACGTCACAAACAACCTTACTATACTATAATACTATCGAGTCCTGCTGTGTGACGTCACAAACGACCTCGCTGCGTGACGTCACTAACGACCTACTATACTATAATACTTTGCGAGTCCTGCTGCGTGACGTCACAAACAACCCTACTATACTATAATACTTTGCGAGTCCTGCTGCGTGACTTCACAAACAACCCTACTATACTATAATACTTTGCGAGTCCTGCTGTGTGACGTCACAAACAACCCTACTATACTATAATACTATCGAGTCCTGCTGCGTGACGTCACAAACAACCCTACTATACTATAATACTTTGCGAGTCCTGCTGCGTGACGTCACAAACAACCCTACTATACTATAATACTTTGCGAGTCCTGCTGTGTGACGTCACAAACAACCCTACTATACTATAATACTATCGAGTCCTGCTGTGTGACGTCACAAACAACCCTACTATACTATAATACTATCGAGTCCTGCTGTGTGACGTCACAAACAACCCTACTATACTATAATACTGTCGAGTCCTGCTGCGTGACGTCACAAACAACCCTACTATACTATAATACTATCGAGTCCTGCTGTGTGACGTCACAAACAACCCTACTATACTATAATACTATCGAGTCCTGCTGTGTGACGTCACAAACAACCCTACTATACTATAATACTTTGCGAGTCCTGCTGTGTGACGTCACAAACAACCCTTCTATACTATAATACTATCGAGTCCTGCTGTGTGACGTCACAAACAACCCTACTATACTATAATACTATCGAGTCCTGCTGCGTGACGTCACAAACAACCCTACTATACTATAATACTATCGAGTCCTGCTGTATGACGTCACAAACAACCCTACTATACTATAATACTATCGAGTCCTGCTGTGTGACGTCACAAACAACCCTACTTTACTATAATACTATCGAGTCCTGCTGCGTGACGTCACAAACAACCCTACTTTACTATAATACTATCGAGTCCTGCTGTGTGACGTCACAAACAACCCTACTATACTATAATACTTTGCGAGTCCTGCTGTGTGACGTCACAAACAACCCTACTATACTTTAATACTATCGAGTCCTGCTGTGTGACGTCACAAACAACCCTACTATACTATAATACTATCGAGTCCTGCTGCGTGACGTCACAAACAACCCTACTTTACTATAATACTATCGAGTCCTGCTGTGTGACGTCACAAACAACCCTACTATACTATAATACTATCGAGTCCTGCTGTGTGACGTCACAAACAACCCTACTATACTATAATACTATCGAGTCCTGCTGTGTGACGTCACAAACAACCCTACTATACTATAATACTATCGAGTCCTGCTGCGTGACGTCACAAACAACCCTACTATACTATAATACTTTGTGAGTCCGGCTGCGTGACGTCACAAACGACCGTACTATACTATAATACTATCGAGTCCTGCTGTGTGACGTCACAAACGACCTCGCTAGGTGACGTCACTAACGACCTACTATACTATAATACTTTGTGAGTCCTGCTGCGTGACGTCACAAACAACCCTACTATACTATAATACTTTGCGAGTCCTGCTGCGTGACGTCACAAACAACCCTACTATACTATAATACTTTGCGAGTCCTGCTGTGTGACGTCACAAACAACCCTACTATACTATAATACTTTGCGAGTCCTGCTGCGTGACGTCACAAACAACCCTACTATACTATAATACTTTGCGAGTCCTGCTGCGTGACGTCACAAACAACCCTACTATACTATAATACTTTGCGAGTCCTGCTGCGTGACGTCACAAACAACCCTACTATACTATAATACTATCGAGTCCTGCTGCGTGACGTCACAAACAACCCTACTATACTATAATACTATCGAGTCCTGCTGCGTGACGTCGCAAACGACCGTACTATACTATAATACTATCGAGTCCTGCTGCGTGACGTCACAAACAACCGTACTATACTATAATACTATCGAGTCCTGCTGCGTGACGTCACAAACAACCCTACTATACTATAATACTATCGAGTCCTGCTGCGTGACGTCACAAACGACCGTACTATACTATAATACTATCGAGTCCTGCTGCGTGACGTCACAAACAACCCTACTATACTATAATACTATCGAGTCCTGCTGCGTGACGTCACAAACAACCCTACTATACTATAATACTATCGAGTCCTGCTGCGTGACGTCACAAACAACCCTACTATACTATAATACTATCGAGTCCTGCTGCGTGACGTCACAAACAACCCTACTATACTATAATACTATCGAGTCCTGCTGCGTGACGTCACAAACGACCGTACTATACTATAATACTATCGAGTCCTGCTGCGTGACGTCACAAACAACCCTACTATACTATAATACTATCGAGTCCTGCTGCGTGACGTCACAAACAACCCTACTATACTATAATACTATCGAGTCCTGCTGTGTGACGTAACAAACAACCCTACTATTCTATAATACTATCGAGTCATGCTGCGTGACGTCACAAACGACCTCGCTGCGTGACGTCACTAACGACCTACTATACTATAATACTTTGCGAGTCCTGCTGCGTGACTTCACAAACAACCCTACTATACTATAATACTATCGAGTCCTGCTGTGTGACGTAACAAACAACCCTACTATACTATAATACTATCGAGTCCTGCTGCGTGACGTCACAAACGACCTCGCTGCGTGACGTCACTAACGACCTACTATACTATAATACTTTTCGAGTCCTGCTGCGTGACTTCACAAACAACCCTACTATACTATAATACTTGGCGAGTCCTGCTGCGTGACGTCACAAACGACCCTACTATACTATAATACGTTCGAGTCCTGCTGCGTGACGTCACAAACAACCCTACTATACTATAATACTATCGAGTCCTGCTGTGTGACGTCACAAACAACCCTACTATACTATAATACTTTGCGAGTCCTGCTGTGTGACGTCACAAACAACCCTACTATACTATAATACTTTGCGAGTCCTGCTGCGTGACGTCACAAACAACCCTACTATACTATAATACTTTGCGAGTCCGGCTGCGTGACGTCACAAACGACCGTACTATACTATAAAACTATCGAGTCCTGCTGCGTTACGTCACAAACGACCGTACTATACTATAATACTATCGAGTCCTGCTGCGTGACGTCACAAACGACCGTACTATACTATAATACTCAAGAGTCCTGCTGTGTGACGTCACAAACAACACTACTATACTATAATACTATCGAGTCCTGCTGTGTGACGTCACAAACAACCCTACTATACTATAATACTATCGAGTCCTTCTGCGTGACGTCACAAACAACCCTTCTATACTATAATACTATCGAGTCCTGCTGCGTGACGTCACAAACAACCCTACTATACTATAATACTATCGAGTCCTGCTGTGTGACGTCACAAACAACCTAACTATACTATAATACTATCGAGTCCTGCTGCGTGACGTCACAAACAACCCTACTTTACTATAATACTATCGAGTCCTGCTGCGTGACGTCACAAACAACCCTACTATACTATAATACTATCGAGTCCTGCTGTGTGGCGTCACAAACAACCCTACTATACTATAATACTATCGAGTCCTGCTGCGTGACGTCACAAACAACCCTACTATACTATAATACTATCGAGTCCTGCTGTGTGACGTCACAAACAACCCTACTATACTATAATACTATCGAGTCCTGCTGCGTGACGTCACAAACGACCGTACTATACTATAATACTATCGAGTCCTGCTGTGTGACGTCACAAACAACCCTACTATACTATAATACTATCGAGTCCTGCTGCGTGACGTCACAAACAACCCTACTATACTATAATACTATCGAGTCCTGCTGTGTGACGTCACAAACAACCCTACTATACTATAATACTATCGAGTCCTGCTGCGTGACGTCATTAACAACCCTACTATACTATAATACTATCGAGTCCTGCTGCGTGACGTCACAAACAACCCTACTATACTATAATACTATCGAGTCCTGCTGCGTGACGTCACAAACAACCCTACTATACTATAATACTATCGAGTCCTGCTGCGTGACGTCACAAACAACCCTACTATACTATAATACTATCGAGTCCTGCTGCGTGACGTCACAAACGACCGTACTATACTATAATACTTTGCGAGTCCTGCTGCGTGACGTCACAAGCAACCCTACTATACTATAATACTATCGAGTCCTGCTGCGTGACGTCACAAACAACCCTACTATACTATAATACTATCGAGTCCTGCTGTGTGACGTCACAAGCAACCCTACTATACTATAATACTATCGAGTCCTGCTGCGTGACGTCACAAACAACCCTACTATACTATAATACTATCGAGTCCTGCTGCGTGACGTCACAAACAACCCTACTATACTATAATACTATCGAGTCCTGCTGCGTGACGTCACAAACCACCCTACTATACTATAATACTATCGAGTCCTGCTGTGTGACGTCACAAACAACCCTACTATACTATAATACTATCGAGTCCTGCTGCGTGACGTCACAAACAACCCTACTATACTATAATACTATCGAGTCCTGCTGTGTGACGTCACAAACAACCCTACTATACTATAATACTATCGAGTCCTGCTGTGTGACGTCACAAACAACCCTACTATACTATAATACTATCGAGTCCTGCTGCGTGACGTCACAAACGACCTACTATACTATAATACTATCGAGTCCTCCTGCGTGACGTCACATGTAGGCGAGTGTAGGCGAGTGTAGGCGAGTGTAGGTGAGTGCAAATGTAGGCGAGTGAATTCTTCGGGCTATAACATGTTAAAACGAGTGGCAACTGTTTGTGCGTAACTGTGCGTAACGGTGTGGAGAGTGTCTCCGCGCGGTGGCAGTTTCATGAAGCTCAACTCCGCGAGCGGAGCGGGAGACAAGATTCGAGCGAGAGGCATCACTGGCAGGTGGTGGAATGGCATGCCAGACGTTGGGGTAGGAAGGTGTGTCCTCGAGGCATATCTATGCGAGGAGGTTTTGTCATACCGCACAATAACAACAGACAGACTTCGTGGTCAACCCATCCATTCTATAACAGTTGTTTTGCAGACAGACCAAGATACGAACCGTATAAATAGGCTTGACCCGGAACTAATTGGTACATAATTTTTTTGATCAGAAGTTGTTACTTATGTATATCTACATGCACATTAGAAACTCTACCGCTGTCCGACACCCCTGATTAGCGTAATTAATTAAAATGTAAAAAATGTCAATTAGCAAAAAAAAATTGCTACCTTAACTTTCCCATCTGCGCTACTGCGCACCCGCCGCCAATCGTAAACTCGAATCTACGATTGTAAAGTGTCGTTTCCAACCACTTAAGAATACAACACTGAAAAGCAATGGGACTGTTTATTTATATCCACTTATCTTCTACGTAACGCAGGAAAAAGTTTACCAAACTTGATTTTTTCCGTACAGCACGTTAATTATTTGAGCCAATCACAACGAGCCTCCTGTCGCGCTACACGTTGTTGTTTCCTCCCATCCCATCTCCCGAGACACCATCTGTTTCTGTTGTTTACATTTGTTCTTGGCCTAGGCCCAATTTAGTTATGCACGAAGGCCCGGTATTACAACGCCCGGCTAAATATTCAGACCACCGCTAACTTGTTTTCTCCATGGCAACCGCCAATCAGAAGCGTGGTATCAAAGGAGAAAACAAGTTAGCGGTGGTATAAAACATTTAGCCTGGTGTTGTAATACCGGGCCTAGCCGCGGTCGCTTAGCAGGTTCCCATACGAACACCGAAGTTAAGCAACCTCGGGCTAGGTCAGTAGGTGGATGGGTGACCACTCTCCTCTGAAACACTAGTTACCGTTGGTTAGAGCAGATTGGAGGGTTCGAAAGCTTGTGTAACAGCTTCGTTCTTCTCGTCAACTGCTCGGCAGTCCAGGTTAGTGGAGGAACCTATATGACTGGTAAAAGTTACACCGTCCTTTCGGATGGGACGTAAAGCCGATGGTCCCCTTGGTACTTTTCGACAGGAGTAGGCTACGTGCCAGTACCAGGCTCCCCCTCCTCCCTTCCTCATTATCATTCATCAATCATCAGTCACTCATCAGGCTAAAGAGGGCATTGTGCCCTACACTGGCCTTAATTACAATAAAATAAATAAATAAATAAATAAATCGAGTTGTCCATTTGTACCCGAATATAATCGACAAGAATAACACAACAAGAATCAAATGAAAAAAGTAAACAATGTCGTTTAAAAATGAAATATTCGCTGCCTTATATACTTCACGCTAGTTAAATCAAATCACAGACAACAATCCGTTATCTGTGATCAAATGTTATAAAGACCGTGAAACATAGGATTCTTAATTTTTAACGTATTCTTAAGTGGTTGAAACCGACGCTTTATAACTGACAATAGATGATTTTCAGAATTAATCTGGATGGTCGTGATGCCACGTGATACCATTGATTAAACAGGTGATACGCTCTGTCTAAGGGTCCTTGATAGTTATGTTCAGGTGCATTTTCCACTGTTGTGCATTGTTGTCATTGCAGACCTAAAGGGCCGTGATACGCTCTGTCTAAGGGTCCTTGATAGTTATGTTCAGGTGCATTTTCCACTGTTGTGCATTGTTGTCATTGCAGGCCTAAAGGGCTGTGATTAGCTCTATCTAAGGGTCCTTGATAGTTATGTTCAGGTGCATTTTCCACTGTTGTGCATTGTTGTCATTGCAGACCTAGAGGGCCGTGATACGCTCTATCTAAGGGTCATTGATAGTTATGTTCAGGTGCATTTTCCACTGTTGTGCATTGTTGTCATTGCAGACCTAAAGGGCCGTGATACGCTCTGTCTAAGGGTCCTTGATAGTTATGTTCAGGTGCATTTTCCACTGTTGTGCATTGTTGTCATTGCAGGCCTAAAGGGCTGTGATTAGCTCTATCTAAGGGTCCTTGATAGTTATGTTCAGGTGCATTTTCCACTGTTGTGCATTGTTGTCATTGCAGACCTAGAGGGCCGTGATACGCTCTATCTAAGGGTCATTGATAGTTATGTTCAGGTGCATTTTCCACTGTTGTGCATTGTTGTCATTGCAGACCTAGAGGGCCGTGATTAGCTCTATCTAAGGGTCCTTGATAGTTATGTTCAGGTGCATTTTCCACTGTTGTGCATTGTTGTCATTGCTGACCTAAAGGGCTGTGATTAGCGCTATCTAAGGGTCATTGATAGTTATGTTCAGGTGCATTTTCCACTGTTATGCATTGTTGTCATTGCAGACCTAAAGGGCTGTGATTAGCTCTATCTAAGGGTCCTTGATAGTTATGTTCAGGTGCATTTTCCACTGTTGTGCATTGTTGTCATTGCAGACCTAAAGGGCTGTGATTAGCTCTATCTAAGGGTCCTTCATAGTAATGTTCAGGTGCATTTTCCACTGTTGTGCATTGTGCATTGTTGTCATTGCAGACCTAGAGGGCCGTGATTAGCTCTATCTAAGGGTCCTTGATAGTTATGTTCAGGTGCACTTTCCACTGTTGTGCATTGTTGTCATTGCAGGCCTAGAGGGCCGTGATTAGCTCTATCTAAGGGCCATTGATAGTTATGTTCAGGTGCATTTTCCACTGTTGTGCATTGTTGTCATTGCAGGCCTAGAGGGCCGTGATACGCTCTGTCTAAGGGTCCTTGATAGTTATGTTCAGGTGCATTTTCCACTGTTGTGCATTGTGCATTGTTGTCATTGCAGACCTAGAGGGCCGTGATTAGCTCTATCTAAGGGTCATTGATAGTTATGTTCAGGTGCATTTTCCACTGTTGTGCATTGTGCATTGTTGTCATTGCAGGCCTAGAGGGCCGTGATAAGCTCTATCTAAGGGTCCTTGATAGTTATGTTCAGGTGCACTTTCCACTGTTGTGCATTGTTGTCATTGCAGGCCTAGAGGGCCGTGATTAGCTCTATCTAAGGGCCATTGATAGTTATGTTCAGGTGCATTTTCCACTGTTGTGCATTGTTGTCATTGCTGACCTAAAGGGCTGTGATAAGCTCTATCTAAGGGCCATTGATAGTTATGTTCAGGTGCATTTTCCACTGTTGTGCATTGTTGTCATTGCTGACCTAAAGGGCTGTGATTAGCTCTATCTAAGGGTCCTTGATAGTTATGTTCAGGTGCATTTTCCACTGTTGTGCATTGTTGTCATTGCTGACCTAAAGGGCTGTGATTAGCTCTATCTAAGGGCCATTGATAGTTATGTTCAGGTGCATTTTCCACTGTTGTGCATTGTGCATTGTTGTCATTGCTGACCTAAAGGGCCGTGATTAGCTCTATCTAAGGGTCATTGATAGTTATGTTCAGGTGCATTTTCCACTGTTGTGCATTGTGCATTGTTGTCATTGCAGGCCTAGAGGGCCGTGATTAGCTCTATCAAAGGGTCAATGATAGTTATGTTCAGGTGCATTTTCCACTGTTGTGCATTGTTGTCATTGCAGGCCTAAAGGGCTGTGATTAGCTCTATCAAAGGGTCAATGATAGTTATGTTCAGGTGCATTTTCCACTGTTGTGCATTGTTGTCATTGCTGACCTAAAGGGCCGTGATTAGCTCTATCTAAGGGTCATTGATAGTTATGTTCAGGTGCATTTTCCACTGTTGTGCATTGTGCATTGTTGTCATTGCAGGCCTAGAGGGCCGTGATAAGCTCTATCTAAGGGTCCTTGATAGTTATGTTCAGGTGTATTTTCCACTGTTGTGCATTGTTGTCATTGCAGGCCTAGAGGGCCGTGATTAGCTCTATCAAAGGGTCATTGATAGTTATGTTAAGGTGCATTTTCCACTGTTGTGCATTGTTGTCATTGCTGACCTAAAGGGCTGTGATTAGCTCTATCTAAGGGTCATTGATAGTTATGTTCAGGTGCATTTTCCACTGTTGTGCATTGTGCATTGTTGTCATTGCAGGCCTAGAGGGCCGTGATTAGCTCTATCAAAGGGTCAATGATAGTTATGTTCAGGTGCATTTTCCACTGTTGTGCATTGTTATCATTGCTGACCTAAAGGGCCGTGATTAGCTCTATCTAAGGGTCATTGATAGTTATGTTCAGGTGCATTTTCCACTGTTGTGCATTGTGCATTGTTGTCATTGCAGGCCTAGAGGGCCGTGATAAGCTCTATCTAAGGGTCCTTGATAGTTATGTTCAGGTGTATTTTCCACTGTTGTGCATTGTTGTCATTGCAGGCCTAGAGGGCCGTGATTAGCTCTATCAAAGGGTCATTGATAGTTATGTTAAGGTGCATTTTCCACTGTTGTGCATTGTTGTCATTGCTGACCTAAAGGGCCGTGATACGCTCTATCTAAGGGTCATTGATAGTTATGTTCAGGTGCATTTTCCACTGTTGTGCATTGTTGTCATTGCAGGCCTAGAGGGCCGTGATACGCTCTATCTAAGGGTCCTTGATAGTTATGTTCAGGTGCATTTTCCACTGTTGTGCATTGTTGTCATTGCAGACCTAAAGGGCTGTGATTAGCTCTATCTAAGGGTCCTTGATAGTTATGTTCAGGTGCATTTTCCACTGTTGTACATTGTTGTCATTGCAGACCTAAAGGGCTGTGATTAGCTCTATCTAAGGGTCCTTCATAGTTATGTTCAGGTGCATTTTCCACTGTTGTGCATTGTTGTCATTGCAGACCTAGAGGGCCGTGATTAGCTCTATCTAAGGGTCAATGATAGTTACGTTCAGGTGCATTTTCCACTGTTGTGCATTGTTGTCATTGCAGACCTAGAGGGCCGTGATTAGCTCTATCAAAGGGTCAATGATAGTTATGTTCAGGTGCATTTTCCACTGTTGTGCATTGTTGTCATTGCTGACCTAAAGGGCCGTGATTAGCTCTATCTAAGGGTCAATGATAGTTATGTTCAGGTGCATTTTCCACTGTTGTGCATTGTTGTCATTGAAGACCTAGAGGGCCGTGATTAGCTCTATCTAAGGGTCAATGATAGTTACGTTCAGGTGCATTTTCCACTGTTGTGCATTGTTGTCATTGCAGACCTAGAGGGCCGTGATTAGCTCTATCAAAGGGTCAATGATAGTTACGTTCAGGTGCATTTTCCACTGTTGTGCATTGTTGTCATTGCAGACCTAGAGGGCCGTGATTAGCTCTATCAAAGGGTCATTGATAGTTATGTTCAGGTGCATTTTCCACTGTTGTGCATTGTTGTCATTGCTGACCTAAAGGGCCGTGATTACCTCTAACTAAGGAAGGGTTCTAGATCAATTCTGAAAAAGGTCTATTGCAATCCTAGTGTGATACGGGCTGTAACCGGCGACCAACAACCACTGAGCTCTATCACACTGCCCTCAAAAACTTGGTTGCTAAGAATCCAAGGTCATCTCCGCCTGGTGGAGGCTCGTCGAACTCGCAAGTTGAGTTCGACGAGCCAACGCTAGGTGAAGATCAAGTAGACCTTGCTAAGAACTAATGAAAATAATAAAATACTGTCATCTTATCCTGGCCTACGTTCTAGTCAACGGGACGACCTTGAGTTGGGCAACCAAGTGTTGGAAGTTGGAACACATTTAGCTCGCCTAATGTTTATGATCGTCGACTCGCGCCGAGCTGGCTAGCGTGCGTGCGTGCGTGCGTGAGTGCGTGCGTTGGCATTTTGTCAAATAGTGTCTGAGATTGGAGTTTACGACTGTATCGTCCTTGTGGTGGAGCGACGCTCAGTACTGTGTCACGTGACTAGCACATGGGCCGCAAAAATCCGACGACTAGGATATTTTTTTATGGAGCTATAATTAAAATTATAATTATAATTACAATTCGAAATTTTAAATGTACCCAAACTAGTCGAGTTTGGATTCAAATGAATGCTTATTGCTGCAGGTTGACATTTATGATGATTATCGACTTCATTTTATCACACAGGGGTAACAAGAGGTCATTAATAAGTTACAAATTATTAATAAGATCCTACTAGGAATACATTTTAAATTGTTTAATTAAGGTAACGGCGTATCAATAAAAAAAAGTTTTTGTCCGTATTATTAATGATTCCCTCCTTACACGATAGGTAGATAGATAGATAGATATTTTTATTCCCCACAATAGACTGTACATGACAACATTAAAATATTAATTACTAAAGTTACAATATTTAACAAGTTTGTGTACCACCGGGCATTTGGGAAAACGTTAGTTCAGTAACAATTCAAATCTTAAAAATAAAAATAATATAAACATGATAAGAGCACACATATATAAAACAAAACTGGAGAGTTTCAGACAAAGAACATATGGTGTCAAAAAAGGAAAAAGAAAAAATATGGCGCTATACTACTCGACCTAAAAGTGTAAGGACACATTAATATTTCAGAATATGTTTTCATGAAGCTATTTTTCAGAATAGGTCAACCCACCAAGGACCATGGGTGCCTACATCTCTAGACTACCCATTCATCGGACTAAATTGATCATCGGATTTGGCACAGCTGCTGTGGCAGTTATCGGCTATACTATGTCCTTGGGAGAGAGCGGTCGTGGGAGACCGCAGCTCCCTCGACCCTGGCCGTCGCGACAGAGAGTGTGCGTGATAAGCACATACTCTACATAAATAGTGAACACAACGCCTACATAGATTTGGACGAGCTACGACGATACTCCTCCACCTCCTCCACCACCTCTGCCACCACGACGCCGGTCGGGGGAGACCACTGCTTCCTCGACCCCGGCCGTCGCGACAGAGAGTGTGCGTGATAAGCACATACTCTACATAGATAGTGAACACAACGCCTACATAGATGTGGACGAGCTACGACGATACTCCTCCACCTCCTCCACCACCTCTGCCACCACGACGCCGGTCGGGGGAGACCACTGCTTCCTCGACCCCGGCCGTCGCGACAGAGAGTGTGCGTGATAAGCACATACTCTACATAGATAGTGAACACAACGCCTACATAGATGTGGACGAGCTACGACGATACTCCTCCACCTCCTCCACCACCTCTGCCACCACGACGCCGGTCGGGGGAGACCACTGCTTCCTCGACCCCGGCCGTCGCGACAGAGAGTGTGCGTGATAAGCACATACTCTACATAGATAGTGAACACAACGCCTACATAGATCTGGACGAGCTACGACCATACTCCTCCACCACCTCCACCACCTCTGCCACCACGACGCCGGTCGGGGGAGACCACTGCTTCCTCGACCCCGGCCGTCGCGACAGAGAGTGTGCGTGATAAGCACATACTCTACATAGATAGTGAACACAACGCCTACATAGATCTGGACGAGCTACGACCATACTCCTCCACCACCTCTGCCACCTCTGCCACCACGACGCCGGTCGGGGGAGACCACTGCTTCCTCGACCCCGGCCGTCGCGACAGAGAGTGTGCGTGATAAGCACATACTCTACATAGACAGTGAACACAACGCCTACATAGATCTGGACGAGCTACGACGATACTCCTCCACCTCCTCCACCACCTCTGCCACCACGACGCCGGTCGGGGGAGACCACTGCTTCCTCGACCCCGGCCGTCGCGACAGAGAGTGTGCGTGATAAGCACATACTCTACATAGACAGTGAACACAACGCCTACATAGATCTGGACGAGCTACGACGATACTCCTCCACCTCCTCCACCACCTCTGCCACCACGACGCCGGTCGGGGGAGACCACTGCATCCTCGACCCCGGCCGTCGCGACAGAGAGTGTGCGTGATAAGCACATACTCTACATAGATAGTGAACACAACGCCTACGTAGATCTGGACGAGCTACGACCATACTCCTCCACCTTCTCCACCACCTCTGCCACCACGACGCCGGTCGGGGGAGACCACTGCTTCCTCGACCCCGGCCGTCGCGACAGAGAGTGTGCGTGATAAGCACATACTCTACATAGATAGTGAACACAACGCCTACATAGATCTGGACGAGCTACGACGATACTCCTCCACCTCCTCCACCACCTCTGCCACCACGACGCCGGTCGGGGGAGACCACTGCTTCCTCGACCCCGGCCGTCGCGACAGAGAGTGTGCGTGATAAGCACATACTCTACATAGATAGTGAACACAACGCCTACATAGATGTGGACGAGCTACGACGATACTCCTCCACCTCCTCCACCACCTCTGCCACCACGACGCCGGTCGGGGGAGACCACTGCTTCCTCGACCCCGGCCGTCGCGACAGAGAGTGTGCGTGATAAGCACATACTCTACATAGATAGTGAACACAACGCCTACATAGATCTGGACGAGCTACGACGATACTCCTCCACCTCCTCCACCACCTCTGCCACCACGACGCCGGTCGGGGGAGACCACTGCTTCCTCGACCCCGGCCGTCGCGACAGAGAGTGTGCGTGATAAGCACATACTCTACATAGATAGTGAACACAACGCCTACATAGATGTGGACGAGCTACGACGATACTCCTCCACCTCCTCCACCACCTCTGCCACCACGACGCCGGTCGGGGGAGACCACTGCTTCCTCGACCCCGGCCGTCGCGACAGAGAGTGTGCGTGATAAGCACATACTCTACATAGATAGTGAACACAACGCCTACATAGATCTGGACGAGCTACGACCATACTCCTCCACCTCCTCCACCACCTCTGCCACCACGACGCCGGTCGGGGGAGACCACTGCATCCTCGACCCCGGCCGTCGCGACAGAGAGTGTGCGTGATAAGCACATACTCTACATAGATAGTGAACACAACGCCTACATAGATCTGGACGAGCTATACGACCATGCTCATCCACCTCCTCCACCACCTCTGCCACCACGACGCCGGTCGGGGGAGACCACTGCTCCCTCGACCCCGGCCGTCGCGACAGAGAGTGTGCGTGATAAGCACATACTCTACATAGACAGTGAACACAACGCCTACATAGATCTGGACGAGCTACGACGATACTCCTCCACCTTCTCCACCACCTCTGCCACCACGACGCCGGTCGGGGGAGACCACTGCTCCCTCCACCCTGGCCGTCGCGACAGAGAGTGTGCGTGATAAGCACATACTCTCCATAGACAGTGAACACAACGCCTACATAGATCTGGACGAGCTACGACGATACTCCTCCACCTTCTCCACTGCCTCTGCCACCACGACGCCGGTCGGGGGAGACCACTGCTCCCTCCACCCTGGCCGTCGCGACAGAGAGTGTGCGTGATAAGCACATACTCTCCATAGATAGTGAACACAACGCCTACATAGATCTGGACGAGCTACGACGATACTCCTCCACCACCTCCACCACCTCTGCCACCACGACGCCGGTCGGGGGAGACCACTGCTTCCTCGACCCTGGCCGTCGCGACAGAGAGTGTGCGTGATAAGCACATACTCTCCATAGATAGTGAACACAACGCCTACATAGATCTGGACGAGCTACGACGATACTCCTCCACCACCTCTGCCACCTCTGCCACCACGACGCCGGTCGGGGGAGACCACTGCTTCCTCGACCCTGGCCGTCGCGACAGAGAGTGTGCGTGATAAGCACATACTCTCCATAGATAGTGAACACAACGCCTACATAGATCTGGACGAGCTACGACGATACTCCTCCACCACCTCCACCACCTCTGCCACCACGACGCCGGTCGGGGGAGACCACTGCTTCCTCGACCCTGGCCGTCGCGACAGAGAGTGTGCGTGATAAGCACATACTCTCCATAGATAGTGAACACAACGCCTACATAGATCTGGACGAGCTACGACGATACTCCTCCACCTCCTCCACCACCTCTGCCACCACGACGCCGGTCGGGGGAGACCACTGCTTCCTCGACCCCGGCCGTCGCGACAGAGAGTGTGCGTGATAAGCACATACTCTACATAGACAGTGAACACAACGCCTACATAGATCTGGACGAGCTACGACGATACTCCTCCACCTTCTCCACCACCTCTGCCACCACGACGCCGGTCGGGGGAGACCACTGCTTCCTCGACCCCGGCCGTCGCGACAGAGAGTGTGCGTGATAAGCACATACTCTACATAGATAGTGAACACAACGCCTACATAGATCTGGACGAGCTACGACGATACCCCTCCACCTTCTCCACCACCTCTGCCACCACGACGCCGGTCGGGGGAGACCACTGCTTCCTCGACCCCGGCCGTCGCGACAGAGAGTGTGCGTGATAAGCACATACTCTACATAGACAGTGAACACAACGCCTACATAGATCTGGACGAGCTACGACGATACTCATCCACCTCCTCCACCACCTCTGCCACCACGACGCCGGTCGGGGGAGACCACTGCTTCCTCGACCCCGGCCGTCGCGACAGAGAGTGTGCGTGATAAGCACATACTCTACATAGATAGTGAACACAACGCCTACATAGATCTGGACGAGCTACGACGATACCCCTCCACCTTCTCCACCACCTCTGCCACCACGACGCCGGTCGGGGGAGACCACTGCTTCCTCGACCCCGGCCGTCGCGACAGAGAGTGTGCGTGATAAGCACATACTCTACATAGACAGTGAACACAACGCCTACATAGATCTGGACGAGCTACGACGATACTCCTCCACCTCCTCCACCAGCTCTGCCACCACGACGCCGGTCGGGGGAGACCACTGCTTCCTCTACCCCGGCCGTCGCGACAGAGAGTGTGCGTGATAAGCACATACTCTACATAGATAGTGAACACAACGCCTACATAGATCTGGACGAGCTACGACGATACTCCTCCACCTCCTCCACCTCCTCTGCCACCACGACGCCGGTCGGGGGAGACCACTGCTTCCTCGACCCCGGCCGTCGCGACAGAGAGTGTGCGTGATAAGCACATACTCTACATAGATAGTGAACACAACGCCTACATAGATCTGGACGAGCTACGACGATACTCCTCTACCACCTCTGCCACCTCTGCCACCACGACGCCGGTCGGGGGAGACCACTGCTTCCTCGACCCCGGCCGTCGCGACAGAGAGTGTGCGTGATAAGCACATACTCTACATAGATAGTGAACACAACGCCTACATAGATCTGGACGAGCTACGACGATACTCCTCTACCACCTCTGCCACCTCTGCCACCACGACGCCGGTCGGGGGAGACCACTGCTTCCTCGACCCTGGCCGTCGCGACAGAGAGTGTGCGTGATAAGCACATACTCTACATAGATAGTGAACACAACGCCTACATAGATTTGGACGAGCTACGACCATACTCATCCACCTCCTCTGCCACCACGACGCCGGTCGGGGGAGACCACTGCTTCCTCGACCCCGGCCGTCGCGACAGAGAGTGTGCGTGATAAGCACATACTCTACATAGATAGTGAACACAACGCCTACATAGATCTGGACGAGCTACGACGATACCCCTCCACCGCCTCCACCGCCTCTGCCACCACGACGCCGGTCGGGGGAGACCACTGCTTCCTCGACCCTGGCCGTCGCGACAGAGAGTGTGCGTGATAAGCACATACTCTACATAGATAGTGAACACAACGCCTACATAGATCTGGACGAGCTACGACGATACCCCTCCACCTTTTCCACCGCCTCTGCCACCACGACGCCGGTCGGGGGAGACCACTGCATCCTCGACCCTGGCCGTCGCGACAGAGAGTGTGCGTGATAAGCACATACTCTACATAGATAGTGAACACAACGCCTACATAGATCTGGACGAGCTACGACGATACTCCTCCACCTCCTCCACCTCCTCTGCCACCACGACGCCGGTCGGGGGAGACCACTGCTTCCTCGACCCCGGCCGTCGCGACAGAGAGTGTGCGTGATAAGCACATACTCTACATAGATAGTGAACACAACGCCTACATAGATCTGGACGAGCTACGACGATACTCCTCTACCACCTCTGCCACCTCTGCCACCACGACGCCGGTCGGGGGAGACCACTGCTTCCTCGACCCCGGCCGTCGCGACAGAGAGTGTGCGTGATAAGCACATACTCTACATAGATAGTGAACACAACGCCTACATAGATCTGGACGAGCTACGACGATACTCCTCTACCACCTCTGCCACCTCTGCCACCACGACGCCGGTCGGGGGAGACCACTGCTTCCTCGACCCTGGCCGTCGCGACAGAGAGTGTGCGTGATAAGCACATACTCTACATAGATAGTGAACACAACGCCTACATAGATTTGGACGAGCTACGACCATACTCATCCACCTCCTCTGCCACCACGACGCCGGTCGGGGGAGACCACTGCTTCCTCGACCCCGGCCGTCGCGACAGAGAGTGTGCGTGATAAGCACATACTCTACATAGATAGTGAACAGAACGCCTACATAGATCTGGACGAGCTACGACGATACCCCTCCACCGCCTCCACCGCCTCTGCCACCACGACGCCGGTCGGGGGAGACCACTGCTTCCTCGACCCTGGCCGTCGCGACAGAGAGTGTGCGTGATAAGCACATACTCTACATAGATAGTGAACACAACGCCTACATAGATCTGGACGAGCTACGACGATACCCCTCCACCTTTTCCACCGCCTCTGCCACCACGACGCCGGTCGGGGGAGACCACTGCATCCTCGACCCCGGCCGTCGCGACAGAGAGTGTGCGTGATGATCACAAGTACTACATAGATTGTGATCACAAGTACTACATAGATTGGGACGATCTGCCAGAAATTATAAGTGATGACGAAGAAACTAAAAAACATTATGCCTCGCTGCCACTTAAAACTGCACTAAACTGCAATGTTTAAAAACCCAGCACAAACCAGGAGTCACACCATTGACCTTCTGCGTTTGAGGCGGGAATAAACCCACCAGACAAACGGGCCACACAAACTAAATTAGCGTTTCGTTGTACAAACGCCTCACCCGGTCCGCATGCTGGCAAAGAACCGATCGTAGAATGCTACAGCACATTCACTTTTGAATTGCCGCCATGACCAGCCATGCCCGAGGAAAGAGCTTGGGCGTTGCGGGCGTGCCCAAGACGCTACCCAAGCTAAGCAGGTTACGGAATGGTGCACGGGCGCGTGGAGAATGGTTACGGAATGGACTGGGCATACATGTACAGGTTACGGAACGTACCCATAGGCGTGCGCAGCGTCTAACAATAGACCCGGCACGAGGTGGCGCGGTACAGCTGGGGTCTGGGGCGAAGCCCCAGCCGCCGGAGGCAATTTCGCCGCAGGCGGAAAAATTTCGGTTGGTGCAATAACTTTTATGGCCTAAAACGCGATTTTAGGACGCGGCGCTTTCCGCTGTTATAGGATCTTGTGGCCCCTATAGACTATAGATAGAGATGCAAGAAAATGGTTTTATTTTTCTTCACTTTTCGTTTGAGAAATTGAGAATTATGGTGTTTTGTGGTGTTATTGTTTTGTAATCGAAAATCATGTTTTTACATACAATCATTGATAAAACTAAAAAAGGTTACATTTTCTAAACTATTATATGTGTATGGCCCTAAATGTATATACATAGTGATGGGCGTCAAAGATTAGATTAGACTGCAGAGAAGTAAGTGGTGATGATGCGGACTGCTTATTTTTGCTTTTTATCTCGTAATTCTTGTGAAGATTTGAACGGAAGGGAATACAAATTTACCAATTACTGTTAATAATGGTGTTATTTTGCTAGAAAGTGGCAATTATGGTGTTATATCGCGAATAAACTCATAATTCGTTTTATAAGCATTTTATGGTGTTATTTCGCGAATTGAATCTGAATCCCAGTGACGCATAACGTAAAGAAATGTTAAAACCAGCACTCTAGAATGTTTTGTTACACTTTTCGTTTTATCGCGCATTGCGAAAAACTTGCATCTCTAACTATAGAGCTATGTTTCGTTTCATTTAAATAAAAGATAAATAAGAAATTATTTGCGCAGCTCCGGGTGAAGTGTGCCTTTGCGTAAAAACGCGCTACTGACAGTGTATTTTAATTTAAAGACTAATTTCAAGTTAAGTTTAAAGTTAAACTGCTCTCGGCCCAGGCCGGGTCTAAACCCAGCAAACACAAGGAGGTACTAAGGATGTACTCAGTTCATACTACGCCGTCCTAGTAGGAAGATCTTAGGATATCCTTTAAGTATCCTAGGAGGTCCCAGTACTTCTTTAGTCCATCCTCACAACGCGCATAATGTCACAGGAAATAGGAGGTTTATCCTGTTAGTATGCACTGAGGGTGTTGTTAGGAGATCCTACTTATAGGAAGTCTGTACTGAAGATAGCTTCAGTCTGTTCTTAAGAGCTCCTTAGTCTCTCCTACTTAGGACTTAGGAGGCACCTCTTAATTTTAGGATGTCCTAGGAAGGACTTAGGAGGTCCCTCTTAGGACATCTTACAATTAAGAGGTGCCTCCTATTTGATTGCGATCTTAATTACTTTACCTACCCCTGTTTCTTCTTTTTGCACTGGGCCCCATGCTAAAGCATAGAAAACAGTGCAAAACATACCAAAGGTGTAGGTAAATCAATCGAACCTATCAATGGTATAATGACAAAGTATTTACCAGATACGCATTTCAATGCCGGTTAACGTTAACATAATATGTGCTCTGTGATTGGTTGTTGGGCGGTCTGAGGAAAAGCTGAGTTGAGGAGCACATGAGGAACGACTACGCATTTGACCCGTTGTGTGTGTTGTATTTTTTACAGTATTTGCACATCACTAAAAAACAGGACAGTAATGATTAAATCTCAACAACCTTAATGAAACAAATTCCACCAACTTAAAAATATCCCGGTCGCCAGATGCACGGGTCATACAAAAAAAGAAAAACATAAAAAAACCTAGCAAATACTTCCAAACTTAAAATGTATGAGGCCAATAAATACCAACATTTATGATTTAACATATTTTGGTCAACTTTGCTAATTTTAAACACATAATGAATGTTACTAAACAAAAATTGCTAATAATTAATTTCAAGAAAAGAAAAACACGGCAGTCAATTTACACAAGAAACTTTCTAGCAGTTATATCCTAGAATTTAGGCCCCCCAACATAAATGTTTTTGATTTCACTCGCTGACTGCAGTGGCGTAGCCATTCGGCAATTTCATGTTTGATGGCCAAGTGCTCTGCCCCACTGCAGGCCAAGACCTTCGGCACAGCATCTGATGAACAAAAATTCCAGGGTTATATCTATCTAATAGTGTCCATACTTCTGTACACAGATGTGGTGTGCATGAAGCCATGTGGTACGCTTAGGTCTACCTAGGCCTACCCTAGGGCAACCATAACCATAAACATGAGGACATATGAACTAAATATAACAAGATGGTATTACTCACCAAAGCTTTCTTGACGAAGGATTTTCCTTTACGAACTACACAATGTTAAGTAAACTTATTATTAATAACCCCTATAATAGACTTTATAAAGGCTAAAGCCACTGCGTACAACCTGCGAAATCAAAGTGAGCGTGCCTGAGCCCTCAAGCCTCGCAAGCGTCATTGCATCAGCATTTGTGGATTCTTCCTTTACAGGAGGTTGTTAGGAGGAATCTAGAACATCCTAATAGGATATCCTAATTCTAGCTCTTGCTTCCTAGTTTCAGTACATGAAACTATTTCTATGAGGTTGTTAGGAGGGATCTAGAACATCCTAATAGGATATCCTAGTTTTAGCACTGGCTTCCTAATTTTAGTATCTCCTCAGGAGCTCCTGTGTTTGCTGGGAAGAAATTGGAGTCCAGCGCGGCCCAACCGCCAAGTTGACACATTAGGTCCGGCCTGGGCCGTGCGCACGCCTATGAGCCTAATACATTATTTACAGTAATTTTGATTATAGAAGAACTTAAAACTGAATTATTAAAGTCTTATGTAATTAAAATAACAATCAGCTGATGAATCAGTCCCACAGGCATTTGTATTTACACGACAAGTGAGGGGTCAAGATCTACTGGATCTCCGCCTAGCGGAGGCTCGCTAGGGGTGAGGGGCATACTGAATTTTTTTTGGTAGGTACGGTACGCTCACAGCGCTGCTGTCATACCATGGATTTATAATAGTACTTACGGTCGTACGGTCTCCCATAGCACAATTATAATTTAAAAAATAGACAACTACCCACGCCCAAATCCTCTGGCATTTTGTGGGCTTCATAAGGTCTGTTCGTTCTGTCTACTACAATGTGCGACAGTACTACAAAATTCGTTCTATGGGAGAAGGCGCTTTGGTAGTAAGTTGGCGCTACTACAAAAGTGTTCGATTACGAAATGGTGATGCTCCAACTCGAGAGGTGGAGCGCTTTCAGTAAAGTTGTAGCAGGTTGCAAAAAGGCGCGTAATTATGGATGGAGAAGTGTGCAAGATTGCTTGTGGAGAGAATAGCTTTGTTCGTTTGTCCTGTGATCACTACTCCAGGAGTACGGCATTACGAAAACCCCGTTTTTCTGTCCTGGAGTAAGTGTGATGGGAGTAGCTGCGACAAGTTCTTTTGTCCAGTGGTAACTTACTACAACTGTGATGGGAGTAAGGTTTTTACACCTGCTTCCCGAGTAGGAGTAGGAGGAACAACTGAAACGATCACAACTGTGACAACTCTGTTTTTTTGTCCAAGTGGGAGTAACTGTGATTTCTACTCCCATATCCGTTATAATGACATATTTCCGGATTACTCCTGGCGTAAAATACTCCTGTTGAGGCAGGACAAACGAACAAACCTATTGGCCCAGAAATAGTGAATGCCGAAGGGCCATAACATATTTGATAGCCCAAATGAGTTTTATGCTTAGTATCCATTTTTAATTTATATAAATAGTGTTTTCTACACTCTAGGCCTAGTGGATTGTCTCAAACCTCTCACCAATGAGTTGGCTAGGCCCTACTGTAAATAACAATTACTCTCGCCTTTCGAGTATATTAAGTGTGATGGCCTGCAGGGACATTTTAATACTATTATTCTATGAAATATTCTCTTCAGTAGCTCTAGGTTGATGCTGGTATCTTAAGGTAATTGAGAATTAATTTGCCGCGCAACAAAATCTGCTACAAAACCGTTCGTTTTTATAGACTACTCCAATGTGCTACCAACTACTATGATGTCATATGCCTTTGCTCCAGCTCGCCTCCTGCAGTGCGACTGCTACTACAGAACGAACAGACCTCATGTATTCCGTTTTGAAATTCAAGATGAGCAGCACTCTGTTAATTTCTAAAATTTCGAGATGTCACTTCAACCTGTAAACTAACTTGCATTCAAGTCAAAGTTATCCTAGGAGAGGATTGCAATTGCATGAGTAATTTTTCTTCAATTCTTTTCAAGCTATATAAATTTTTTATTTCTTCACAAGTGATACAATAATATAACTTTATTAATTGATATTATTATGTAATTATATTACATGTAATGTACTCATTTCACAACATAATAACTATGCATCAAAGTGTAACAAATGTGTTTATTTTACAACTACTGTTGTAGTATAAATGTGACCATAATAGGACAAAGCAGGGCACACAATACACATTAATAAAATATAAATTTTCAAGTGAAAAAAAAAAATAACCAATATCTAAACAAAGAGGGCACCATCAGTAGTTTTCAACAAGTACACTCAAACTACAAACCATCTTGTGCTTTCTTTTGTGGTGGTAATACGAAGAGGATGATGCAATGTCACTACAAAACTAACACCGTTTTAGCTAGGATTTTCGATAACAAACCTGTCTGAATAGGTCACGTGATCAGTGTAAACCATTTATATTTCAATACTTAGTGTTTCATTACGTTAATAAATGAACAACCTTTCCTATATAATAACTTAAAAGAAACAATGTAAGGAAATAGTAATTAACTAATTATTCACGATACGTAGTTGTACAAATCTATTTGAAAAACAAGCTCAACAAAATATATAAATAAATGATAAATTAAAATGAACACAGTTCACTAGTTTTATAACAATTGTTGCATTCCATCCATCTTCAAACATTAAATTAAAAACAATAGATTTATTTTATTTATTTAGTCTTGCTGCTTGCACCATTTTACAATTTGTGAGATTTGAAGACACAAATGCAAAACAACATTCTGTCTGCTGGAGCGAGTTTCAAGAACACTACTATGAAGTACTTTAATGTATCATTTGTACAAGGCAACCAGGAGTAGGCCTACTACTGTTGGCACCAACTTAGTTATACTTATATCACAAAAAACAAAATGCTATTTTACGAGACAAGTATTTTCGAAAACAAAACAATATATTTGTATCACAATATTTTGCCCACTTTCTTAGAGATGTATACTGTATGGTAACAATCCAATCTTGTCGTTATTAAACGTGCAGGTGTATGGGTAATTTCACTAATTTGGTCCACTTGATTTCAAAACTTGGCAATTTTATACCAACAGTTGTCAAATGACTAGGCCACACTGCGTGTGTGTGCGTCTATAGAATTTAATTTACGAATGAGAAACGAGACGGTTTCCAATTATCCCTTACAGTAACACGAGAAATGCTAGTGTAGAGTTCTCACGGGATTTGGTATCATGTATTTTAAAAAGAAGGTTCCTTTTCATGGGCAGCAATAAAAACAACACCGCACGCCGTTTGGCAAACAACAAGATTGGAATCCGGCCTGACAAGACGTGCTTGCGAACTGTGGTACATAGTAGGCCTACGTACATGTGATGTGATGCATAATTTCCATTGTAAACATAATTTTCAACATTTCTATTTCTCTAAATATTACAACAAGAATATATTTAACCACTCTTCACTCGAACCTTCCCCCCTTCTTGATCAATGTAGGGCTATAGCTACATTCCGATTAACTAGGCCTTCCTATTTAATTTTACGTACAAAATTGTCAACGATGTTTACCAAACTAATAGGTACACGGCACACAATTTATACATTGTATGGAAAACATACCCCCGCGATCCAGCTACGGAACAACATTGAACATAGTCAACATGGAACGCATAATTTACATCGAAGATCTAGATAGTTCTAGCCTCACACCGATTCAGAAGGTAACCTTTCTCTGCTAGTTAACCGATTCAAATCATGAAAACACACAACATGGGCAAACATGCAACACTATACATAATTATGTAAATGGTCATACAGATTTAACTCAAAATAAATAGCAGACAAACAAAACAAAAAATAATATGTTACATTTAATTTCTTTATATATTAGGGCTAATATTGCAACTAAAATTGGAAATAACAAAATGTTGTTTTAACACAACTGCGACGTCAACTTGAAAGAAAGAGATGAACCATGGCCACGAATGAACATTTAGAACATAATAATACGTATTGTCGTTGTTAAGACTTGAACCAGGCCGAGTCTTATGTACAAACACCCTCTTATTAATAGGTTGTGGGGTACGCTCACTCGTTTGTCTGCTAGTACAGGTTTCACAACGTAGGTACACTTAAAGAACGGCAATACGATCACCAAATATTTTTGTGACATTGTGTGAACACATATTAAAGAATAGTAGATTGCATAAATCAAACCATTTCTAAAACTGTATCTGGCTGGAGACAAACGAACTTTATCGTATTTAAGATTCATTCTGTTAAAACAATCCTAGAATCGATGCAATTTATGGAATTCAAAGCGAGCGAACAGAATCTCGAGTTTGACAGCGTTCAAGTGGTAGACAAGTATAAAAACTGTTGAGAAACAAGTTTTGTAAAGATATATTTCTATGGGGGGAGGTGCCACACTTTGAAACATGTTTTGCCTATTGGCCTAGATGACAAATGAATCTTATCGCTAATAATTTCAGAGGCAGTTTTAGGAAGCGATTGTTTTACTTTAGGCATTTCTTCCGAGTTCACATGGCGGTCACAATAAATTGGTGACCGTTGCCTGCTCACCAGTGCACTGTGAATCACCATTTGTTTACTGGCTTCCCCAAAAATATGTTTAATTTATAAACTCTGCCACAAGAATGCTTTATACAGATAGCCTACATTTTAAATGCCAGAATTATGTAGCTATTAATTTACACACCTAATAATTGCATTAGGATCCGCTTGAGCAAGACCAAAACAATGACGCAAACGTGTGGAGAATGTCAACGCCTGTAATACAGCGTCACGTTGCAGACTAGTCACCGTTGGCGTTCAATTTTCGACAACTTGGAATCCCGTCCTAAAAACGGGACCGTTTAAAATTGCGCCCATAAACAAAGATTACGTCCCGACAAGAAGACTAGTCTTCCTCCCCCTCCCCGTTTCTCTTCTCCATGCCATAGTTCGTCTCCCCGTCACGTCGCACAACGTACGCGCGTACAAACTCTCGACACTAGCGCGTACATCGTCGTTCTCACGCGAATATAGGTCGCCCTTGTATCGTGTCGCAACACCAGTTTAGGGCCGAGCCGTTGAGCTACAGTGCGCGTGCAGTATTCTCGCGACAAAAAACCACAACCCCCATAATAGAACGCGACACGCCCGTGCGTGCCGGCGGCCTGCGAGTAAATACGGCATTTCCATTTGGTACACGTTTCACACGTAGTAGGCTATATATTTATGTGTCTCATACAGATGGACACAAACGAACGAAAGTCGGCACTTTGGTGTGTTGCGTAGCGACCGCTCAGTACCGGCGCGTCCTCCTTCCGGCGGGGGGGTCCCGGTCCCCGTCCCTGCCCCCGCGCGACGGGGACCGCGACGGGGGCCGCTTGTAGCCGTACCGCGTGTCGGGACAGTCGCGCGAGAAGTGTCCCTTGTCGCCGCACTGGTAGCACCGCATGTTGGGGTCGAAGCCGCGGCTGCCTCGTCCGCGGGTGCGCGGCCTCGCGAACGACACGCGCACCCTCGAGCCGCACAGCGTCATCCCGTCTGTGGCCTTGAGCGCGTCGTCTGCGTCCTCGCGACCCCGGAACACGACGAACGCGAAGCACGGCGGCGACTTGGCCACCCAGATCTCGCGTATGGCGCCGTAGCGCGCGTAGACCCGCTTCAGGTCGCCCTTGGTGATGCCCATGCCGAGGTCGGCGACGTGGAGCCGCGCGCCGTCCTCTTCCTCGTCCTCGCCCCCGCTGCCGCCCCCAGACGACGAGGAGCTGCGCCGCCCCCGGGGGCTGCGCGAACGACGGTCGCTGCGGCGGTGCTTCCGGTGCTGCTGGGGGCGGCGAGACTCCGCCTCCTCGTCGGGGCTGCTGGAACGGCGCCGGGGGCGGCGGTGGCGCGGGGGTGGCGGGCTGGGTGTGGCTCGGTCGGGCGTGGCCGGACTGCGGGAACGTTCCATCCTTCTCGGGGACCGGCTGAAAGCATCGCAACGTACGTCTCATTAACGACCGTCTAATCAACTTTTCTTCTGTCTATTTAATATTTATTTAATGTCTAGCCTACTGATTTACAAAGTTAGTTTTACATTAGAGTAGAATTAGGCCTATACAATACTGAAGCAACAATTACATTTGTATGTATATAGTTTGTCCACAAGAAGGTACAAGAACTGACTGTCAGTGGTGGACATACAGTTTATTATAACGAAGCCTGCCCGAACCGGGAATCGAACCCTGGACCTTCTGTATTGCCAGCAAGAATAAACCCACTAGACCAACAAGCCACAGCCTGCTGGGTGGGTGAATCAGCAAATGATTGACCCATCCAGAAGGCTGTGAGAAGGTGCAAAGGCCACGTTGCCTAGTATGTAGGGCTGGTAGTAAGCTGGCACTGCGAGTGGGAGAGAGTGGCAGTGCAAAGGCCCCCCCCCCAACTTCTTCGAGTTCAACATTTTAAAATTTAAATGCCAAAATTTTAAGTGGTAAATAAGCTATTCTGGCTTTTCACGGTTAGGAAAGTTGAAGGTGATTAGATTATTGATATTGGAGACTCAAACTAACAATAGATAGTGCTGCTAAGCTACCTCCTTATCTGTGCCATTGATGGTTAACAACAAATCAATGATGAGTAATCTCCTCCTCATAGAAGTTTATTTGCTTGCCACCAGATTGCATCTAGTCTATTTTGAGTGGCTTATTGCAGCCCAAGCTCTAGAGGTTTCAGTCCTATGAGTCTAGTCTAGGTACAATGACCAAGATTACTGCACCAGAAACGTAAATTCTCGTGTTTCCCGCTATATATAATTGACTTGCAGTGCATTCTGTGTTAGGCCAATGGAAGTACTCCCCACTCCTCGGCGCTAAAGTAGCCGATTAACTTACAGATTTATTTTACTTTTTTCTCATGCTAACAGGTGGCATACATAAGTGATCTACGTTTATCTGAGCTGTGTAGATACTGGCAAATGAGGTTTGTTGATTAACCTACTTTATTATATCAAGATAGAAGACTTGAACTAGGTTAGACAAGATAACATTATCAATATTCATTCCAAGTACGGTATGTGATAATTATCCCTACGGATGACGACGGGTACCCGAGTATTTGTTACCCCCCGACCCAACCGGTTATGCGTTTCATTACCTGATTACCCGAAAAAGAAAAAAACCTTAAAATTTTTGTTTTTTAAATATTTAATTTAGGCTATTTAATTTTATTTGTTGATCCGTAATTTCCCAACATAAACGAACCCAAAATAGTAAATACCATGTTGCTCACATGCAATAGATGGATGGGTAGGTAGGTTCTTTCACATTATACCTAGCTACCAGCTACCAAGCTACATGGATACGTGTCTGTCTGATCCACGGAAAATGAGCCATGTATTTTTATTGTTTGGCTAATTAGACGTTTGGCGGATAATTAGATATCCCGAATTATATTTTTAATTTAATTTAATTTAATTGAAAAAAAAAATTCTTTTTCTTAGTAGGGTACTTACTTCCGTTCCGAGGTAACCCGCGGGTATTGTGAACTGGTACCCGGGTCGTAAAAAGTCGGGTTTCGTCATCCCTACACTATATATATGGCACCTTACTCGTCTTGCCTGAATATTGTCAACAAATCCCAACTGACATAATATTCTCATATCACATTGTTTGGACAAAATGAGTTTTTGGTTTTTCTAATTACCTTCAGCTGAGGGTATGTCACAAATCGGCGATTTCAAATTCACCAAAGTTGCAACACGCCAAAGAAATGTCTGTGTTGCTATTTTTTAGCATAACAATACATGAAGAACATCTGCTCACCCACCAATTCTACAGCCTGAATGAATATTTAACCTCTTCTTACCGCTAGTATGGCTATTTCAGCAAAATGACTTCTGATTCTAGTATAGGTCTTGAGTAGGCCTACTATTAATTTTAACTGTGATGTATACCTAATTTTAGCTAGTAATTTTATTGTTTAGACTTCTGACATGTTAACATTTAATGCATTATTGTAAGTTTTTGACAAATCTGATATCAATGTATCGCATAGATCAATGGATGCTAATAAATACAAATACAAATACAAATGTTGACTGAATAACAAGATCTCGTTGTTGTATCCGAGAAGTTTGCCTAAATTACCACAATAAACAGGGTAAATTGCAATTCAAGCCGGTGCACTTTGCACTACGGTAACAGCATTGTTTTCGACGGAAGTAATAGTAAGACCGAACGAGACGACGTTTATTCTTGCAATAAGTGGTTCGGGCAGTCGGGGGAGATATCGCCTGCAATGACCCTTTTTTCAGAAAAACACAAGACATTTTCACTTTCATACTGTAATCCAGGATATTTATCCATCAGTACCTACAACAGTTGTTACTTAATGTCCAGTACTGTGTAGTTACTTAGGGATATATTTTTTTAAGACAATAAAAACTATTCCACAAATTAGGACCTAGCAAAAAACCAGGTTGCATTAGTATAAGCATAAAGGAGATATGCTACACTATGATGAGATGAGTGCCACAACAAACATACCTACTCAATATTGTAGAAAAAATTTTGTTTTTGAAAAGAAGAAAATGTACCTACTATATATACATGTATATTTATACCTACACTGGCATAACTATTGATGACGTTCTAGAGAGCCAATCGCCCACCAGAAACGGCTGCGTTGACGTCTTGCCCAGCCCAGAACAAGTTACGTATATACCAGTTTTCTATATCCGTACGTTCTCCGTTTTACCAGTCCGGTCGGTTCAACCGACTCCCGTCGCCAAAAGGAGGTGTGGGCGCGAGTTCCAGTCGAGACCAGTTCCGTCGCCGTAGTACCACGTCCATTCCGTTTCCATAGCGAGCCAAATTGTAGCCGACAGATCTATTCTACCGTTCAATCTGTCGTAGTAAAGAAGCGAAGTTTTTGGGGGCGTCCACCACACGTCTGTCTGTCTCCGCCAGCGATGATGACCTAACCATATACACCACCATCCATAGCTCGGGCATCGGACGTTCTCCGGGCTTGCGGCACACGGACCACAAGCAATACAACTTATCTAAAACCCAAAAAATAACCTTCACCGACCGGAACAGAACTAGGCCAGGGCGGCCGGTCTTTGTCGCACACACTGACTCACACTTTTACTGTAGTACTGAATTGACAATTAAATGTAGTCTACTACTACTACTACTACTATACAAACTTAGAAGATAGAATCAACCGCCAACTGGCATTTACTCGATTGTAGGTTGCACAATACGACAAAGGTGGGACGGCGCGTGAAACTTACAATCGCATGGGGTATTTCTATGGGTTAGGAAAAACTTTTTCCACATTTTAATACTTCAACCAGGATTGTATCACAGCCTATCTAGGTCTATCGGCCAAGGCCTAGCCTATACAGTTTAAATAAAAATGGAAGTAACCATCAGACAATACAGTATAATAATTTCCAATTTACCTTTTATGAATGTGTAAGTTTGCCTAACGGCTAGGTTTGAGCTTGAGGGGAAGGATAGGAAGGAACCAACAGCTTACCTTGTAGTAGTTGCGGCCTTCGGAGTTGATAGAAACACAAAAAAGATATATCTCGACGTTTTGTTTATATCTTTTTGTGTTTCTATCGACTCCGAAGACCGCAACTACTACAAGGTAAGCTGTTGGTTCCTTCCTATCCTTCCCCTCAAGCTCAATTTACCTTTTAATCATAAATCATAGCATTATTTTTATAGTATTTTAATATAAAGTGATTCACACAAATAACACAGAACGTAATCTAGTGCGACCTACATTCACACGGAGTTCCGCTTTCGACAACCAAAAACCAAGGTGCTTCCTACATTCGAGTAAGTACGGTAGCCTATACTACACAACGGCGATGGCCAAGGCTTGAACAATGAGCAAGATGTGTAAAAACAGCATATTATGTATTATACTATGATGCTACACCCATAAACATGTTTAAAAAACATACTATAATTTAAAAAGTATAAATAAACACTAACGGCCACTACAGAATCTAAAAAAAAAACACTAGTATGTGGAAAAGTTAAATATCTTCACTGATGCTGGCGTCACTCACAGATGTGGCCGTATTTTAGTCACAAACTGTGTGACAGAAGGGTGCAAACGGCTAGTTAGCGAGTGTTTAGATAGGGTCAGTTAATGGGGCACTCAACCCAGTTGGTAGCTACAACCATTGAGTTTATTAGTGTAGGGTTAGAGACCCAGCGGCCATTGGCGGCTATCTACCAATAAATTTCCCGTGGACTCTAGTAGTACGATCTCGTACCGCTAGAAAGCGCTACACGTACCCACTGATGTCAGCGTTCCTGTGGAAAGAAATACTACGTAGTACGATCACGTGGCTTAGGTCTAGCCTAGGTCTAGGCCCAACTCTTTTAGTCTAGGCCATTACTAGGCTACAATAAGCCTAGGCCTACATTAATAGGCCTACATTAGTAACGTAGTACTACAGCCTAGCCTATATAATGTATAAAACCTTATATAATGTGTTGTAATAAAGTATTAGCTTACTTATTGTTAACTTCGAGCCCGTTTGACATGTTTATCAGAACAGATGATAATGCTTTAATAACAATATCCACCGCCATCTGGATACTACTACCTAACCGACTTCGCATCTGCGCGTACTACGTAGTATCCCTTTCTTTCCACAGGAACGCTGACATCAGTGGGTACGTGTAGCGCTTTCTAGCGGTACGCGCTCGTACTACTAGAGTCCACGGGAAATTTATTGGTAGATAGCCGCCAATGGTCGCTGGGTCTCTAACCCTACACTAATAAACTCAATGGTACAACGTTCTTGAAACGGAACATATCTTCACTCCCGAACATTGCAGCAGTTGCCAACCGGGCCAACTCTTTTGAGTTTCCCATCATTGACACCATCAGAACACCAACTTACGATTGGTGTTTGAAATAGTCACGCCTGCTCGGCTGTTGGTTGGACCGTGAATGCCAACATTGGTAAAGATGGATCAGAATACAGAACATTTTCTATTATTCAATAAGAAGAGATATGAAATTGAAATCTAAGCAGGTACCAGTAAATTAATAATATACTTAGTGTACATATACACATCACAATACATCACAATAAAATTTTTCATATAGGCCTACTTTAAAAATTCTCAACATGAAAATTTTTTTATTTTCGTAATTAAATTTTTTTTCTTTTTTCCACAATTTTCAAGTTTTCCAAAAAGTGACTAACCAAAAAAGTGACTGGCCCAACAGTGACAGCCAGCAGCGGCTCAAGGCTGCGTAAGCGGTCTTGTAATAATAATAATAATAATAATAATACAGTGAAACTTCTTTATAACAAAATAATAATCTGCTCCCCAAGCAGATTATCAAATCACAAAGAAACCTGCAACTTGCAAATTATGTACATGGGTTTTCAGGACAGAGCGCATCTCCTCAGCTGCGCTGCACTTAAATCTGACATTGACGCCCTGCCAAATAACCTGAGCGGGCTAGAGAAGGAAGCACATATTTATTGGATAGCTAAAAAGAAGAATGATTGAAAAATCAAACTTTCGGCATAGGAAAAAAAGAGTTCGTTATAAAGAGCAGAGGAAGAAGAAAGTGAAGAGGAGGAGCCGGAGGAAGTTAACATGAGGGAAGCGTCAGGCATGGCCAGCCGGCTTCGGTGTACCTAAGGGCCAGAATATGATGGGATTAATTTCCTATCCCCTACCCGACTTCATTGTTGGACACAGGGAGCAGATATAAAAAAAAAAAAAAAATAAAGAAGTTTCACTATAGCAAAAAACATTTGTAGCATTAAAAAAAAAAATGTGATTTATTTATTTATTTATTTAAGGATAGATATTTGGTTTTGAATTGTGTATAGGGTTCCAAAACATTCAAATTAATGGTTTTAACATAAGAATTAGAGATGTTTGTAAAAATACATCTATGAAAAGTTTTTAAAATTCACTTATGATGAATAATCAATATATTTATTTTATAAACTACTACACACTGCTAAATGTGTAGGCTAAATGTTTAATTTTTAAAATTTGTAAAATTTTTAAATTTATTGCTCATTTGAGAGTTGACAAGCTAAATATACAGGTGTCTTGTACACCACTATGTATCTACCGAAGCGCTATTTAAATAAATAAATAAAATGACAAAAAAAATTGAAATTTTCAAATGCTAATCTTACACATTTCTACTGGGGACTCGCATAGTGGAGTAGGCCCACTGCCTAAGATGACAAAACTAGGTACTAGCATATACTTGGAGAGGCCAAATGGCTGAGTTAAGTGGAACTCAGATGTTCTAGTGAGGGGAAAGGTACAGAAGGACGACAAAACTTTCTCAGGTAAGCTGTCGTCCTTCTGTACCTTTCCCCTCACTAGAACATGTTTTATCTTGTTCTGAGTTCCAATTAATTATATATATATATATTTTCTCTTTCTCTCTTATGGCAAGATGGCTTACATTCAAATTCTTTACTTTCAATTCAAGTGAGTAAGACATGTGTCAAACAACATGAATCTACCTAATCATGAGTGTTCACTCCTTTGTGCACTCGTTGTATACATACAGTATACAGTACTACCCTGAACAATTACGGCTAGATGCCACCGCCATCTCAGGCAAGCCGTTTGATCGTATCTTCCGAATGTGTGTGTAACATGTCTTACTTACAAGTGTAACACGCCGACCGGAACTCTCTCATTCTCCTAATCTTATGAAAACTGGATATGAATCATGATTATGGGGAGGTGTACAACAAACGACTACACCGCAGTGCTGCGAGCGTTCCGGCCACCGAGCTCTGCCTGCTAGATTTAACAGAAAACCTCTCTAGAAGGCAGTGCACTAATTATTATTGGGAAAATATTCATCGATTCCAAAGAAGTCAAATATTTTTTGCAATGACTTAAGAATTCTTATTGTTGAAAGTTGACGTACGTATCCAATATTCAGTGACCGTTGGCCGGATCGCTCGCAGAGCTCTCTGTGCACTTGTTACGCCTTCCCATGTATGATTTCCTCTCCCACCGGAGGGTTCAATCCAATTCAGTCCAAACGATGGGCATATCTGATTGTAATTCAACGCTATTTACTAGAAAGAACACATTCTCTATTCTTCGTCGTGCAAACGTGGACAGGGCCCAAGCGTGCATGCAGGACTCCCGTCTACAAAGAGGCCTTTATGCAATCGACAACGGAGAGACCAAATGTTAATTAATTGCATTTCTAGACACAGTACGCTATATGCTATCGACTAGGCACCAATGTAGCAAAGATGTATAAACTGACCGACAAATATTCTATATATATATAAATATATTTTCTTTAAAGTGTCTTAGATAAATCAGTAGGCTACATAGTAGTGGTACGGAATTACTAACAACAAGATACAATAGTCCACTATACGGGTACAGATGGACCTATTTAGGCAAATGCACAAGAGACCAACAATAAAAACCTAAAAATTCAAATGTAAGTTATATTTGTGTTCGATAACTAACTATAGACCTATGTAATCAACAAGAAGATGATGATGATGATGATGATGATGATGATAATAATAATAATCATGGTTTTATAACCAAACAATAAGTTTTACAACCACACAATAAATGAATGCTAGAATGGCTAAAACAATTAAACGGCAACGACCGTGCATTATTTATAGACCTAATCAAAAGTTTCGTTTGGAGAAAGTATGAACAATGATTAATTTAAGTACGTATTAAGTAGGTCAATGCCCAATTAGTTGAATAACGTAGCACATAGGAAGGAGTACTTGCTATTTATGCCCGTTTTATGCTATTTTACACCTCACTAACAAGGGTTTTGACCGGGTTTGTATAGGCTTAGGCCTAATAATATAGCAATATTTAAAACAATAATTTAAAAAATCTAAATAGGCCCCAATGTTCTTTAGAAGTAACAAAGAACAGAATAATTATATAGGGGAAAATATAAGTGCACATGAGACATCTAAATAGCTTAAGTTGGCAATACCTAGTCCTACCTAAATCTTAAAAAGTCTGGTGATTCACAATTGAATTCAATAGGTAGGAAGTTATGGTAGGTCTAATGATACCAGAGATCTACAACTACAACACAACATTACATTATTCAATAGACCTACTTATTTGAAAGACAATTACAGGATGAATTTGTTACCCGCTAGGTACCGAAGTTCGATAGGGTTTAACAGAATACATTGAGGCTTAGGCATTGGTAGGCCTCTAGACAACAAAGCCTATTGTATTGACAGTGACACTAACATATAAGTAAATAAGTAATACAGTTCATAAATGTAGCCTACATCATAGAGGCGTACATTCCACCCCTGGTAATTCTTGGCAAACGTAGGCTTCAGACAAATAGCGATTTACTGAGATCCATCCAAGTCTAGTACAGGGCCTAGTCCTAGGCTATCAGGCATAGATAGACAAAATTTAAAAAAGCCTTCTAGTCTATTCATAACCAAGTTTTTTAACATTATGTGGCTTATTATAATGAGTACTCACTGATACGTTGCTTTGCAAAGTTTTATTCGTACTTCTATTTAGTAATTAACTCCGTATTTAAATATGATTCTTATGATTGTGCATTACTGCCTATAGATGCTAGTGTGATGTATTTTATTTAAATATGTATAATGTGTAGTACCTAATTTGTAATTTTAACCAATTAATGACAACTCAAATACTTTATACACTTATGTGTAACCGTGAGTTTTAAAGAGGCTAATAAATGAAATGAAATGTACAAGGCCTATAACTAAAATTTAGGCTTAATACCCTCAGAGATGGGAATCGGGTGATCAGATTTAGGCCTATTAGGTCTCAGTCAGGCACCTTTGAGGTACTGGTATCAGTGATGAGAGCACAAGATTGGCATGGGGGGGGGGTGTAGGTAAAGCCTGCATGGATGATAATGCTAGCTAGAAGGGATGGGATACCAGAGACATTTACCGTTCTCATCTAATTATTAAACGTATGGACCTGTGCAAGCTGTCTACACAGGGTTAAACTGTGTGCTTCCGGCCACAGCGTACAATCTTAGCTGACCGACGGCACGCCGCAGAACCAACGTCGCAAACGAAATGCATGTGTAGGCTAAAGTGCACACCCTAATGCACACGTGAAAAATCTATCGGGTGGCAGGCACGAACGTGTACACGGGCCTTTCACAGAGAGGTTACACGTTTACAGAAATACACGTTTTTGCCCATCCCTACTAGATAGGCTTAGGATGGAAGAAGTGCGACTATATTAACATGTTATATTATGTAACTAGGCCTAGCAGAGACTGCTAAACCAAAGAACCTAATCAAACCAAATTGGCAATTAGGCCTAAGGGTGATTCCAGGTCAAATGAGTAAATGAGTTTTTGGGTACCATCTCCGATTTGAATGAAATTTGGTATACTCACTGGCACTATGACTCCAGTTACAGTATTTTTTTTTTTAGATTTTTTGGGGAACCAGCTCCAAAGTTATAAGGGGTCAAACATTTGACCCCAAATGACCCTATTCGCGTACTGCCGCAGCATTTGGCATCATAACTTCTTGCCAAATTAAGCTACAGACCTGTGTCATAGCTCTTTTTAAAGCTATTGATTAGGCCTTTCCATACCATGGTATTGCCATGCACTTAAAACATAAATATTGGTTGAAATAAGTAGGCCTATATACATTCTTGTGAGGTCAAAGGTCAATTGCATAAATGCTCCATCTTGGATTTCAATGAAATATTTATTTTTTATTCTTAACATAACTAGAAACATTTCCTGAATGTTTCAAGGTGCTATCTTGATGAGTCTTGGAGAAATTAATTTGTTTGTACAATTGTATGGTAAAACATTGACTGCAACAACTGTTCAATTAGTCAAGGATGTATATGAAGACGATGCAGTGAGCAGGACAGGATGATGCCTGGTATGAAAGACACCACGTCAGTGAAAGAAGGTAACAAGAGGGTAATCCACCAGAAGAGACTAATGTTAAATAATCTGATTCTGAAAGAAACCTACGAACTAATCAAAAATAAAACCCAGAGGCTAAAATTGGTTTTTCCAAATTTGCTGAGCTACTGCCAAAATACTGTGTTTTGCTAGGTTGAGCAGGAACACATTCTGTGTGTGTTTGTACAATACACCGGAATGTCAAACTGATGATTTTGGGAGCGAAACTACCGTCATTTGCTGACCGGAAATTTAAAAGGTATCACCAAATTTTAGAAAATATGATGTGCTCATCACCTAGGCCAATCTGCCATCTAGGGAAATGCTTAGATTGTCCTGGTACTGACAAGCTAGGCTACATCGTGACTTAGAAGCACTGTTTGATGAGGACATGGTTGATGAAATATCTTATAAACAGTGGGAGACAACCGATCGCTGCAATATAATAACTATGCAAATGTCATCCGACGATTTCATCGCACGCCTAGTGGAGAAGCTTGTGATACTAAGAACTCATGACTTCATTGCCAAACAACAAGCTTTTTTCCTTAAAGCACCCCATCACTTGAACCTGGTAAAGTAATTGTAACAGGAGATTTCTCAGAGAATTATAGCTTTATAGTGCAAGATGCAGCCCAGGGTTTCCATGGGAACAACAGCCAAGCAACTATGCATCCATTTGTCTGCTATTATGTACAAGACGGTGATCTGAAACATTCCAGCTACGTTTTCATTTCTGGTTGCCTACACCATGATACTGTTGCCGTTTACTCGTTTCAGAAACAACTAATTCCACTTCTCCAAGAAAAGGGGGGAAGCATTTAAAAAATTATCTATTTCTCTGATGGTGTTGCCTCACAATATAAAAATAAAAATAACTTTGTCAATCTCTGCGAGCATGAAGCAGATTTTGGTGTTTAAGCCGAATAGCATTTCTTCCCCACGTCACATGGAAAAGGACCCTGCGACGGCGTAGGTGACACAGTCAAGAGGCGCAGCAAATGCCAGTCTGCAACGTCCATATGATGAACAGATCCTCACAGCATTTGATCTATTTAAATGAGTAGAACGAACATTTCAAAAAATATAATTTTTAAATTCGTTTCGATTGAAGATATCGCGTTAAATAAAGCAAAACTCAAAAATCGATTTCATTCTGTCTAACGTATTGCTGGAGCTCGTAGATTCCATGCCTACATACCAACATCAAAAACAACCCTAGAAGCTAAACCGTTTTCTGCATCAACAGACTGTGAAAAAGTTGAAGTAATTGCTCCATCCAAAGGCCAAAGACACATGTCATTTCAAGAGAAGTGACTATGTCACTATAAGCTACAAAGCCCTATCGTGGCTAAGATTTGTTTTGACAAAACTGGAATCTTCTAATGAACTTTCAATTCGTTTTTTTCATCTACATGGTCCATCACCTTCTTTTACATATCCATCAAAAGATGATGCATTGATTGTTAATATAGATCAAGTTCTATCAACTGCCATAGTGGAACTGGGTAAACTTCGAGGCCGGACTTACAAACTCAATCAAGATGATAGTGATGCAGCAACAAGCAAGTTAACTGGTTTCCAAGTAGCACAATAAGGAAGGTATCTCAAAACAACACAATATTGTCATAAGAATAATTGCAACAATTTAAAAAAGTGTACCTATTTCAAATTTCCTTCTTTCAGTTTGATGGCCAGGCTACTAGTCACACACGATCGTAACGATATCTGAAGAAAATATTTAATTCCTCAAAGACTCATTAAGATAGCAACATGAAACTTTCAGAAACAATTGGTGTTTATATTTAGAATAAAACCATTATGTATCATGCAAATCCAAGATGGAGCATTTGTGTAATTGACCTTTGACCTCACCAGAATGTATATGCTTATAGCAATTATTGTAACTTGTGTAGGCTAGTGCATTGTTTTGGTATTTTCTGAATAGGTATCTTCAAGAGCTTCAAAAAGAGCTATCACAAGGGTACATGTAACTTCATTTAAAATAAAGTTATGGGATATAATGTCTTCGCGATACACAAAAAGTGCTCATCGAGGTCAAATGTTTGACCTCGTATAATTTTGAAAACATAAGTCAGAAAAATTTGAAAAAAATTAGGGTTGCTGTTTGCCATGAAATCAGTATGTGTGCAAATTTTTATCAAAATCGGAGAAAGTCGACTTTAAAAAATTTTTTATTTTACTCATTTGACTTGGAATCTCCCCTAAGCCTCACAGTCAACTTGTTTCTCGACATCTCTACATTCTAGACAAGCCTAGAATGAAGGTAAGATTGACGGAAGGAGACTGAAAGGGTTCTCTGCAATGTTAGACTTAGTCCCCTGTCAAGACGAGAGATTATCTAGGGATAATGTTCACTTTCTAAAGTAGGTAAAGCTAAACTAAAACTAAACTACCTTACCTACTAAAGTTCACTTCCTCAGTGAACTTAAGGGATGAAAAAGGGAATGGGGTAGACCTAGGCCTAGGCCTAGCTAGGGCCTAGGCCTAGGCCTACATGCCACCCATTCCAAATGAACTGGGCTAGGCCTAGGCCTAGACCTATCTAGGACTGAAATGCCAAGTTATGGTCCTACAACCAGGTTGCTGTTACGCCTAGGCCTCCACGACCTAAGGCTTAGTGCGCAGGCCTAGGCCTAGGCTAGGCCCACAACGTTTAAAAATAGAATCTACTTCCTAACGGAAGTATGGGCCTACCGGTAACCCTATATGCCATTAGGTTTGAGGAAGGGTTCAACCCCAATGCCTAGGCTTAGGCTACATTGACAAGCTAGGCCTAGGGCCTAGGCCTAGCCGACATAATTGAACAGTTAACTAGCTAGGGCCTAGGCTAGCCGAGCCTAGGGCCTACGCCTACCTAGGGGGCAAGATAGGCCTAGGCCTAGGCCTAAGGCAAATCCTAGGCTAGACCTAAGCATTTACCAGCATTTATACCTTTAGAGTTATGTGGTCTTGCTTCTTTCTTGGCCTACCAGAGAATCTAGCCGACACGTCACGGTGAAGTAGGAGTCTAGTTTATCTATAGATACGATGTCTTGCGTTGTCGTTGATAAACTTCAGATTTGTCGAGAGTCCATTAAAAATCCACAGCAAATCCACAACTCACAGCCTTCTCAATTTTGTAGGCCGCTACCAAAAAGATTACTAGGAGGTATCAACGGAGGTACCAACAAGCAAGGTTTACGTCTTAACAAATTAAAAATTATTATTTTATTATTTTAAGCAAATCCAAACGCCCATAAGACGTACTAATATAAAACATACTGACATGAAATGTGTCATTTGATGACAGAGAAGTTTGTAAAATATCCATTTCCGGCATTATTAAATGTATATTTCCTTTCCGCTTCCGGCATATGAATCAAGAATGGCTGGTGGCGTCTGTGATCTGTAGAGCCGTAGAATAGAAATTATTTGTATGTTAAGTTTGATACATATAACTAACTTCTAGGTAGAAACTAGGACGGTAAGAATGTGCATTTTATATAGTCCTAGTATCTGAATCACATGACAGCAGAATGTAATGCTATATTTTGCTGATGTAGAGAGGCTAGGGCTAGACCCTAGGCTAGAGCAAAGCTAGAGCTAGATTTAGGCCTAGGATACCCCATAATATCTTTGCTCCAGGCCTAGGCAGGACCATAGGCGTGCGCACGGCCCAGGCCGGACCTAATGTGTCAACTTTGCAGTCGGCCCGACTGGGCGGCGTTTAGACCCGGCTTGGGCCGAGAGCAGTTTAACTTTAAACTTTTAAAACTTTAAATTCATCTTTAAATTAAAATGCACTGCCACTAGGCCTAGCGCGTTTTTACGCAAAGACACACTTCACCTGGGGCTGCGCAAATAATTTATCTTTTATTTAAATGAAACGAATCATAGCCTAGGCCCTAGCTCTATAGGGGCCACAAGATCCAATGACAGCGTCGCGTCTTAAAATCGCGTTTTAGGCCATAAAAGTTAGTGCATCAACCAAATAAATTTGCGCCTACGGCGAAATTGCCTCCGGCGGCTAGTGCCACCTTGTGCCGGGTCTAATGTTAATAGTAGTAGTAGTAGTAGCTCCCTCTTCTGCGGCTGGGCCTTATAGCCCGGTGGCAGAGGCAACCCTCCCCCCAAGATTTAATAAGTGGGCATCTATATATATGTTTGTATCAAAATAAAATTTACCCCCCTACCTCATGATTTAGGTACAGTCTCCCCGTTAAGACCACGGCCCAAGTCCATAATTAAAACCACCACGCCTATGGGCAGGACTGGTGTTAGATTCTACGTATAGCCTAGTCTAGGACTAGGCCTAGGCCTATATCAGCTAATTTTCGCCTGGTTTAACTTCTGAAGCTGACAAACATTCAGTTGCAACGATAGCCCTTTCCATTGGTCGTGTCCAGGCCAGCCTAGCCTAGGCCTAGGCTAGGCCTAGGTTAGATTGAACACTTAGGGTCAGTCTTACAATCTCCTAATAAGAAAGTTATTTGTAGCAATTAAGCTATTTGGAGGATTTCAAGGGTTTTGATTGGTGGTTGCCATGGAGAAAACAAGCTATTCGACGAATAAGTAATTATTGGGACATTGTAAGACTTGACCTTAAGGCTGCAAATGGGTCCTAATAACTGTCCGGTGTTAGCCTCTCTAAACCTCCCCCACCCTCCCTCATCACTTCCTATCCCTCATTCTATTTACAATAATACTTTTTAATTTACAATAGGCCTAGTAATAAATTTGTAATATATTTGTAATAATTCCACCATTCACCAATAATAACAATAATAATAATGATAATGATCATGATGCAAACACAAATAATATGTAAACCACGCACACTCACACAACCAAACCATTTTTTTTTTCCTCTTATGCAATGATGACTTTTCAGCAATTCGTTTTTCTTGCTATCCATGACACACACGACTTAATTGTAGTTTTGACGTGTTCTTTAGGCCTATGTAATATATTTTGTATCAATAATTATCATTATTTCCAGGCCTGACTGGTAGAAATCCCACGTAGTTTCCTGATTCCTCGGTAAATTGGTTGAGTTTGAGAGCACTCATTGAGATATGACTACATATAGGCTACAACACAAGAGCAATCAATACAATTTTTTATAGTCGATAGTAAAGACTAGTAGTTTGACTGATCTCGCTCTACGCAGCTCACTGGATATATTCGCGGATGTATCTATTTATTTATTTATTTATTTATTTATTTATTTATTTATTTATTTATTTATTTATTTATTTATTTATTTATTTATTTTGTCACGTACAATTAATATCATTCTGGATGATAGTGTACAGGTCAGTCAATAAGACATGAGGTCTTATGTTCTAATTCTAAAGCTTAAGTACTAACTAGTTACAGTGCATGTTATTGTTATCAATCTATAAAATATACATCAGTCTGTTTTAAAAGTCATCTAAAGAGTATAGGCTAATTCTTTATTTATTAAAAACTTCTTCACCTTAGCTTTAAAACTGGTTCTGTTTGTCAGATTCTTCAAATTAGTTGGCATTTTGTTCCAGAGTTTTATTCCTGCAAGCATTGGTGTTCTTTCATATAAGTTTGTGTTGTGGTGATGCCTGTGTAGGTTGTCCTTTTGCCTTGTGTTGTACTGGTGAATTGTATTGCTTTTTTCTACTTTATACTGGCCTAGATCGTTCATGTAAAGGAATATTGCATATATGTATAGGCCAAAGACTGTTAAAATATTTAGTTCTTTAAAATGGCCCCTGCAGGATTCAGTAGGCTTGAGTTTACCTATTATTCTTACCGCTCTTTTTTGAAGTCTAAAAATTCTGTTTATAGGCCTATTATTGCGTGTTGAGTAACCCCATGCTATTATTCCATATGAGATATGCGATTCTACTAGTGCGTGGTACACTGTTAATAGTAGGGTTGTGTTACAATATTTTTGTAGTGATTTTAGTACAAACGTTCCTGATCCGAGTTTATTGGCTAATGCTTCTATGTGTTTCTTCCAAGAGAGGTCTTCATCGATGTAAATCCCTAAAAATTTTGCATTTTCAACTTGCTCGATTATTAACTCGTTTATAAATACACTGAAATTATCTTCCTGGTTATTCTTCTTGTCAAAAAGTATGAAATTAGTTTTACTTATGTTGATAATTAATTCATCATTCGTAGGCAATAGGCTGCAACACGCGTTGTTATACACACGATAATCAGCTAAATTTTCATCAATTTCTTGGTGGTTTTCTGCTTGTAACATCTAAACATATCAGTTAACATGATTGGCTGGTTGGAATTCTTATTTTTAAAGCTACCTCCTCATTACATTAGCTTGAAATTGGTTGTGTTTTTATCTAAATTATGTGGTAATTGCTTTATGTTTAACATTTTATAGAATAAGTTGCATTAATGATAGAAGGTTGTTTAAACATTCATCGTGTAGGCCGAAGTAAGACGAATTCAGTGGTATGTTTGATTTGTGCTCAAGTGATAAAAAGGGATCTGGACGACGAGGTATATTTGCGCGGGCGTCGAAACACAGAAGATGCTCCATATGCAGCGAGTAGCGCGTAGCTTAGTAGACGTCACAACGCCTGGGGCGAAACATTTGTTCTTAGATTTCAAGAGCTTGGATAGACTAGGCAACTTTACACATGCACTTACCGTTACAGATTAGGCTTACAATTATACGTTTTAAACGAAATGTGAGGGTTTAGTGGGCCTTTAACAATTTCCTACAAATGTCCCCTAGGGCCTAGGCCTAAACTTTTAGAAATCTTTCTAGTTTCTACTAGGCCTAGGAGGCTAAGTAGGCGATTTAAATTAACAAAAAATCAAGTAACGCTGTTAGGTCATTTTCGCTAGCGGACATGAGCCAAGTATTGCAAAAATTATAATAATTGTAATAATCAATATTTCAAATATGCCAAATATGGGATTTACCGGATTCTTGCAAAAAAATCATCCTCACTACAGTAAAATAGATAATAATAAATTGACTAAATTTCAGGATTGAGAATATGGAGCAGGCAAGAATGAAGCGCGGAAACAAAGACGTCTGCGTTAACGGGCCGGCAAAGAAGCCCAAGGTGGAGCCCGTGTCGCCCAATCAGCCGCCGGTGATGGTCGGCGGTGTCCGCATCAAACAGGAACCGGGCGTCCAAGTCCCCAACGGCGACCACCAACCGGTCGCGACCTCTGCCGTTGTCAAACGTGAGCCGGGAGTCGGCACTGCGACGGTCATCAAGAAGGAGCCGGGAGTCGAGGGCCAGGGTTCGGGCGTACCCGTAATCCCCAAGGAACAAGTCCCGGTTTCAGGTAGGCGAAGGCCTACGACTAGGCTAGGGTAGGTATTTGTAAAGATGACGAACTTAATTTACTTTATTTGTTACTAGGCCCTAGTATAGGCCTACTTATTACTTTTTTTAAATTTCCTTTTTACCGTCATCTTTACAAATAGGCCTACCCACAGGTTATATTTTGAATTCTGCTTCACAATTTGTAACCTAATCAAGTGACAATATACTAGTCCCAACCCAACGTACCGGTAACTACTCTCATACCGACCTCAGATCCTTTCCACTGCCCCTTTCATTCATGAGCTGTTCAACGAAAATCTACAGATTCCACTTAGTAGAGTGCACACAAAGCCCTATAGGCCTAGTCCCGCCCGCTGTGTTATCAATTTCCAGGTTTTCAACCCAAGAGGTTAAATTATCCCTAATGGACCCGTTTCAATTAAATTGAAAGAAGTAGCCTACGTAGCTAGAAGTAGAAAGTGAATTTGCTCTTATTGGACTCTGGCCATTTTGTAAGCATGACAACTTTATAATGTTCTAAATTAGCGGCGAGCGCGTACGCGGGCCTAACGGCGGGAGAACGCGGACGGAGGTTTGTGTTGAACGAACACGAAGGCAGTGTCCTACTTCTCGATTGCGGACGCTGATCGAGAATGTGCAATTTAACGATTTCTTAAGGCTTGAAAATTCGTGTAATTTAAACCATTGCGCTGTTTGGTCATTTATACGGTTGGTTGTTGTAGTTGTCGCCGTTAAAAGTGCTGCTCTTGGAGATGAAGAAGACCATGGTAGGATTCGTTGTGTCATAGTTGGCCGTGTTATTTTTACCAACAATATTCAACAACAAGCCTGCGTACCGCGGCCTTGAGCCGCTTTTGTTGGGACAGTCACTGTTGGGAAAACTTGAAAAAGTGGAAAAAAGGAAAAAAAAATCATTTTGAAAAATACTTATTTTTTTTTATGTAAAAAAATTTCAAAGTAGAAGACAAAATTTCAAGTACCCCATGTACATTACATGTAAAACTGTCGTAGATACTTGGGTAAAGAAAGAAAGTTGAAAATTGTGGGATTCTGAAAAAAGTAAAAAAAAAAAAATATTAAAGTAGGCCCTAGCTCCTCTGAGTGTACTCTCTAGTAGAAAGCTGAACTTTGTGAGAACTTGCATATACTAGTAAAGATAAAATTGATATCGCGTCTTTAATAATACTAGTATCCTATTATTAGGGCCTATATCTTTATTGCGTAAGTAATACTAATGTTGCATTTATGCACAGATTAATGGTGTTTTCAAATTCAAAATATCGGTGTTTTGAAACCTTCAAAGCGGTGAATATACCATCAAATTAACGCTTTCAGCGGTGTTTTCAAAATACTATTTGTTACACATTATTCAGGAATTGGAGTAGGAATATTAGTAGGTATGTTTTTAAGGCTGATTTACGATTCGGGGGCCATGTACAGTAAACCAAAGCAAAACTAGGGCTACGAGTGGCTGAAATAACTGCACTTTGCCGTACTTAGGCTCACGAACACTGCATTGTTGTACCACATTTCACAAAAACAGTTTCTCCAAATATCGATCTTTGATTGGTTATCGCTCACTCGTCGATGATGTTCGAAGCCTACAGGGTTGGTTTAGTCGCTTTAAATTAAAGTCCCCCACTGCAAATCAGTTTAGTTACTGAGTGGGTAGACTCTAAATGTGAATTTATTTATTTATTTATTTATTTTATTTATATAATACTACGCTACAACAATTGGTAGTTTACATCGTGTAACACGGGCGTGTATGTAGTGCAGCCAACAAAGTCATTTGAAATAGTTAAAAAAGTGAAAAAGTAATTTTTTTAAGTTGAAAAAAAGTAAAGTACATAGATTCATATAAAACTGTCGTAGATACTTTATGAAAGAAAGAAACTTTAAAATTGTGGTATTCAAATCGCGTACCCTTGGAAGTCTAGCCACACACTATGGGCACCGAGATTAGCCACTGATGGCGCCACTGAAATGACAGGCAGCGCTCCTCGTGGCGCTCGCGAGCAACCCTTGACTGAACAAATGGATGTCTTCCTATGTAAAAAATGTCAATTTGTGATGATTATTTAATTGAATACGGCTTTGGAAAATTTTTTGAAGACTATGAATCCAATCAGTCTTTCTCAAAAGGAAACGCCTTTTTTAAAGCAAGGCATGTTTTAAACTTGACTGAAGCTAAAACTGGCACATTTTGCAAAATAAATTCGAAGGTTGTAGGCCTAGGTCTATGACAGACTTCCGCCATATGAAGTCTGCATTGAGGAACTTTTTTTTTTTTTTTTTTTTTATCATATGCCCACATTTGGCTTAATCAGGCGGCAGGCCATCATGTAAGATCTGGTCAACCAGTAGAGACAGGCCTCCTTTTCTTCTCTCTTCATGCCGTTAGGCAATGCGTCACGTTCTGTTTTAAGTTATAAATGATGATGAAAATTATGTTCATAGTTGCTAACATTAATTTTAATGGGACTTAATGTTTTTTTATGTTTAACTTCATTCGTATCGTATGCCTAACAGCTGATGAATAGGCCTAGCCCTAGGCCTATGACAGAGAAGTAGGCCTAGTAAACATGTCAAAACTGATATCAGATATGATGGCTAGGCCTAGGCCCTTACACGAGATGAAGACATACATATCAGGTAGGGCCTAGATAAGCTTAAAATGACAAAGGTGTACGTAAATATCATTTAAAAGGAGACCTGTCAGTGTCACCTAGATCATAGGTTGCTCCCACGCCCACTGCTCGTTCTGACATAACCACACAACTGGTAGGCCTAGGCTTTATCCATGTATGCCATACGTAAACCTTCATAGGCCTAGCCTATGCCTTAAGTAAACAATCAAGAATAATATTATTTTGTACAGACCTATGAACATAAGAGGCTGTTGACTGCCTGTATCCACTTTTCTCGCCTGTCCGCCTCCCAAGGCCTGTCAGGAAAACTGTAAAATGTCACTTCCTCCAAAGTGTTGGAAATGCGGTGCGCATCCTACAATCCAACACGATTTCCTAGCACGTCTACAACTTGTAGTAGCATCCATTATATAAACAAATTTAAATTACGTTTAAAATAAACAAGACATAGCACAATGTTATACTAACGCCATTTTAACCCGCGCCTAAATCTTTCAGCTAGGAGTTGCTAGATTTCACCGCATGCCAGCGCTGTAGGTACCAAGGCTCGGTGCCCATAAGAAGTGATCAGCAGTAATTGTTTGGAAGAGTGAAATAGGTTAGGTGATATCTGTGTTCGTTCGCACAACGTTTTCAAGTGAAATTCAAATGTTTGGGCGCGACTAATTGGCGGCCATGTTAGCGAACGTGACAAAAAGAAATAATGGCAGATGATCAAGTTTGTGTATTTTAAGGAGTTGATTAGTTACGTGTGTATTAATGAATGCAATATATGCGTGTTAGTACTGATTCGGGCGTGATTCCATCGGTTTGTGTAATAACTGTAACGACAAGAAACACAACAATTTTGTGTATTTTCGATTCGAAAGTGAATTTTTAGTGGGTTTGCCGAAATATGAAATTCCAGATTATAGAAGAAAAAATGCTATTTCCAAATTAAAACGCCTAGGATGGACCATAACACAGGTAAGTGAACGGCTTGATATAGTTATTGATTTGAATGTATTTCGACGTACTACAGTATTTGTATGATAATACATACTGGTTACAATTGATGTCCAAGTTGTAGCATTACAGACGAGTGGGCTAAGGGCGCCAACCCATACTTGAAGTAATTTGACTAGCTCAAGTCAGCAGAATGAATTTATTAATTAAGGTAATCAAATATCGATCGATAGGATTATTCGCCGAAACCATCGATAATCGATTCAGTCTTCCCGAATCGATTATCACTAGTGATAACATCGATTAACCAAAAACCGGTTTCGAACCGGTTTTGTTAAAAACCGGTTTCGATTTTTAGATTCGGTTCTGCTTTTTTGTGCGGCGTGTGCTTCACCCTCGCTAAGAGCCACGCCTCTGACGGGCGGGTCGCCCGCCCGCCCGTCAGAGGCGTGGAATAAGGTTGTGGATTGCATAACGACGTGTGTGCCGTAGCAACAAGGAACTACCTGTCGACTACTCGGATTTCGTCCTCTTTCCTGGGATTTCCTTGTTTGTGTGGACTAATTAGCACACACAATTACAGTAAAACCACCTTTGTACGGACGTTTCGCTTTTCTACGTTTCTTAGGTTAATGTGTTCCAAAACTCAGTCCGCCAGGGAAATTTGATCCAATAGTACGTTTTCTGTGTTCTCATAATTGGTTTTTCCGGCCAGCCAGTGAGCCGAATTCCAAGTTGTTATTGTTCAAGCGCGACTACGTTAGTCATTCATCCCAGTTCTGCGAAGCGCCCCACCCCCTTCCATCGCTCTCACAATGCAACCCAGCCGCCAATGAGTGACTTGACTTTGACCAGCTGCATCTCGTTCCGCGTGGGAGGGGAGGGGGAGGGGTCTCTGAAAATGTCGTTTTATATACGATCGCGGCTGCCGGCACTGAGGTTCTTTACATCCCTCGCTGATACAACCTTACGTGAATATGTTTATTTTTGAGAGAGTTTTTTTTTTTGAAAACCGGTTTTAAACCGGTTTCGAATTCGGTTACCCGGTTAGTAATGTTACTAACTGATGTCATCACTAATTATCACTATATCGATAATCGAATGGCTCGTCCGGCCGAGATTTTGATATTACCGCCCGTTAGGCTTCCTACGTGCGTGGCGCCTGGCAGCGTAGTAGCTTCAACCCCCACCCCTCATCTCCCACTCCCTACCCAGGCCTACCCTTCCCCCCCCCCCCCGTCGAGCAGTACAAGGGGGACCAGGCCGGCCTAGTCGCAAGCGGTAACCTGTCGCCTGCAGTGAGCACACGTTTCTTGATCCGTTTTTTTTCTCTTGTTCGCGCGATGTTTTTGACCACAGCTAAAACAGATCTGTTTACTCCGCCGCAACTAAAAAGTGAGATGTGGAAAAACTTTGGTTTTCGTGTCAATGAAAACAAAGAAATCCTTGACAGTAAGAGTTAAGTTTGTAGGAAGTGTAATGGTAAAGTGGCTTACAGTAGCAACACGACAAATCTTAGTAGCCTACACATTTACGAAAATGTAATGCTTACGCGACATCAAATTTTTATTTTAAAGTAATCCCAATTTCAAACTATTGTCTTTTTCCGGTCCATTATTTATTTGTTCGCGCCTGTATTGTATGCCGCTGCTAAATTGTTTTCTCACGTATCCGTGGCGTGTAACCTGACTGTCATGAATCCTGAATGACAACTGCGCATTTCCCAGCGCAAGCCGACCGCCCCTTCTGCATTCCAACCTCTTAGCCCCTCCCACCGGCTCAAGGTCAAGCCAATGACAAGGCAATTTCCACGGTCCTCCCCACTACTACAGCTAACAGTCTCCAGTTTCATCTTCGATCTCGACATTGTAGCATCTTGTTGCAAACCGCACAATACCCCCGAAAACAATATATACTCGCAAATGGTACTCCTCTTATGCGAAAAATAATATAATTTTGATTCGATTATCGATCAATAATTTTTTAAGTCGATTATCGCGATCGATAATCGATTTTACTGGTCCAATTATCAATGCTGAAATTCATATCGAACGGCAACCCTAGTTTTTAGGCCTTTAAAAGTATTGCAATGAATTTATGTGCACACGCAAGTAATACGTTACGGTTTTGACATTGTTGACGTTGACGGTTGACGACTGACAGTTGCTGGTTGACGACTAGAAGTCCCAGAACAATGAAGCGTCCCCCATGGTAACTCGGTACTTGGTAGTTGGTTCGAAGACTTGTTGATTGACGATCAGGTGAAGTAGTTGTAGTTATAGTAGTGAAAAGGAGGCCTAAGTCCCACCTTGTGAAACCTGTTGCTCACGAAGTTGTTAGGTGTTGGTTCTCGCCAAGGCCATTCTTTGTTTCGATGGTTTGCGCACGTCCGCTAGAGCGCCTTTGTGTACAGTTTTTGAGGATAGTGCGCTGTTAAGTCGAAGGGCTGCAGTGCACATCTGCGAGATATCGGTTTCAAGTCGGTAATAAATTAATGGGCATATGCAACTATCTTGAGAATAGCAGACTCAAACATAACATTCCTATGGTCTGAATGTTGGGCTCTGGTTGTGGTACACACAAGTATAAAAGTTAATGTTTAATGGAATAATGGTAAAAACATATAATAATAATATTAATTGCAACAAAATGAATAGCGAATAGGGTGAGTGTGCTACAAAGTTTATGTTTACCTGATTATTCATACAGTTTGTAGGCTACGTAGCGGTAATAATAGTACTTTGAATGAAAATAGAGGATACTAGGCGTAGGCCATAGGTCTAGCTAGATGGACCAGGCCTACTCTAGAATTTATTATTGTTGTGCAGTTCGTAGCCTAGATGTATGTCGTAGGTAATGAGTGTTGCAACAGTATTAAGCAGAAACTTATCAAGAGACTATTGTACTGTCAGTCTACAGATTGTATTGTTGTTTGCAGCAGAGGAATGGAATTAGTTCATTCTTAATTAGGGATGCACACGATAATCGATATTATCGTTCGATATTCGATATGCAATAAAATTTCGATCATCGATAATACAAATATTATCGAATGGTCTGTTTTTTAAAAAGGCGGGTTCGTAAAGCATTATTTCGTTCTTCTCGGACCTTTCTAGTATTGAAATACTCAAAGATACTGCCAAAATACTAGGCCTCGGGCCTCGTAAAATGTGATTATACTCTCAGCAGTGTCCCGTCAGATGTGTCCAAGTAATGTTGCCATATCCTTATGTGCTCGATTAGGCGACATATCACTGAAACTGTAAAAGATTACTTCAATTTTGTAAATTTATTATCGTTCGATATTATCGATCGATAATGCAGTCATCTTTTCGATTATCGATAGTTTTTATTTTATCGATGTTCATCCCTATTCTTAATGACTTTTCCCACCTGCCTGACATTATTAGCATAGCCCAGTACACCACTTTGGTGAGTGTAATGTCTATTCTTACATGTAGGCCTATCTAGTTTACGGTCGGATACGAGACGAGGTCACGGTAACATTAATTGCTCGTGTACGTAATGAAGACAGAATCTATCCATGAATGTAACATAAATTGAAACGTTTGTGACTTGCCCACAGGAAAGCGGAACAACCGCGGCGGTCGGCGCCAGCGGCGGCGGCTGCGCGGGGGCAACTCCTACCATCAACATGTGGGAGTCATCAACAACTTTCATTTCTATGGGTGTGGGAACATTTATTTCCACTAGCACCCAAAAAAAAAAAAAAATAAATAAAAAAAAAAATAAATAAAAAAAAAAAATAATGTGTCTCCTCAAGTCATTTGCCATGACATCCTTTCCCCATTACATTGATCCCTATGCCTAGGTATATGCTAAGCCTAAGCATTCGTGTCATACACTGAGCATAATGCTAGGCCTAGGCCCGGAGGTCCACCAGACTTTGGCCTACATCCATGGCAAGCTTAGGCCTAGGCGTTTGTTGTTTGTTCATCCAGGAGTAGGCCTACATGTAGGCCTAGTTAATGTAGGGCATCTAGGCCTGTGTGAAAAATGATTACAGTAACAAATAGATAATCAAGGGCAAAAAGTAGGCATATAGGCCTACTCTGTTGACTCAGGAGTCTAGGCCTACGCCTAGTTCCAGCTGATTTTAAACTCTCGTATAATTCGCTGATGCAGTCGTGATAGGAAAACTGCAAGGCGAACCTTAACGCGAGAACTCATGCCTAAGTTACTGTGTATAAAGTTACATACTTGCCAAGGAAATGCAAAGTATTACTAGGTCTATGCTCTAGGCCTAGCCCTAAGCCTAAGTATCTAGGCCGAAGCATTCGTGTCCTACACTGAGCATAAGGCCCGCAGGTCCACTACACTTAGGCCTACATCCATGGCAAGCTTGGGCTACATTCGCTAGCCCAGGCCCAGGCGTTTGTTGTTGTTTGTTTCTATTATAAATAATCTAAGAGTACGCCTACATGTAGGCCTAGTTAATGTATGGCACCTAGGCCTGTACAATGAATAAATGTAAGACATTTGTGTTTTACATTTAAATTTCTTGTCAGACGAGCAGCAATGAATACATGTGTGACATTTGTGTTTTAGGTAACAATGGTAGACAGACGCCTTCTATATAGGCCTAGTGTAGAATTAATTTGCAGCAGCACTTCAATGGCATCAAATTTCAAGATGTCAGCACCCATTAAAATCCTCTAAAACAACCGTATAAAAGGCCACACGCACCTACAACTAGGTATTGGACGTTTAAACGTGGGAGTGGCTTTAAACGTTTACTGTTTTTTATGCCACGTTTAAACGTTTGTGTAATAGTGTGTGTTGTGTAGGCTATATGATAGAAAGAAACAATAAATATTTTACAACGGAGCCTTATTGGTTTTTCTCACCAGGAGTTTTAATTTCACTCTAGGTTTCGGATCTTTTCGGTAATTTACAGCTACGGTCATTTTTTCATCTCATGGCAGGGGAAGGGCGACTAAAGGTTCGTTCATTTGCCGAGTTCGTAACTGTTTGGTAACAAGCTGGAACACAGCGGAAATGCGTCATCGAACCGGAAGTTGGCTGAGTCTAGTACGAAAAAACATGTGTTCTGCCTTCACACAAATGAATGCCCATCTATTTAGAGACACCTGTTAATTTTAGGTTAAAACTGACAAATCCAAATGCTGTCTTTAAATAGGGCGTAAGATAACTGAATTAATCTTTGGTAGGGCGTAAGCCAAGTTTGTGATGGTTCAATTAAACGTACGGGATAAGCAACGAGAGTACGGGCGTCTAGGCTTTAAATGAGGTTAGGTAGGCGTATCGGACTAAATAAACGTTAAATCATTATTTTCTTACCTTAATGTAACAAACATAACGACCCTATTTGATTAGAATTTTCTGCGTTATCTCAGACGACAGACATGTTGTAATCTGCATTAGAATGTATATTAATTAACACGTTACCACTATGTCTAATTTGTATTCCCGCTCTACATCTTGTTCTACTCAACTCACTCCTCTTTTTCATTCCGGACAGATCGAACATGTTCGGCCTGTTTGCAAACAGCTGCCGGCGGACAACTGAACATTACCAGAACAAATGTTTTTTTACAAATGAACAACAAACAACCTGTTCGGACTGTTCAAGACTGTTTAGAACGCACAAATGAACGAACCTTAAAACATTTAGATGCGAATTTATAAAACCGTTTCAAACATTTAGACTATTAACCCTTTTCAGTCAATTTTTTTTCATTTGTTTCTGCCTCGGGTCAGATTAAATTTAAGCAAAAAGTGAAAAACAAGTGGAATCAATCCAACTCAGTACTAGGCCTACGCCTTTGAACTTAAGAACACGGGTTTTGAACTGAAAAGGGTAGTTCAGCAAAATATTTATTTTTAGGGCCTACAGACCATTTTTTACAACCTATGTCCAGTCTCGCATTCCCAGTTCCGCCGTTGTCAGTTCCAGATGGTACACTAGCTTCACTGTCACTTAGTATCTGACACTTCAGTATCACTAGCGGGACTTACATCGTCAAATTCACCTGTACTTAGTTCAAAACTTCTGTCCGAATTGTCCAAAACGTCATTTATATCGCGAGGAAACAGTTATCTGCGCGTAGAAGACGCCATATTTGTTTATGACATCCTAACAAGACCAACTAAAGGCGCTTGCCCGACCTTGCGTGGAGAAAACGCACATTTTTGCAGGTCGCTGCGTTTATGCGTGACATTTCAGAATGTATTCCCGACATTGCGTTTGCGTGCAGCAGGCGTGACGAGACTAGTATCGTACCTGACACAAATATTTTCATTAGTGGAACTCGAAAAAGACGGCCATGGTATACGGCTATCAACTTATTTTACATTTCCTATGTTTCTGTGCGTCGTGGCGTACATACATACACTTTAAAGTTAACAAACCCAGAACTTGAACCCATAACCTCAAAACTACTGCTTCTCCATCTTGCCTGCCGTTTTGTGGTTGTGCGCATGCACACGCACTTCCGGTTGCGTGCCTGCCCAGGGACTGCTACCTTATCGTGGTGGGCAGGTTTGTGTGCTTTGGTGATCCCGAGAGCTATGCCGGCGGAAGCGTATGCTTCTGGTAGGGTCACCCTAGCCGGACTGGTCGAGGAGGAGGAGTCAGACGAAATGCAGTCCACACCCCAATCCCCTTACCTCCCCCTTCCCCTTTCCACCCCGCCCTCCTATTGTCCCCTTTCCTCCAAACAGCCCCCTATTTCATCTTCATATATCACCCACTCATTGTCTCGACTAGCCTCGTTGCAAAAATATGAGACGTTAAGCCCAAATAATCAATCAATCAATCATCCGGTTGCGTGAAGGCACTGCAAAAGTTGAGGTTTGGTCAACTATTGCGGCGCTGCACTGTCAATCACGCAAGTCTCTCCTGATTGGTTGATCTGAGCCGTCCGTGGCTTTCACGCAAAACAACGCAAGGTCGGGCAGCCGGCTTAGTTACGGTAATACGCAGTATTTACAACGCTTCAAAACGGAAATGCATTCATGAACAGATTGATCAAGTTCCGAAAGAGTCGAGAGATGGCGGCAGCAGTTCGAAAGCACATATTTTTGGTGCCAACTTGGAATATGCATGTTGCCGGATGACGCCCGACATGTGACGTGGAACGGAACAACCATAATGTCTGGGCTCTCCCTACATATGACCGGTAAGGGTTAAGAGCGAAGGGTACCTCTACTACAAAAACCGCAGCAAATTGTCATGTTTTAATTATATCTCAAGAATGCACCTCGAAATCGAAAATCTGAGTAATAAGCGGGCTGTGGTTTGGTAAGCCCTATAGACTGAATGATAAATGTATCTTAACATTAATAACATTATGATCAGTTTAACTGTCCGTTTATTACTCAGATTTTCGATTTCGTGGTGCATTCTTGAGATATAATTAAAAGATGACAATTTGCTGCGGTTTTTGACGTAAACGTACCCATAGTTCTTAAGCGTATTTGCCCCTCCATTAGGGATGGGACGTTTAAACGTTTAAACATGGGAGTAACTTTAAACATTTGTACTTTTTACGCCTTGTGTGAACGTGTATACGTTTGTATATAAGATAAGAAACAAATATTTTACAACGGAGCGTACTGCAGTACTAGTCTACTACTAGGAAAACGCTCCGCGTTGCCAGATGAGCGAGTTTTATATAATAAAATAAAGTAAATCAAAAATATCATTTGCATTTCAAATTACTCTTACAACAACAAAAATACCTTTATAATGTACACATGATTTTTCACAAAGATGGTGGATCAAGTTACAACCTTAGAATTTGTGTATATTATTTGTCGATATGTTGCTAATAACTGCACGAAATATTATTAAAATCCGTCAAGAATTAAAACCTTCAAGTTCATTTCAATGGATTTCCGCATAATTTCATTCGACCGTGGTCTACTCAATAGGCTCTAATTCATAAGCTATTAAACCTATCAGTGTATGGAAAGTTCCATAATGTAGATACAGACTATATTTAAAATGTAATATTAATTAATTATACAATAACCCGCTTTTAAATAATAATAAAAGCTTTTTAATTTGTCGACCAAGTTCGTTGTTAACATTTGCATTTTTGCCGTGAAAGTCATAAAACATAACACGTCATTGTAGCCATACTATGCTAGCTATCAAAATTCCAAATTCACAGTGAGAAAGGTCTGACTGCATAAGCCATTTCGGCAGCATACTATGTGCATCTAACTTCAATGGTCCGAAAATGCGAATCATATTGGTGGAACACTGTAAAAATAAAGAAATTAATAGCCGTATATAAACAATATTTTTTTACAACATGGCGGTTGAAGCTACAATTTTGAAACTATTGTCACGTGTTGGTACTATTGATGTGGACCTACATATAAAAAATAATTTATATCCGTGTGTAAGTTTTAATTAGATTAAATTAATAAAAAAAAATGTTTTTCATTAACTCATTTTTTGTAGGTTGGCATCTTACGTCATTGTAGCCTTTTTATGACAGCTATCGAGATTCCAAATAAAAATAAAGAACGGTATGATTGCGTTCGCTATTTTTGTGTTTATAATGTGCATCTCACTGCAAAGATCCGCAAATGCGAACGATATCGGTGGAACACTGTAAAAATGAAGAAATTATAGTTGTAAATAAACAATATTTTTTTATGACATGACGGGTAAACTTACATTTTTGAAACTATTGTCAAGTGTTGAGACTATTGATGTTAACCTACAAGTGAAACATAATTAAAATCCGTGTGTAAGTTTTAATTTAATTAAATAAATAAACAAATTGTTTTTCAGAAATTAATTTTTTGTAGGTTGGCATCCTGACGAATTTTGCTGGTTATGTTAACAGCATCGAGTTTAGTATTTACGGGTGTTGACCGAAAATTTCAGCCAAATCCGTCAAGCCGTTTGACCTGTGCGTGACGAACAAAATTTAGCGCACATACATACAGACATACAGACATACACACAGACAAAGCGCCGATCGAGTTGTATGGAGAGATTCACTCCGCTTCGCTACGCTCATCTAATTATAGTTTTTTCTAGCTACAAACTTTAATTTTACCCTATGTTTCGGAACTTTTCGGTAATTTACTTCATAGGTCATTTTATTCATCTCGTGGCAGGGGAAAGAGCGAATAAAACGTTTAAACGCGAGTTTTAAAAACGGTTAAACGTTTAAGCTGCGATTTCAGTCGAGGATGTGCTCGGCGCGGCGGAGCGTGGCGTGGCGCGGATTCTCATCGCCAGCCATTTCACTTGCAGATTGCACGATGCGCTATCTGTGGCCTAGGCCCAGGGCCCCAGGCCTAGCTTAGGCCTGGTCGTTTTGCTTACCTGTGTTGTAACAATCTTGCGCCACGTCCTTCCACGCTTGAACCCGCAAAACATTACTTTTATAGTGTTTGTGGAATATATTATACACGATTTCTGTCTTTTCGACAGCCAACAATAATCTTTCGGCAAAGTCTTCAGTCATTTGTTTGTTGTCGTAATCCCGATTTTTTATTGGTCATTCAAAGTGATGTCATGCCGAGCGTGGAGTTCGCCGGCTGAAATATTGAATATTTTCAATCCTCGGATAGAAATCCGCGGCTCTCCTCGGCTGAGAAATAGAGCACGCTGATTGGCTGCAATCTTCATCCGCGCCGCGCCACGCCGAGCACATCCTCGACTGAAATCGCAGCTTTAGGCTATTAAACATATTTGCCCATCCCTACCCTCCATACCCACGACCACATCTTATCGGGCAGATGCAACGGAGACGCCCTCCTCCCTAACGGATGTTTATTACTTGCCCACAGCTAACGAGCCGGTGGCGAATGGGACGATCCCCAAACGTTTGAACTGTGGTGCTGAGCGGCCCCGCTACAGGCGTGGTCGCCGAGCCAGGAATCGCGCAGCGAACCAGATACGAACTTGGAATTATTTCCAGGCCGATTCCACTGTCTATATCGAAAACCGGCCCCGAGAAAACTCCATCTATAATTGTTTTGGTCCTGATACCACTATCTATGTCCCGAATCGACCCGAAGCAAACTCGCCACAACACGTCTACAATTTTTTTGGCCCCGATTCCACCATCTATGTCCCGAACCGACGTGCAACAAACTTCCCACTACGGATCTATAATTTTACTGCTCCGAGTCAGCGCAAAGTAAACGCCCCACAAACTATTTGTAATTTGTTTGGCCCCAATTCCACTCTCTATATCCCGGACCAGCCTGGAGCAAACTCCACAAAAAATATCTACAATAATTTCACCAATGTTCCCATTTCTATCCATTCCCTAGAAGATGATAGCCAATTGCCATGATGAACACCATTTTCTTTCTTTAATTATTTTATATTCATTCCATGCAGTTGATGGTTTTTTGTTATTTTTAAATAGGGCTAAATTACGAAGTTGTAATTATGTAATTTCATTGTTCACATTAAAACAGTTCCTATACCAATACGTAGTAGGCCTGCATTATTATATTTATTTTGTAAAGGAAATGTGTCTTTCCTAATCATTTGAATAGTATTGTGCTTAACCTTGGCCATTCCATTCTATCCCCATTTCGTAGTTCTGTCATATGAGGCTATTCGTTAATATGAAAGTACTAACTTGAGATTGTCCCGGTGCTATAGCAAAGGCTATGCTAAAGTATAGGATTTGTTTATGGTTGCTATGGAGATTGTTTTTTTTTTTTAAAGGTTAATACTAAATAGAATGTAATAAAACTATTCAATTGCAAACATTTAAACAAATTCTATACCAAACTTAACAGTTGATTTACACACGAAAATGTAAAAAGAAATATTACAGGTAGGCTTAACCGCATTTAAAAAACGTGTCATCATCATTATCACTTGTTATTGTACAGAAATACTGGTGGCCATATTGAAAAATGCTAGTCGGCGGAATGGTGGGAAGTCGCATTTACAGTCCTGGTTTATCGAAAAGGCGGCGGGACATTCGAATGCCTACATTGTAACATCATTATTTGTATCGTAGGCCTACGTTATCTCTTTCGTGTCGCTGGGCTTGGCTGTTTACGTAGCGCGTCGCGTTTTTCGCCGTGAACCCCATCCGAAAATTGGTGGCGTTGCGGACTATATTTTTTTTTCGGAATCCTCGACAAATTTCCACCGTCTCGAGTCTTTTTCTTGAGTCTTGGGACTCCTCGAGGCGTTTTGTCAATTTACGAGAATTTATGTCGACTGGAGATGAGCAGAGTTTCAGCAAACTACAGACTTAGTTACACAACATTAACCATTAAGTGTTTGGCTTTGGTTTTCTTAATGTGTGAACTTAACTGTATTTTTAGTTTTAACTGTACTACTAGTTACTATTTACTATTGCTCTACTGTTGAGCGGAGACCTATTAGGCCTACATATTAACTAAATCTACTAGAGGTGAGCGAATTCCAATTTTCAAAGTCGAATATTGAATAATGAGAGCAAAATATTTCAAATATCGAATTGGAAGAGAATATTTGGTTACGAATTCTTTTTTTTGTTTTTTTTTTTGGCAAATATCCAGGAACTGAAGGAGAATGCAAACGGGAAATACACGACTGCTCCTCATAGCTACTGCACATCAATCAAACATATCTTTGTAGGCCTACAGAAATACCGGAGGCCATATTGAAAAATGCTAGTCGGCGGAATGGTGGGAGGTTGCATTTAGGGTTCTGGTTAACCGAAAAGGCGGGATATTCCAATTTTCGAATAGTTACATTAGTTAGCTTTCGAATCGAATTATTTCCTGAACTATTCGAGAAATTCGAATATTTGTCTATCCTTAAAATCTACTATTTTTATTGCATTATGATTTAATTTTACATATTAGGCCCTAATTCCCGTGCTCCACCCAACGTGAACCTTCGCTAACCTCAGGAGGTAACACAGTTGTAGTTCGCCTCACAGGGATGGGACCGAATGGGGAACTGAACAATCGTTTAGACCTCGTCACACGATAAAGTCTTATGTTTATTTACCACACTACAGAACTACTGTCAAACAAATATGATTGCCACTACTGTGGGCTTGATTACAAGTTAATAAGTATAATATTCGAGAGGGGCCTACCGGCTACCTATCTCGACACCCGTCCTTCATCCACTACCGACCGTCGTCCTCGACCGCACAGGCCTCCCCCCCCCTCCACGCCAGCCCCCCTACACCCTCGTCCAAACAAGGGGAAGGTGGGGCCTAGGGGTGGTCACATACAGTGGCGCACCACACAGTGAACTACCCATACCATACTGTCCCCACTTAGTTCACTCTCCCACCTCCGACAGCACCTAATGTAATTATTTGTAAATACCGTTAGTTTCGTTTAGTTAGTCCCTCCACTCCGACGAGTGAACAAGGCTGTTGAAGCCGAAACGTTTCGTCGTTATTTTTCTTCGTGTTTTTCGTGCACTTTGATCTTCAGATGGCCTACCTATCATCTTCAGGTAAGCTGTCGGTTCCTATCACTCTTTCCAAACCAATTTCTCACACCCTTGAGGCTCTACACACCTTATTAATTAATTAATTAATTAATTAACATTTAGTGGGGTTAGTTGTGTAAAGTAAAGTGTGACTATTGTGACTATTGTGACTATTTGTCCTACTTTACTTGTTATCGCAATCTTCATTTCTCTGATAGGAGTATACTCAGTATAGTATAGGCCTATTATATAATGGCCCATTGCAATTTACATATATTATGATTATTTTTCACATGTAAAATTGTAATAAAACTGTTAATGTGATTCCCATGTATACTACTTTCCCATTTACCACTACTGTATAGGTACCAATTACTGTACTCTTAAACTAATAGTTTAGGATTATATAGGCCTAGCCTAGCCTACATCATTTGCCTACTTGTACAGGAATGTGAGTATGGGAGTAGGAAGAGCTATGTTTGTAACAAATCTGTTCAAAAATAATAATTACACACATTTTTTAAATATGCAAATACAAAATTACCTTCGTCAAAAACTTTTGCCGAAATAATATGAAGAACCTGTTGAAAAATGTGTTCATTATTTTTTAGCAGGTTTGCCACAAATCCATTTAGCCCCATACATAGATTTAACATTCCTGAATGCCTACAAGTAGATAAATATCAATAACAATTAGGGATGACATCGGGTAGTAAAATCTGGATTCGATTCCAGCTCCTCAAGGATTCGGATAACCCGAATCCTAGAAGTGAAAATCACGTCACTCAACATGTTATTTGAAGGCCATTGACCGCCCGTGGCAGAAGCTGCCAGCGTGCGTTCTGTCAGCCAGTGCTGACGGTCGGGAAGGGGTGGGGGTAGGCCGAGAGCCAGTGGGAGCACAAGCATACCAGAACTCGCCCGCAGCAATCACACTACATAAATTAGGCTTAGTCTATTTTTAATCAAGCCGAAAATGGGTACATAACGGAGCGGGAAAGTATTTTATGGAATGGAAACAAGTCATTCTGTTATCCCCAATGTTGGCGCATTGTTGAAGCATACAACAATTCAAATAAAAAGGTACCAGAACAAGATTCGAATCCTTAGAACGGATTCGGGTAATTTTTGGATTCGGGTAACCCGGATACCCTATGTCATCCCTAATAACAATCTATAAGTTTGAGTAGTTAACAGACGAGCAATACTAATACATCATTAGTAAACCTCCAACTGTCGATAATGCTCTTGAACAAACACAACAAACAACTCGGCCTCCGCAGCAGTTGACACCCGCAGGTTGCCTGGCAGAGACAACGGAAACAAAATGTGTTCTTATTGCTTGCCCGCAGCTGCCGTGTCGACGACGAGCGTGTCATCGGAAGTGTCATCGGAAGTGTCATCGGATATGACTGTCCCCTGGCGTCGCACCAGCCGTCAGCCCCGCGCTCACTTGCCCGCAGCGAACCCCCCACAAGTCATGATCTATTATTTTAACCACTCCAATATGACCCTCTTTCCTCCACGCCTGTCCGCACCGAACCCCCCGCAAATTATCTATAATTTCAATGGCGCCAATTGCACTATGTGTATACAGAACGAGCGCACAGCAAATCCTCCAGAAATTATCTATAATTTTAATGGGCCCAATTCCACTATCTATATCTTCCCGGCCCGGCCTGAAGCGTACCCCCCGCTACATATCTATAATGTTAATGGCCCCAATTCCACTATCCATATCGAGAACGAGCCCGGAGCTAATTGCCCACAGAATATTTACAATTTTCATGGTCCCAATTCCACTATCGTTATCAGGAATCAGTCTCCAGGAAATCTCCCAGAAAATATCTACAACGATTTCATCAATTCCACCATTTGTATGAATCCCCTCCTCCCTCAGCAGATAGTCATAAACCTCCCCTCCCAATTCCCCTAAGGAACATCTTTGACTCATTTCTTTAATTTTTTTAATATTCATTCCACACAGTTGTTTTTTATCATAATTTTTAAATACATATTATTACAAAGTTGTAATTTTTTATTTCATTTTTTACATTAAAACAGTACACCAATACACATTATATTTAATGGAAAGGCATTTCTCTAATCATTTGTATATAGTATTGTGCTTAACCTTGGCCATTCCATCCTAAATCCCATGTTATTAAATACATTTTTTCAAAGAACCAGAGCTGTAAAAAATTCATATAACTGACAAAAATGACTAACTAAACATAAACAACGTCTACTAGATGCACTATGATTTCAATTCACAAATGTATCGACAACAAAAAATGTATTAATGACATTCACTATGTATATACTATACTATCGGCCTACTATAATTTACGTGTGCAGCCTACATGAATGAAATGTAGGCCTACTTTGGTTTGCTTTCGATATTTGCAGCAAATTGTACGTGTCGTGTTCCGGCTTCATTGCTACATGCGCGTGCGTGGCTTTATCTGCTCCCTGTGTCCAACAATGAAGTCGGGTAGGGGATAGGAAATTAATCCCATCATATTCTAGCCCCTAGGTACATCGAAGCCGGCTGGCCATGCCTGACGCTTCCCTCATGTTAACTTCCTCTGGCTCCTCTTCACCTACAAATTCTGTCCATACTTTTCTATCTTCCCACCATCGTTTCTGATTGACCTCTTCCCAATTTTTATTTAAAAAAATAGATTTTTTCAAAATGCATGCGGAAGTGTTTGAATACGGACGTGCCAACTTTAGTAGTGGCTGTGCTGTTCATGGACACTCACCCCCTCCCCTCCCCCCACCCATCCTGTCTTCTGGTCTGCAGCCTAAAAGTATTGCGAGCATACTTGCAGAACACTTGATATCGTTCATTTTAGTTTATGGAAACGAGATTTAAAAGAAAAAGTTGATTTTACAAATTAATAAGAAATGGTTTAAAATACAAAAATTAACGGTAAACTGCATAATAATAATAATAATAATAATAATAATAATAATAATAATAATAATAATAATGTATTAATGTATTAATGTATTTATTTAGCTCACCGCTATTACATTTACATGTATATCTTACAAAGACAATGTTGGTACATACTTATTACATAAATTTTATATAAATTAACATATAAAAACTATGACCAATACAAGCATTATGTCTTAACTACTAATTTTGAACATAGCTGATTACATACTTTCTACATTTAATTTTAAACCTTGACAATGATTTTTACAGTCTCACTTCATTTGGGAGTTTATTGAATTCAATCATCCCACCACATAACAAGGTTTTATGCGTGCTCATTTTATTTACTCTTCTAAAATTAAAACTATCAGTTTTCCTTGTACGATGTCCATGAATGATATACATTGTGAGCATGAGAAATACATTGTAACATTATCGTTATCTCGTCATCGTTATTTATCGTGCATCTCTGTCGTGTTGTCAGGCTTGGCCGTGTATGTAGCGACGCGCATTTTCAAGTCTTGGGAGCGTTTCGTTAAGTCGTTGAATTGCGAGGCTCGTCTCGACTAGAGGTGACCCGTGTTTTACGTGACTATCATATTCGGTTATAAAACTGATTTATTATGAAGGAGGTCAATAAGTAGAGGTGTTTGAAAATGGTTTTATTTTTAAAAAAAATCGTTTTATCCTAAACCAAAATGTGGTGTTATTTCGGTGCTATTTTTATAATGGAAATGGAGAAATCAGGAAGTTTCAAAGCAACGGAAATTTTCACTCGCTTCACACCGCTTTATTTTGAGCAACGTTATCTACCAGCAACGCTGCAAACCACTTTTCCATCGGCCAAAATGTGGTTGGTAAACAGTTTAAGACTAAACTGTTTAACCGACTTAGGGTCAAAAGTAGTAATTATTACGTAAAATACGCAATTTTTACTGTTAATAGTTAAAAATGCTGAAAATGGTGTTATTTCGCTATTTCAACACTCAATTCGCGTTATTAAAATAATATGGTGTTATTTCGCTATTTCAACACTCAATTTGCGTTATTAAAATAATATGGTGTTATTTCGCGATTTGATTCCTTATCCTTCATGGCCAACATGCCGACATCTGTCAAAAAAAAAGTTCAAATAATGAATTTCGTTTTATAGCGGATTCCGAAAAACAAATGTCTCTATCAATAAGTAGAAGTAACATGTGTTGTTGGCATGAGGTAAAAAGAAATGTTTTTTTTTTTTTTGAATAAGTAAAATAAATAATTGTGAAATCGATCTTGAATTTAATGATTGCTTAGTAATCGAAATATAAGACTATGTTCAATTGATCGTCATGTGACACACACGCTCGAGTATACTCGCACGCATAGGAGGCCTAGACCTACAATATTACGTTGGACGTTTGTATGGTGGCAATAAGGCACAATTTCCTTTTGCTTTACAATCTCGACCGGACAGTGTCCTTAAGAGAAGTATGATAAGAATACAGATGTGATGGATGTGTTGCTGAAGGCAGAACGTTTGGAAAAAGAATGAAATGGCCCGAAGGCAGAATGAGTTTAAAGTGATATTAGTATCAAATTAATAGAAGATGTTTGTAGGGCCTACCTTTATGTTCCAAGTCTCTTAAACCTCAAATTGTGCATGTGGTAAATTTTTGCGTGTAGGCCTACCTGCTGTGGGAAAACTTGTATATTAGGTCGTTCGGTAAAGTGTTTCGATATCGTTCACCGCTGTTGAGCCAGAGTCTTGTAGGTGGGCACTGTATCTGGTGATTACATTGTAAAAGTAACTAACAATATTGCAGTTATCGGTGTCTTGGGGGAGCGCAATAGGACGTGCTAAAATAACGTTTTCAAGTCTGTATTTTTTCCACAATGTAGACCTAGGTTTAGGTTTGACAGATGGCCAATCCAAGATGGGCCTTGGTCAAACTATACTGACACGCAGACTGGAAATGGACGAGTGATCATTGGGTGCCGAAACTACGTGAATTAATTTGGTTAGCATTAAGAAAAACACATGAAAATGAGAAGTCTAATTTTTCTTGAATTTCTGGTTGCCGTACGAGGCCCAAAAACATTAAAAGTCGATGTGGTCAAGAGGATAACGAATAATGAAACGTTTGATAAAATGGTTCCAGCGGCTTACAAGTGTCAACCCAGGACGGGCTAATCATGGTTAACTTTTTTAGGCCTAGCCGACACAACCCGATTGCAGTCTGTGTGCGCCTCTTCCTCGCCTGTTGTCGCGATGGACACCCAACCCTCCAGCTCTCACGGCGCCTCCCTAGACAGCACGCGAGGTCACCCGCAACCGCCCGCGGTAACGGCCACATCGCCCCCGCGGCCAGAGATCAAGCGAGAGCGCGAGGAACCCGAGCCCTCGTGGGAGTGTCTGGTGTGCAACGCCCAATTCGCGTCCAGGGTGACGCATCAACGCCACATCTTCGAGGAGCACTTCCCCGTCGCCGGCCAATCGCCGCCCCCCCTGCAAGAAGTCCCCCGCGACAACCGGCACCACTGCGCTATATGCAAGCGGTCGTTCGACTTCAAGGGCGAACTGAAGCGTCACGCGTACGAGCTCCACTCGCGATGCACCACCTGCGCCGCCACTTACCGCACCCCCGCGGAACTGTTGCTACACTGCCGCTCGGCCCACCGCGTAGAACCCACGGCCTGTGACGTGTGCGGTCGCATCTTTGCACATCCGCAGGCGTTCAAGCAACACGACAGGTCCGTGCATCACCGGTGTCGCGAGTGCGTGCGTGTGTTTACGGACAGGGGGTCGCTGCTGGAACACTACAGACGCGAACACGGGGCCACGACCTGCGTCTGTTTCGGGTGCAATAGGGAGTTTCTCAAGCCGGGCGACCTTGAGAGTCACCTGCGAGGCTCGAAGCGCTGCGCAGTGAAGCGTGAGCCGTTCGTGCCGGACGAACCCGAGTGAATGCGATACCATACAATACAAAATCAAGTTTTATTCGAGTGTTTGTTGCATAGAAGATCCTAGATATGAAATATAAATAAAATACGTAAATGTATAATGATGTAGGCCTAATTTTATTTTACTGGAAGCCTAAAAAGGTCAGGAAGAAAACGAGATGGTGCGTGCCAAACATACACTCGTATTCTGTGTTCTTTTTCTCGATTTAAAAAAACGTGAATCGAGAAACAAATGGCGGTGCTTTCTGTGTGGCCCCGATTCTGATCTTCTGCCATTCGTATTATTTTATCTGTTGTTTAAAGACACGAAACGATACGGTTATCGGTGTCTACGATTTACTAACGATGTTGAAAAGCTGGCATTCGTAGTATGCTGAACGGGAAATAGAAACACGAAACGGCCGTGCTTGGTTTAAAGTAACGGTTCGTAGAACGAGTATGTAGAGTGCGGAAAGTGCCTTCACCCTACTGTGTCGTGATTACGGAACTGTGTTGCAAACGTCGGCATTTCTTGGGCACTGTCTCACTAGTATCTAATCGTAATTCGTAATAACAAAGAAAATGATACCAAGTACCGTGTGTAGAACGTTCCTGTGAGTTGAGATGTCGCCCCCACCCCATGGTCTCTGACTAAGGTGAATCTAATATTTTATATACATTTCATTTTAAAATGTATACCTTCCTTAACATTGTAGGCATATATATATATTAAGGTAAATTAAATTGCATAACGTCATGTACCTTGTACATCGTAAGTTGATACGTTGACAATGCTTAAATAAATAAAATAAAATAAATTCACATTTAGAGTCTACCCACTCAGTAACTAAACTGATTTGCAGTGGGGGACTTTAATTTAAAGTGACTAAACCAACCCTGTAGGCTTCGAACACCATCGACGAGTGAGCGATAACCAATCAAAGATCGATATTTCAAATATGAAACATATGAATCAGTGATTGGACAGTGCGAACACCTGCAGACAGATGCCAGAATCAACAAGGCCGATTCAGAACAACTTTGAATTTATTGAGTGCTTCGTTGCTAGGATGGCTCCAAAGTCACCGTTTACTTATTCCTAAGCCAAGAGGTAATGGAGCTACGATGCATGTACTTATCAACATCATCATCATCATCATGTAATCTCGGAAGCAGATGATAAAATACAAAAATACAATTCGTGGTAATTTCACAGAGCGTTACGAACGATGCGTCTGATTGGGTGTCGCGTAGGCCTACTAATGTGCACAGATTGCTTACTAATCAAGCTGTCCGACGCCTAGATTGAGTTCTGGTGTTGAAAGATTGATGTAGGCTTATTAAGACGGTAGGCCTATGCACATAATAAAAAGAAGGATATAGCCTAGTATTGTTTTAAATACTACTGATGAGTTTTCATAGGCTACTCTAAATGTGTGTTGTAGGCCTAATGCTTGGAAACTTGAATCGAACATTGAGCCATCTAAAAGCAGCATAATAACAATTACTTATAAATGCTTGTTATTTTTGCAAAAGGTATGTATTAGGGATGACATCGGGTAGTAAAATCTGGATTCGATTCCAGCCCCTCAAGAATTCGGGTAACCAGAATCCTAGAAGTGTAAATCACGTCGCTCAACATGTTATTTGAAGGTCATTGACCGCCCGTGGCAGAAGCTGCCAGCGTGCGTTCTGTCAGCCAGTGATGACGGTCGGTAAGGGGTGGGGGTAGGCCGAGAGCCAGTGGGAGCACGGGCATACCAGAACTCGCCCGCAGCAATCACACCACATAAAATAGGCTTAGTCTATTTTTAATCAAGCCGATAAACGGTACATAACGGAGCGGGAAAGTATTTTATGAATGGAAACAAGTCATTTTGTTATCACCATTGTTGTCGCATTGTTGAAGCATTCAATAATTCAACTAAAAATGTACCAGAACAAGATTCGAATCCTTGGAACAGATTCGGGTAATTTTTGGATTCGAGTAACCCGGATACCCAATGTCATCCCTAGTATGTACGGTATATATTTTATTGCGTAGTGAAAATTGCCGGCAGAACTCGAAACTGTCCAGCACAAAGAAACTACATATAGTATAACCAAGTTACGAAAACGCATTTGCAGTAATTGAACGTTTGCACGAATATAGGTTGGTGACGCTTTCGATGACAAATCAAAACAATAAAAATATTAGACTTCACTTCAATAGTAGAAATAATCATTTTTAAAGATTTTGTTTATTTTACTTATTTGTCTTGTTTTGTGTACAATATTGTGTAATGTAAATTGGCCCATTGGGTAGGCTAACGTAATTTTACTAAAATGTCCAACATTAGTATTATTTCCGTTGCATAAATGGAAATTTAACTGACCAGATGATTTTAGTGTACATTTGTTATTGAATCTATGTTTTACAAAATACAGGACAATTGAATATCTTGAAACGTAAGATAAGAAATATAACTTTCAAAGCGTAAGTTGAGTTTTGGAACTGAACATAAACCTAAGCTTATGAATTTTAATGTCAACTTAAACTTTTATGAAGTTTATTAATAATTGTTGAATGGTTAATTGAACTATCTAAACAGTTCCTTCTTAAAATTAACTTCTATGAGAGTGATAATGATCACAACTATTACGATCCTGTACAGGTTTGAAATTTAACATTTTTATTCAAATACAAAAATTGCATTTTGTATTTACGTGTTTTCACATTCTTCGATATCAATTTTAAACTTGTGAAAAAATGTAAATACTGTAGTTATACAATTATTTTTCTCCTTGTTTTATAAAACTAACAATTGCAAATGAGACTCAAATCTAAACAATATATGTAGTGTTTGTATATTGTTATGTATTATATATATATATACCATATTATTTGTTATGTATAATATGTTATGTATTTACAAAATGGTGTGACCTGATATCTAAATGCATGGTAAAATATGTGGAAAATGGAACTGATAATGTCATAATATAATATGCTGGAATTAAAGGGCAATTGTCTTGATAACTTCTCGTCTTGTCTACTTCTTAGAAATGTTATTTCTGCTGCTTGTTGTTACGTGTCTTCTTTCCTCCTATGGTCCAAGTAGTCAAGGGAACGGTCTTTATCTCCGATTAGGCGTACTCGGAGATCTGCTACGAACAAATACAGTGACTGCCATGCATCTTGAGCATAATGTTTGTTGAAACCGTAGTGATTAAACCGAGATGACCTTATCCGAGCGTTATGAAGTTGGTGAATTGAGACCTAACTGATGTGAATGATTACGTATGTAGATCACCATATTGGAATCATTGGTTGGACTGATTTGTTGCTTCTTTTGTCACGTTAAATCCGTAACAGTTGGTCCAACTCACGGTTTTGGTTTTCTATACAAGATTGGAGACAACATTCTGGATATGAAAATATGTTAATTTCTTATTTTGGGAAATATTTGAAGTCAAAGTCAAAGTTAGCTGAAACTTTCACACTAATAGTATGGAGTTAAAAAAAACTTAAAAATGATTCATTCTCTTTTTAGGTCGAGCCAGCACTAAACTTCTAGAGCTCTGGAATGTCGCTGACGTTACGAAATCGACGAATCGAGAGTCTGTCACAAACGACACCTTGGTTACCACTCCGAGAAATATTAGTGCAATAGTGTTTAGTAGGTATAATAGAAGAGGAATAAAGTGTTCTTATTGCAAGGAAAGGTTTTGGGAGTTGCCGTCTCTCTTGGAACACTCGTGGAGAGCGCACGGTCTGTGTAGTACGCGCTGTCGCAGACTTGACGAGGCGCGTGGATCATCGCTCCACACCGTAACCAACATGAACCCCGCTACAAGTTCGGCGGGGGATGTAGCAGCAGCGAAACTGCAATGCATCTTCTGTAGCAACAATGAAGACGAATACGAATGTCGTAAAGCCCTCTACGATCACGTTTTGATCACGCACCATTCTACGTCGCCCTTCAGGTGTCACGATTGCACCGTCGTGTTCGCTCCCAAGTTCGATTTCTTCGAGTGCGATAATAACGCCTTTCGGGTGCGCTGTGTGCTTTGTTGTGTCGGATTCCCCAATCAGGCCGAACTTCGTTGGCACTGCGGGATGGAACACGTCTACCAGGGTTTTGGCTGCGGTATTTGTAAGTTGAAGATGAACAAAGCGGGCCGCGTAAGGATGACGTCTCTATCGGCCGTGAACACGCAGGGTAACGTTCCCATTCTTCAACGTGGACGTGGAACCCGTAGGAAATTTAAGGCTGCCAAGAAAACAGTCAAGTGTCCTAGTTGTCGAAAGCGATTTAAGCAATATGAACATATGTTTCAACATATGGAAATGGTGCACTGCTCATACCTGTGATTGCAGAAAGATGGACTTGTCTCCTGAAGTCGATGACTAAGCTCTTGTTAAGTCGTTTGTCCACCAACCCAGCGGAATCCCCGGTTTCTGTCTCTTGAAATTTCTTTTTAAATTATTGTCAAGTGCAATACAACAAAATATATCATCTCGTAGGGAAATTACTGCTTCACAAACTTTTGTTGTTTGTGGACTCAATGTATGTACATTCTAGATAACAAGGCAACCTATCTGTTTATCTTATTTTTGAATTATTTATATCAAATTGTTGTAGTTCTGACAAAACATTTTTAGAAATAAAAACTATTTATTTAATCATTTTTACGTTATTTTATTGCTTTGTCTTGTTTCATACATTATACACGGACCGAACTCGAAAAAGACAAATAATAATACACCTCTCGTCCGTGAAAGCCTTCACAATTATGTATATCTATAAAGTCGTCATACAACATTTTCGGTAATGCTTCCGTCACGGGTGGGTGAGCGGCAGCCAACCAGCGGCCGTGGCTAATTCAAATACCTGCTCGGGTTGGCCTAGACCGTAAACACGTCATTGATTGATGACGAAAACATTTCCGAAGTTGTTGTACGACCACTATATATATTTATATGTATGTGTCTGTGTGTAGATGTATAATATATATATATGATCAGCCGGTTATTTGGTACAAACAAACACGGTGACCGCCATGCATGCAATGGTGATTAAAGGAAGATTACTAAATCGGAGCATAATGAAGTTGGTGAATTGGGATGTAACTTATGTAAGCGATTATATATATATATATAGAGACAGAAGTCACAGGATGATATTTATTTGCCAGCAGAAGTAGCCAGGAGAGAGAAGTGTGCAGTGGTTGAGGAGAGGGATACGTGGTGGGAGGACAAAAAGTTGAGAGAGCTTCTGTCGTGGGAAGAGGAGTGTGAAGGCGAGGTGCCGAGCTTGGGGCTGATTCCGTGATGCTCTATACTGATGGTGGAAACACCCCTTTACCCAACTAAATGATGTTGGAATAAAGTGAAGAAATATTATATTAGTTTTGAGGATGCACAAATCCTTCCAAGTCTTCAGTTCTGTCTTCAGATGAAACTTTTTTCTGGCTATGTTGCCAGCAGCTTCTTGCCAACAGCATGCGTTAATATGTTATGATCCAGACCCTCATGTATGGACTTAAAAGTTACTCGTTCTGTTCTTAGGTCAAGCCAGCGCTAAACGTCTAGAGCTCTCGAATGTCATAGACCTTACTGAACTGCAGCTAACTCCACGGAGGAGATCTAGAGCAAGCACGACCAATCAAGAGTCGGTAACGGACGACGCCTCGCCTGTCGCTCCGAGCAACATTCGTACGAGAGTACTCGAGTCCGACAGAGAAAGACTGCGTTGTATCTATTGTTCCGAGTCTTTTCCGAGGTTATCATCTCTGGGGAAACACACGAGGATGGCGCACCGCCAGTCTACTAACAACGCGAGTCATGACGAGGCTCGTGGATCATCGGTTGAGGCTGTCCCCACAGCAGACGAAGCTCTCCCGAGTTTGCCGAACGTAAACCCCGCCACAAGCTCAGCGGGGGACCTGGCGACGAAACCGAAATGCGCCTTCTGTAAAAATCAAAATGAATACGAGTGTCCAAGAGCTCTCTACGCTCACGTTTTGAGTACGCACCTTTCTACGTCGCCCTTTAGGTGCCGCGATTGCGCCGTCGCGTTCTCTTCCAAGTTCGATTTCTTCGAGTGCGATAATAACGCCTTTCGGGTGCGCTGTAGCTTCTGTAATCACGGATTTCCCAATCAGGTTGAACTTCGTTGGCACATCGGGAGCGAACACCCGCGCGAGCGTTTTCTCTGCGGTATTTGTAAGACTAGAGTGAAGGAACACACCTTTCTAAGTATGTCTTTGGCTTCAAACGAGCAGGGTAACGTTCCCGGTCTTAAATGCGTAACCTGTAAGAAGGCAAAGGCTGCTGACAATAAGGTCAAGTGCACTAAGTGTTTGGTACTCGTGAAGAAGAAAAGGGTCTTGTCAGTTAAGATACCGAAAAGTAAACCAAAGAAGAAAACGATGGCTACCGACAGAAAGGTCAAATGTCCAGCGTGCTTGAAGCGATTTAAGGAATATGATCATATGTTACAACATAGGGAAAGGATGCACAAACGCGCGATCATTATAGATACACTTGTCTTGTAAAGCTTGGTGACTAAGCTGTTGTTTAGGTTCACAGACCCTGCGGAACCCCCGATATCTCTATATTGAAATTTCAGTTAGACTTCCATTAAATAGTAAATACAACAAAATATGTCGTCTTGTAGGTGTTTTAACGCTCTACGTTTCTTTCTTCCGCTAAATATTTACGTTTATCAATTGCTCTCATTTAATTTGCAAAGATGTGTTAGAACAACGCATAAATAAGAACATTTTAAAAACGGAATTTCTATTGGAACCAAGAAACATTCACACTAAATTCTCTGGGAGATGACATATGTAAATGTTGTTATACTTGGTGATTATTCATAGCAATTCCAACAGACTGAAATTGGGGGTGTGTAGGGTTGCGTATTATTTTCTAGTTTAAGATAAATATTGAATTAATAATGTTACAGATATGATATCATATATTTTATTATTATTATTTTATTATATTATTTTATTTTGTATTATTTATGTATTAATATCATATCTCACAAGGATTTACCGTCACGTGATTTCCTCTCTTGATTGAAATAGGTTACCTTCCATTGGCCAGTATGATGTAAGGTCGTTGCAAAGTTATGCCATCAGATATGATGGTATTGCTACATTAAATACATTTGTAAAAAGGTACCTTAAGCACAGTGATATAGAACCTCAGAAGAGTGGTGGTCGGAGCATATTAACGCAAACGTTAAAAGATTTGCTGTTCTCAACGCGCGTTAGTGATAACATCGACTAACCGAAAACCGGTTTCGAACCGGTTTTGATAAAAACCGGTTTCGATTTTTAGATTCGGTTTTGCTTTTTTGCGCGGCTTGTGCTTCACCCTCGCTAAGAGCCACGCCTCTGACGGGCGGGCGGGCGGGTTGTGGATTGCCTAACGACGTGTGTCTCGTAGCAACAAGGAACCATCTGTCGACTACTCAGATTTCGTCTTCTTTCCTGGGATTTCCTTGTTTGTGTGGACTAATTAGCAGCTGTATTATACAGTCAAACCGCCTTTGTACGTTTCGCTTTTTACGTTTCTTAGGTTAATGCGTTCCAAAAATCAGCCCGTCAGGGAAATTTGATCCAATAGTACGTTTTATGTGTTCTCATAATCGGTTTTTCCAGCCAGCCAGTGAGCCGAATTCGAAAGTTGTTATTGTTCAAGCGCGACCACGTTAGTCATTCATTCATCCCAGTTCTGCGAAGCGACCTCCACCCCCTTCCATCGCTCAACACAATGCAACCAAGCAGCCAGTGAGTGACTTGACCTTGACCAGCTGCATCTCATTCCGCGTGGGAGGGGGGGGGGTCTATGAAAAGGTCGTTTTATCTACGATCTCGACTGCTGGCACTGAGGTTCTTTACCTCCCTCGCTGATACAACCTTACGTAAATATGTTCATTTTTAGAGAGCGTTTTTTTTTTTTGAAAACCGGTTTTAAATCGGTTTCGAATTCGGTTACCCGGTTAGTAATTTTACTAACCGATGTCATCACTAACGCGCGTATCGTCCATTTCCATTTCAGATCGTTCTTTCACGGGTTCGGTATTGGACGACAATAAAGTACGATTAATTTTTGCTCTTTTATAATTTGCTTTACATAAATAATGACAAAAAATGTAAAAAAGAACAAATTTAATAAAAATAAAAAACATAAATAATGTAAACTATAATTTGTTGGATAATACTGGTTAGAATGAAAGAACTGGTTGTCTCATTCATGTATGATTTGTGTTAGAACAAAATCTGTGTTTCAGTTCATATCGACGTCTAATCGAAAATCGATCGGGAGTGACGCCCCTGGTTAAAATAATTTATGGTGGCCTCGCTTACGTTTTCCTATTGTGCAGATTCATTATTTCTAGTTGTTTGTGTATGCAAAAGTTTGCAACATTTCGTCCTTTTCATGAATATGTCTTATTTACTTGTTATTACATCTGTGTTCATTTTTCTCAGGGTTTATTCTTTTTAGTTAGTATATTGTATAGTTGTGTAGGTAGGTGGATTATAGAATAATACCTATGGTTCCTTTAAGTGACTAAGGCCCGGTATTACAACGCCCGGCTAAATGTTTTATACCACCGCTAACTTGTTTTCTCCTTTGAAATCACGCTTCTGATTGGCGGTTGCTATGGAGAAAACAAGTTAGCGGTGGTCTGAATATTTAGCCGGCCGTTGTAATACCGGGCCTAAGTCATAGATGTTGAAATCTGAAGGCTGTGTTTATCAAGTCACTAATGCATAGCGAGAGAAATGTTTGACTTCCAAGTAGTCATGTATGTGGATAATTATGCGATTTATGTATAACCATACATTGTGGTGGGTATTTTGTGGGCAATACATTGTATTAGCTCGGCGTTCTTTGTATGTAGGCTATATCTTTCATAAACATTTTGTATTTGTTTCATTGTCATACGAAGTCTAGTTGCATAGGCACATTAATATCACGTATGGCATCTGCGTGCGTTTTTATTGTGGCACAATTCTGCGATTGAGATTGTTGGGTTCTTTTTATTTGTCCCATGCCTAGGCCTATTATTTGTAAAGTTTAAGCTCTGAAGTGAAGCTCTCCTTGTGTTGATTACCAGTAGGGACAATCCTACCCTACATTAATAGCATAATTACATATTTATTATTTATTTGTAATACTTTTAGTTTGATGGCCAATATGGCAATAGATCGGATAATGAATTGGAGAAAAAGACTAATTCCAACAGATAGCCTGAGAAAAGTAGGTGAGTCACCGTATAGTGATGTACAAAAATTAACATTTCAAGTTTGTTGCATGTTTATGTTCACCACGAGCTGTGATTAATTTTGTCACCTGCGTACGTTTCGCAGGTACGATAAGCTGTGTTCGTCTCTAAAATTAGTTAATTAAGAAGAAATTAGTCGATGCCAATGAAACAGCCAATTGTTGTGTTAAAGTATTTTTTGATCTCTTCCGTTAAGTACAATTAATGTATATTGTCGAAAGATGTGTAGCATAATTTGATATGTAAACTATTAACTTATTATCTATCTACCTATGTAACTGTTCAAAGCTCACATTGCTATGAGTAGGCCTTTATCATGTAGTAGGCAACATACAAAGAGAGACTAACACTTTTTGTATGTAGTATCGTTTGTTTTGTCATGTACTTTTAATTGAGAACTTTATGTTCTGCAAGAAAAAATGCTCAATTCAGTTGTGTAGATGTGAACTATTATTTTTATTTTTTACCTCATGAAGAGTTGTCAATGCAAGGTAATAAAGTTTAGTTGTGGAGACCGAATTATCCGATAACTACCTCTCAAAGAATAATCGATGTTGTATGTTGATGTCATAATAGTTTTTGTACTAACATGTAGTTAGAAAACGCTACAAATTGCTAATTTTACAAAAAATAAGGTGTTCCATTCCTATATTTGCTACAAAATGCTTAATTTGAATAGAGATAATTATATTCTCAAAATGCATTAACAAAGTTGTGTAGGGTCATTTTCTCAAATTTGTTGTAGTCATATCTTGTATTATTTTTGTATTCTAAAGAAATAAATTTGTGAATCAAGCAGTATTTAACATATGTTTTAAAGTCTCACCTTTACAGTTTACTTTATGTATATTGTATCCTATTCGTTCCTGTAGTATCTGTTACGTAGTGCCAACACCTGTTTAATCAATGGTGCCAACCCACTACACCCATTAAGGTTAAAGAGTGTCTAACTTGCTAAAATATCGTTTTTTATTGATATTTTGAGAACGAGTCATTGAACGGGATATTGAAAAAGCAATTCACATCCTTGATTTGGTTTTGTTGTATCAGCTAAACAATGGATTTAAAAAATTAAGCTGTTATTGCTACAATTGTTATTTCATTATATTTAAAATTAATTACAGAAATAACAATCATAATGATGGTAATATTTGGAAGATTTTAAATCTAGTGTTTTGCACGAAAGCTGTTGTGAAATCAAATAGCGGGTTTGAACTTTGAACCACTTTTTACAATATCTTGAAGCGTTCTCAAGATATCAATAAAATACTGGCCATTCACGAGTTAGTGTTATCGGTAACTAGAGATACGTTATTTTGTAGATGCTAAGTTGGTGACATGTATTTTTGAAAACTCTACAAATTGCTAATTTTACAAAAAATAAGGTGTTTCCATCCCTATATTTGCTACAAAATGCTTAATTTAGAGAAAGTGATGGCTAAAAATAAAACGTATCTTTACTGTTAACTGTAGAGTATGACAAAGAACAACCTCACATTATCAAGTCTTGGGGTTAACTCTTAATAGATTAATAAATAATATTTTCTTATTTTTGCCATCTGAAACATGCTTCACATATTATTACAATGGCGATAATAAAACGGTGGAAGCTCACAAAGTTATGCTTACAAATAAAAAATAAAATGTCATCGGGCAACCTGTTGTTGTTCACATAGTATTTATAGTTATTTACTCTCCGACTATGGCTGCTGGATCACTTCTCGTAGTCATTGCAAGAAAATATTATTTTTGAGTTTTGTTCGAGAGCCAAATTGTCCTCGATGTCCCTTTCTTCCAAACACACCCCGACGTCATATGATCATAGTTGTCGAGTACATCGTTACAACAATAACAAATAATCAATATGTACGGTTAACAATATAATCTATGAATCATGATATCGATATTTTTTTAGTGTGTATTAGGGAATTGGACCAATACGTTTAAAGCCTGCGTAAATTCGCGTATAAACGTTTCAGTCGCTCCTTCCAGTCCCCTGCCGTGAGATGAGAAAAATTACCGAAAAGTTCCGAAATCTAGGGTAAATTTAAAATTTGTGGTGAGAACAAAACTATAATAGTAGATTAGTTGTAGGCTCCGTTGTAAAATATTTGCCTGTTTCTAACACATATACAAACGTTTAAACGTGGCATAAAAAAATGTAAACGTTTGAAGCCACTCCCGCGTTTAAACATCCTGTCTCTAGTGGATGTATGTGTCTACTAATTTAGAGCATTTGGAAGTACTAGTCATTTTACCGCTAAAACTTGTGTCTAGATAGACTGACACTTATCACGCCTAAACTGATAATAGGATTTCTCTCTAATTTTACGTCCGAGTATAAAAGTGTCATATTGATGACTTCCACTACGAAAATACAAGATATTAATCTTGAAAGAGTATATAAAAAGTGATAAAATATATAAATTTGTACACAGTATAGTTTCAATGTTCGAATTTATATATTTTATTATTTTTTAAATACTCATTCAAGATTACTATCTTGTGTTTTTCGTAATGGAAGTCATCAATTGGACACTTATACTCAGACGTAAAATAAGAGAGAAATCCTATTATCGGCTTAGGCAAAGGAGTGTAAGTTTAGACGCATATTTTAAGGGTAAAATGACTACTTCCGAACGTTTATGAAATATCACACTGTAGAACAAAAATATCGATGTCGAAAATAATGTAGTGTATTAGTGTATTAAAATAATCTAGTGTATATTGATGGGCAATCTTACTACACAGTAAAACCGATAGAGGTGGCCCAGCAGTAAGACAGATACTCTAATTCGAGAGGTCGCCGATTCGATTCCGGCCACCGACAATCCTGAAAGAAGGTAGGTTTTCGTCAGTCGTAACTGGGGTTGAGTCGTACCAACAGCCCTCGGACGTTCCTTCCCAACTATCCAAACACCCTGACATGTTGTTGGGCACCTGAAGAGGGGCACATCATGTAAAGCTGGTGTGCACCCTACAGCCTAATTGAGATTTTCTTAGTTTGCCGCTCCCCTGATCCTCCCCCCCCCCCCCCCATCGCTATGTGACCACCCTTACCCCCGTTATATCCCGACAACCATATCATATACCCTACAGCCAGTAATCATTCATTTTTGATTTTTGTTATTCTGGGCAGTGGCCACATAACTAGTGGTGGAGCTTGACACTATGCCAAACTTAAAATTTCTGCTCTCTATATTAACAGGTATTCCAACAAAAAATTAATTGATTGATAATAATAATAATAATAATAATAATAATAATAATAATAATAATAATAATAATAAAAATAATATTTATAATAATAATAATGATAAAATAGTCTTTATTTTTAACTTGGCGAAGCTTAAGGCCATAAGGCCTTTTCTTCTGCTTGACCAAGCTGTAGGATACATTCATGGTAGGCCAAAATTATCAAAATACATTTTAAACTTTCTAAAACTAATTTAAATCTAATATAATAGAAAGACGAAATACACAATCATGTGGAGCAATGTGTAAAAAATAAATTAATACATTTAGCAATTAATTATTAACCTACAGTGGAGTTCCGCGAGAGCTTACACCAACCTTTTAGATAGTTGTCTTGGTACACCCCTAGAGCAAAGTCCAGTCGAGCAATTATCTCCATTCAAACTCGAGCAAAGGACGAGGAATTCAGATGACTGAATACACTCATCACATTCTTCAAGGCGATGAGGTCGGATCGTTCTAGAAAAACAAGAAATCCCGGGGTAGCTTATCTTTCAACGTATCTATGGGTGTCCAAAAAGGGGGGAAAATGGTGTGGCCATGGTTTAAACTCCCGCGAAACTCTACTGTAGTGCGGTAAATGACACACACAATGTTTTTGTTTTCTAGATTCCGACTACCAGACTAGTGGGCCATCGACTTCGTCCGGGTGTTCAACGAGTGACAGCGGCCGCCCGCCGACGCAGTTCAGCCGTCGCGGCAAAGCGCTGCACTCCTGTCTAGAGTGCCACGCGACGTTCTGCTCGCCTAACGAGATGGTGGATCACAGAGTCAGCGTACACTCTCCGGACGCCGTCTCCGAGGTCGCGACCATCGTAGGCGCGTGCTACAAGTGCACCTACTGCGACATGCTGTTCATGCGCAAGATCGGCTGTCAGAATCACGTGTTGGAAGCGGGTCAACCTCACGCCAAGCCCCACTCGTACTCTGCTCGAGTGTTTCACGGCCCATTGCCGCAGCCCAACGGTAGCGAACCGTCCGAGGTTCAAGAGTATTTCACGTACGGCGCGAAATTCAAACATCGATATATGAAGCAACTCAAGAAACTCAACTCGATAAGCAGGAAGAAGTTGACGAAGGTGACGTACCCCGAACGAAGGGAGCTTCCCAGCGAACGAGATACCGTGCTGTTGTTCGATAGGACGGCGCTGTTGAACGAGCGGCAGGCGTTGAACAACTTCAGGGCGGCGCTAATGAACGAGAGGGTGCAGCTGCAGAACGAAAGGATGGAGCTGAAGAACGTAAGGAGGGCGCTGTTGAACGAAAGACTGGCAAGGCGCCAAACAATGTAAGGACGCGATGCTTAAGGGCCGTTTACGTAAACGATTAGTGATTAATGATTATATGGTCGTAGTACGACAACTTCGGTACAATGCTTCCGTCACGGGTGGGTGAGCGGCAGCCAACCAGCGACAGTGGCTAATTCAAATACCTGCTCGGGTTGGCCGAGACCGTAAACACGTCATTGATTGATGATGCGAAAGCATTACCGAAGTTGTTGTACGATGACTTTAGCCCCCGTGATTAAGCCACGGGCTTCTTTCATTGGCTGTGAGTGAGAATACTGCGCTCTGATTGGCTGTGACTAAGGTTTGTCTTGACTTGACTGAGGAATTGAATATATCTCAATTCCTCAATCAGAGCGCAGTGTTTTCACTCATAGCCAATGAAAGAAGCCTATGGCTTAAGGGGACTTGGTATTAAAACCGCGCAAAATTAATATTTTTTATTATACCATGATAATGCTTCCAAATATTGAAAAAGTGATTCTGATCCTGCCTTTGGTTTTGTATAAGCTACACAATGGGTTTAAATAGTAAAAACAAAATATTTTTATGATCATTATTTTATTTTTTGGTATTAAATTATAAATAAAAATAACAATCGTAACGATAACAAGCTGTGAATGTTTTTAAACCCATTGTGTAGCTGATACAAAACCAAAGACAGGACCACGATCACGTTTTCAATATTTGGAAGCGTTCTCATGATATAATAAAAAACATTAATTTTGGACGGTTTTAATACCCATTCACATTAATCACGGGGGTTAATCACTAATCACTAGTCGTTTGTGTACGGGCTTTATGAATGAAAGGATGCAGTGGGCGAGTGTCAATGAGATATCACTTACTCTCACTCGTACGATTGTTTTCAAACGTGGCACAATGTATGGAATAAGTATTATTAAATAGATGCTCTTTTGGGCAATGATCAGAACTATTTTTCACATACATTTTTGGTGGACTTATTTGTCCCCGTTTCTATTATAAATACGGCACATACGTAAATCACCTACATGTTTGGTACTTAATTTGTTTGTACCGTACGCAACTCATGTTCTCTTCATTCTAGGTCAATGTGTGGTTTTGAAGTGATTAGTTTAGTATGTAATTACCTTAAATATTTTGTCGTCTACAGTTAGTTTTGCTTCCTGGTACAGAGATAGTATGAAATTGTAATTCAAGATATTTAAGATAATTGCTTCCAAAACTCCTTGTGACCTTTGATATATAAAAAAAAAATACGGAGCAAAACACATTATGTAGCTGTTTGTCGTATTCTTGACAAACCTTGAACCAAATTTCTGTTTTAAAATTGTTTTTTCTTCTCTCTTCTCAAAAGACCATTTAATATATATTCCATGCGTTGTGTTGTATTCATAATTCATGTTTTAGAAAACGTTAACTAAGGTCGAGTAGAATCACCTTAAGTTATTCAAAGAGCATTATGCGACAGATATTTGAGAAATAAGTTAAATTTCAGTTGGTTTCATTCTACGTTTTGTTCTAAATATTTCGAATTGTTTACAACCAGCTCTATACATGGCACCAAACACGAACATTGTTTAAAAAAAAAAAAAAAACGTTTACGTAAATAACAGTTTAGAGGAATTAATGTGGGCACAACTTCACATCGAAAGCAAACGCAAAACAATTAAATTATCAAGTGACCCAATGAAGAACATTTCAAAATGTAGCAGAAGTGAGCTTGACATGATTGTTGTTAAAGCTGCCTATAATGATAATTATCATTATTTATTATCCTGAACAGAGTATAAAATGAAAAACATTCAAGAAAGGAGGCAGAAAGTAGCTTGAATCTTGAAGATACCTGTAGTCATGTAACTGATAGGTTTTTGTATTTAAATTTATTGTATTTTTTTTTTAATATTTGTCGATTTTTTTCTGTAAAACAGTATGTCAATAAAAGAGTTTTGTATTTTGGTACTAAACATGTGTTAATTTGGTTTTAAAGTGTCCCAAAAGAAACCCAAAATATGTCATACTATAAAGAACCCAATGCTCTTTCTTATGAATGGTTTTTTATTCCAATATATATTTCCCTTTTTTAGATATTTTTAATTAGGTGTGAAAGGTGCCCAGCAACATCACATTACAAAAGTAATTAAGAGCATCTGAAAATCGGAGAGATATTGATTGGAACAAAAAAACATTCTTAAGAAAATGCACTAAATTGTCTGCAGGATGACATTTTAATTTACATTAATTGGTATAAACACATTTTAAAGCAATTTTATGATACCAAAACCGGGTGTTCCGCAGCGTACAGCCTTACAGACCCTCTAAACCCAAACATACATGCTAAGAGCGAAGGATACCTCTACTGCAAAAACCGCGGAAAATTTTCGGAAATCGTTATCACAGTCATACTGATTATAACGTTAAATACATTTATCATTCAGTGTGTAGGGCTTACCAAACCACAGCGCTATGGTTTCTCAGATATTCGATTTTGTGTTTCAATCTTGAGATATAATTAAAAAATGAAAATTTTCTGTGGTTTTTGACGTAGAGGTATCCTTCGCAGAGTTTTTTTTTTTATAGAAAATAGCTTGTGATAAAATAATTCCATAGCAACCATAAACAAATCCTATAGTTAAATTGACTGTGCATCTGGCCCTCAAGCTCTTGCATAAGTCAAACGATAAAGTCTCGCCATTCCACAAAGCTTTGATCAGCCTACGTACAACGCAGGTTTCGTTTCCCGTGTGATATCAATCTGGTGCCCCCCCCCCCCCCCCCACACACACACACTTACATTGGCGTATCCAAGGGATTTGTTATGGGGCTCAAATCCACCCCATGCCACCCACAAAAATAAATAGGAAATAAATAAGTAAATACAAACACAGGGAGTGAAGGAAACAACGGAGGAGGAAGAAACTACCATTCTTAAGTCAGGAAGAGCTACGTGGTACCCTGGACCTATTCTTTCCCGGGGCCATACGGGGGAGGAAGTTGGGGTAATTTATTTTAAAATGCTAATGGGTGGAAGGGGTCATGGGGGTTCCTCTAAGGGAGCTTGCAATAACGTCATTTCCGGTATCGCACGGTAGCCATACTGAGGTACTCTGTAAACATTTGTTTACGTTCTTCCGACACTGCATTTTTGCGATATTGCAGATGTCCTTCGACTGACACATCAACTGTTTTGAAACAAAGGTTCCGTATTATGACTGAAAACAAAATAAGAACGCGTAAACTCTGTTTGAAGACAATCATTTGCATGTTTGATCATTTTCTTGAACTTTTACCTGCACACATCAATCTATACGGCTTAAAACTGTGATATTTCCTGGATAACCTATGTGTCTTCTATTGACAGAACAAATGTAAACAAGCAATGTGTACCTCATAATGGCCGCCACGTGACGTCTATTGAAAGCTACCTTAAAACGACGTATATAAAAAAAAAACATCGAAGGCTAAGACGCCTCTGGCGGCTGGGCTCTCGCCCCAAACCCCTACCTGTTTGGGATGTTCGACCCCCCCCCCCTCACCATTGTGAATTGCTGCATACGCCACTGCACACACACACGCACACTTGAATCATTGGGTTTGAACTATATTTAAAACCCAATGCTTGAATTAACCGCAGTGCTTTCGTCTATTCAACACATTCCTATTTGTGTTGTGTACGGGCACCAATTGTGTTAGTACATACAGCGCTATATGTGGCCAAATGTAGCAACTTATTGGTAAAGATTGCATTCCGCGGTTGAAAATAGTGCGGGATATTATTTTGAAATATCTTGTTTTTTGTTTTTTTCTTGTTGTGTTTTTCTTGTTTTGTTTTACGTGTTTGTTTTTTATTGTCTGCTTTTTATGTCGTATTTAATTAAATAATTTTAACAATTTTGCCATTATCGACGTAGGAAAAACGACGCTGCTTCATCGTGAAGTTGCGTGACATTGCCACTTGAGCGCTTCGTTCGTTTTCACTAGCGCCCTCAGTGGCCAAACTCGGTGCCTATTGACTCTGCTTCTTTAATCACATTACTGCTGCTATCGACGTGATGTCTGTCAATAGTACACACACACATAGAATACACATACTTGAATACACATACTTGAATACACATACTTGAAGCTAATCTACTTCACGAGGCAATCACTAGCTTTCAGCTGGCATCGTAGCTAGTCGTGGCATCAGTATTATTAAGTGGTAACTGCTTTTTACAATTTTGAATTGGAGGCACCTGCACCTGCACCGTAATGACGAAAATGGAGGCTTTACTTGTCATAATAATTGTGTGTCTACTTGTTCAACTTTGAAGCTGGACCGTAAAAGTGGGTTTTAATCTATGGTAAAAATTACATTTAAGAAGCAAAGTGAATTTAGAACTTCACCTGCCTCAAGGTGGCTCAAGGATGGAAATTATCATCTTTTCATACAGGAATGTGTTTTTACTTGACAGCATACTTTTTTTTTTTTACTTGACACTTGACGACATACTTGACATAAATGACTCAAGACGTAAGTTTATAAATTTGTTTCAGGATGTTTATCTAGTTGAATTGCCGATTTAAAGTGTTTAAATTTGCATCAAAACTAAAACCGTGTGAAAAGGTTTAACATAGATGGAATGTACGTTGAAATTCATATAATGCGGTTGGCGGTAAAACTTTCTACTGGTAATAATTCATTGTTGAGATGTTTATCATGGTGTTAAGTTGAAATTCTAGTGTTCTTGTTATACTCTGCTGCTTCAGCCACTATCTAAGTTGCTTACAATGGCACAATCATCATTTTCATAAACTTTGTCGAGGGATGTACATTTTAAAACTCTCATATTTCAAAAAAAAAAAAAAAAAACATAATATTCGTCTTCTATTGACAGTTAAAAATATGTCAGCCCACATATTCGCCCTCCAATATGTCTATTGTAACGTCACATGAATACTCCCTATAAATAAAAACATTTACAATCAACTGCCCGAGCTTGTGGTTCAGGACAAATCAACCGTCAACATTCAAAATGAAAGACCATAGAAGTAAACTCCAATCGGCTCTAAAGCCTCTGAACCTAGTCGCCCGTGCAACAGGTCTAACCCCGTTCACCCCCCACCCCGCGCACTTCTTCAGCGGCCACGTGGTATAGCCTCGTCCTCAGCGTGCTCGTGTGCGTCGCATGCGTCATCACTTTACGAGGCTATGTGGATACTCTCTCGGTGGGAGGCGGCCTCCATTGGATCCTGGCACGAATACTGATGCTTCTGTCATCGTCCATAGCCGCCATCTTGGCTTTAATCTCGTCGGCAGTCGTCGGGAAGACACAATTCAGAACTATTTTCGAGAAGGTTGTGAAAGTCGACGAGGTTTTGTATCACTCCGCGGATGTATATAAACCGATCTATAAAGTAGTGCGTGTGAGTTTGAGTGTGTATATAATCATTGCGGGTGGGATTTTCACATTCGATAATGTGACAATATTTGAGGGGAAACAGTTTAGACTACTAGCGCGTTATGCTATTTTCTTCATAAGTGACGTCTGCGTTTTACAGTTTTTAAATCTGCTAATCTTCATCAAGTCCAGATTCTTCACTATAAACCAACAACTAACGGAAATTTTAAACTCGTTCGATGTTCAAGAAGTAGTTCCCGATCGGAGAATCTTTCGCCGGGGTAACAAACACGGCGGATGGATATTTCCAATGAACGCGGCGTTGCCAAGTCGTCGAGTGTTTACATTGACGTCGGATTTCCGCCGTAGTGTTCCGACTAAGAACTTTGGCGAACGCGTCAAGCTACTCAAACGATCCCACAACGAGATGTTTCATATAGCTACGTTGATTAACGCGAATTATGGGCTACAGATTCTGTCTAAGGTGATCAGCTTATTTGTGGCGATGTTAAGCTACCTCAACATGATTCTCTATGTGAGTGGATTGAGTCTAGCTGGGAAATTGAGCGAATATGGATACACCAACTATTCAGTCGTTTCAAACTGTATCTGGTTGACTTTCAAAGGGTTTTCATTGGTGATGATCGCTTTCTGTTGTCATAGAACTTCCGACGAAGCCAATAAAGCGATACTATTGGTCCAGCAGATTCTTCTTGTTGATGATTTGTCTTCGGATGTGAAGGAAGAGTTGATCAGTTTCTCACATCAGCTTCAGAATAACAAACTATTGTTTACGGCGTGTGGTTTCTTTAATCTTGACTTTACATTGATTGTGAGTGTGGTGGGAGCCGTCACTAGTTATGTTATCATCTTGCAGAGTGTGCAATAAGGATACATTCCGAACCTAACACTGTCACTTGGACTCCAGATACAATACAAACTACTGTAACTAACTATACAACTAAATCATTAAAGTTTTAGAAAAAAAAGCAAAAAACAAAGCTAAAGCAAAAGAAAAATGCTTTTAAAGTTAGAAGTGTTGATTATAATTTAGTTTAATCTAATTTTAATTTTATCTTCAATTACAACAATGCACAACAATGAAATTGAACCTTGACATAACATTTAAAAACTAGTTTTTATTGTTGTGAATTTTTGTCATTGACGATTTAAAGGACCATGATTAACTCAGTCTATAAAGGTCCTAGATCAATCTTGAAAATGGTCAATTCGGGTATCAATCCCTCATATCTTGATGCTTTTTCAAGATATCAATAAAATAAACATTATTTGAGCGAGTTATGTTGCATGTATTTACCCTTTTACCCAAATGTCAATCCATCAAAAATTGTTGGCAGGTCTAGAGTAGACCTCGCCCACTTTGTGATTTGATTTGGATGAATAATGCACTACCAATATGTTTTGGAGCTGCCTGTACTAGAAGGGGTGGAGCAGAGTATAGCCTGCTTTGCAGAAGAACGGCATGATTGACATTTAGACCAAGAACTTGCTTTGAGTTTGCATTTTACGGCGGCGTGTATCTTGATTTGAAAAAGATTATCACACACCAATCATATTGTTCGGTTTATAATCATAAAAAGTGTATTTTTCAAAGTTTATCTAAAAACATGGCTGTTGTCGTTGCCGTTGTAGTAGTTGTGGTTGTTGATGAATCACCGCCTTAGTGTAAATAACTGCAATGACATTGTCAAGTCAGGGAAAGTTAAAAGGTATTAATAGACTCCTTAGTATAGATATTTTATCCATGTATGTTTATTTCAAAGTATATTCTTTTTACATTTAAGTCAAGACCAAAACCTATATCAAATATCAATCAATCAATAAATCAATTTATGAAAATACATTTTGTAATGTTTAGAAGGTAATTTCTACGTATTCATTTTATTAGTGAAGTTTTTTTTGTATCTTTACTTATTATTAACAATACTAATTAGTTATCACATTCTATATACAAATCACTTTTTTTTTTATACATTTAGAGACATGTTAACTAAAAATATCAAGATCCCAGTATACTATTCTAGTGAAGCTCAGTTTGTCAAAGTTGTTAATTACAAGAACATTGAACAATTTCTTGTGGTTTAAATTGTAGTACTCATGGAAGTTTTACATAGTTTTAGTTATAGAAGTTTTAAAATAAGTTGATTGAACATTTTATTATTTTTATGAAACGGTTGGCTAATATTTTCGAATCTTTTCAAATTGATTCAAAGTAAAAAAATTAGACATAAAAGACAAACCTTAGATATAAAACAAAACTATCTTATTAACATACTACATTCATATTGAAAGCATGATAAACAGAAAGTTGTAATAGTAATTAAACATTTGTGTCAGCTGACTTTACTTTAAAGCTTCTGTTTGGTGGTAGTGAGGGTGAAAACATGCTAGAGACTTTAGTATTTAGTTGGAAGACACAATACCAGGAATTAGAGAATTACAAGGAAATTGCTGTAGGCCTATACTTATTAATGAACTTACACATTAAATATTGAACAACATAGCTTAGCATTGCGTTAGTGTTTCATAGCACGGTTAAATGCGGACATAGATATGTGGGTTTCTATGGCCCGAATGCATAGTTCACACTCAAGCCCTCCTCAACTCAGCCTCTCCACAGCCTCACCTAGCCACCAATCACAACCGTCCACAATCCACTTGGTAATTTCGTTTCGTGATTGGTGGTTGGGCAAGGCTGAAGAGGGGCTGAGTTGAGGAAGACTTGAGTCTGGACTATGCATATGGACCTTAGAGTAATACAGATGAATGATTCTTTGATGAATATGGTTCAAATTTCAAGTGTAGCTGTGGAAAAAAACACTTGTTCAACTGTTTGATGATAACCAATGTTATACTGATAATTATCTATTATGCGCATCTTTTGTTTTTCTTGTATCTTTCCCTCCACCTCGACCACCTTTCTTTTAACCATATTGTGGTTTATTTATAGATTCACCAAATACTATTGAAACATTCATCATTTTTATTAGCATCATTTTCATTTATCATCATTTCTCACATTTTTTTGTTCTAGGTCTACTTCACCCAAAGCTCCTATATACTTCCGTTTTTTATATTTCCCGTATACAAAATAATACTAAGTCTAAGAAGAACAACACATTATGGGTTTATTTTCATTAATATACACGAAAAACATAGTAAATAAATATACTTAACGTTAAATATTTAGTAGTTGGACTTTGCATTTCTAGTTGGAAACACAATTTCTGTTCTGAGGCTTCAATGCAAACTGCCCCATTTCAAACAAACGGGGAATGTACACACATTTTTTGTTTTTGTAAATTGTTGTGCTCTTAACTATGTAGTAACTTAGTTTTTTGAAAATAAATTTCTTTACACAATTTTGATGAAAAAACATCTCTTAAGAAATGCCCATATAATAATTATTCCGCAGATTATAGATTGTCAATATTTTGTTTTTAAGTAAAGAATTAGTTTTAATACACAGTTTTGAGATCAATATGAAATGATAATAAAATAATTACTATCATTTTTTGTGCGATTCGCGTACATATCTAATTGTGTATTATTAGATAAGGGAGAAAACATCACTTAATTAAACATCAATGTAATTTGTGTACTTTCCCCGTTTGTTGCATGAAATAAGTTGTTGTTGTTGTCTTCAACAGTCAATGCAAACTTCACTCATTAAACAACATCCAAATTAGATAAACTATACGAGAACATGTCTTTTGTTGTGTAGAAAGTAGCGATACATGAATGCTCAAGAAATAAACATTAACACTATCCAGCTAGCTAAGGTTGTAACTCGACCTATCTTGCGAAATGCGAATCCCAAATTTCATACTGTTAAAATTACTTTAAAATGATTTTAAATATTCCAAAAATAAATCAAAATAATATGTAATCTCCCGAAGAATTCAATGCTCTTTCTTATATGTTTTTTCTCTGTTCTAATACATTTTTCCACCCTTCAAATTACCTGATTTCATTTTTGTAGTGGTTTTGTAGTTTTTGTAGTGTTTTGTATGTGTTGAAACACATCTTTCACAATTCAACTAGGTAATTTGAAATATGGAAATAATAATTAGAACAGACTTACATTTTTTTATAAGAAAGAGCATTAAATTCTCACTAGGGATGACATTTCTTGGATTACTTTTGGACAATTTTAAAACAATTTTAAGTTTAACCGACAAATCGGGAGTTCCGCAGGATATAGTACGAGCAACATTCTTAACCTTATTATCTGTACACATAAATGGTATGATGAAATTAAGCGTCTTGTCATATGTATGCATTTAATGGAGATATATGTCTATTTATACTATACAAATATTTACGAAATGCAACCAGTACATTTTGTATAATTTATTTGTCATTTATTGTTTATTGAATCTGCACACGACCAATTGTTCCGTTTAATTTTAAACTTCCTATTTTTTTTAAATTAAAACTGAAACTAATAATCACCAATCTAAAGAAGGCGTAGGTAAATATCAGCTTACACACTTCCCTGTTTAACATTTACGATTTTGTTCCTATAGACACGTCTTTGTCTAACGGTTTTAATAAGATCGCTACCATTGGCCGGATTTATAAAAGGTTGCCCCTCATTTGCTGGGATTAGAATTATATAAGAGCTAACAAGTTGCCATAGTTTCAACCAATGATATTCAACAGCTATAGTAGGCTAGATCACCAGTCCCCCAATCCTCCACTCAGTAGCAAGCGTAGCGATTTGAAGCCATTTTGAAATGGGCAATTTACATGCTAATTTGGACCTTTTAGTACTGCTAGCGCTGCCAAAGGCAGAAAGTCGCATTAGAAACTCCTATTCCCGCCTGTGTTATTTGCCCATTTCAAGATGGCATCAAATTGACACGCTTGTGGCTGCGAGGTTGCGCATCTAGCCAACTATAGCTGTTAAATATCATTGGTTTCAACTTCCTCGTTAACCCTGAAATCTTAGGAAAGTGTATAACCCAACTTAGTAGTTCCATCAGGCTATATTTTCATTTTACATAAACGTTTCTAATTTTATTTGTTTTTAATAGTTTTTAAAGATTTTCATAAAAAAAAATTGCAACCTCTTCGTTACCATTTATCATTTATTAGTCAGTCTCTTGTTCGTTGGTTCACCTGTGTTCATCGTAACGCACTTGAAATCACTCCGTGCAACGCAAACAAACACAATACGATTGAATGTTTGTAGGTGGATTCCAAAGAGGTTATAAGGATTAACATAAGGCACCGCCTCTTCAGTCACTCTTTTATGTAACCTCCTTGTGAATCCCCCACTCACCACTTTGTAAACGCGCACAAACACAAAATGAATTAACAGTTCCCGAAAAACCACCGCCTTGTGAACAAGCACAATCACAAAATGGATGAACAGTTCCCGGTGAATCCCCTTCAAGCACCGCCTTTTCAAGTTTCGCCCCCTTCTTGAGATAGATGGCAGCAGCTGCGGCGACCAATAGGAAGGCGAGGCTTCAGGGAACCCCCGCCTTTCAAGGTCCGTCTGCTTTAGCCGCGGCTGCCGCCTGTACCGAGTACACCTTCTTGAGATAGATGGCAGCAGCTGCGGCAACCAATAGGAAGGCGAGGCCGACAGCCAATCCGACCGCAAGAGCGCGTAGATTCCTCTCTGAGGGCACGTGCACCTCGATCTGGGAACTAGGTGCTGTGTACTCATTGGTCGAGACGGCCGATACTTGGAAGTAGTAAGTGGTGCCGCTTTCAAGGTCAGGCACTGAAACAATGATGTCATCAATGTGAGATAGACTGGGTTGGTCTTGTCTGGCGCTTATAATGTACTAGTATACTTAATTCTGGTAAGCTATACACACTCCTTAGAAGTTCTACCTGCCTGATCCCTCACTTACCCAACAGTAGTTGTGAGTACCAGGCGCTCTCCAAGGATAGTTTTTTGGGCGTAGTATACTCGATTCTAGTGTACACACTCCGTAGTTCTTACAAGTTCTACCTCCCTGATCCCTCCCTTACCCAAGCTAGTTTCGGCGCTCTCCAGTAATATTTTGTTGGGTCTAATATACTCGATCCTAGCGTACACAGTACACACTCGTTAGAGGCTACCTGGTTGATCCTTCAGCGCTCTCCAGGGATATTTTGTTGGGCCTAGTATACTCACTCCTAGTGTATATATTTCTTAGATGTTCTACGTGCCTGATCCCTTCCTTACCCAGCAGGTAGTTGTGAGTAGTGTAAGCGTTCCCCAATTCGATTCTAGTGTACACACTTCTTAGAGGTTCTACCTGCCTGATCCCTCACTTACCCCACAGGTACGTATAGTTGTAAGTAGTTTCAACTCTTTTCAGGGATAGTTTGTTGGGCCTAGTACGTATATACTCGATTCTAGTGTACACAGTTCTTAGCGGTTCTACCTGCCTGATCCCTCACTTACCTAACAGGTAGTTGTGAGTAGTGTCCGCGTTCCCCAATGATGATTCGTTAGGCCTAATAGGTATACTCGATTCTAGTTTACACACTCCTTAGAGGTTCTACCTCCCTGATCCCTCTCTTACCTAACAGGTAGTTGTGAGTAGTCTCGACTCTCTCCAGAGATGTTTAGTATAGCCTAGTATACTCGATTCTTCACACTTCTTATAGGTTCTACCTGCCTGATCCCTCACTTACCAAACAGGTAGTTGTGAGTAGTCTCGGCGCTTCCCAATGATAGTTCGTTAGGCCCAGTGTACACACTTCTTAGAGGTTCTACCTGCCTGATCCCTCACTTACCTAACAGGTAGTTGTGAGTAGTCTCGGCGCTCCCCAATGATAGTTCGTTAGGCCCACTGTACACACTTCTTAGAGGTTCTACCTGCCTGATCCCTCTCTTACCTAACAGGTAGTTGTGAGTAGTCTCGGCGCTTCCCAATGATCAGTGATGATTTCAGACATTTTTCCTAGGGGAGGCTGATACAAATCTGGGGTGTTGCTAAATTAGTAACTCATTATATGGCTTTTTTTTTGACGCCGTGACAAAAGGCAGGGGTGAAGGGGGTTACGGTCTCTGTTGATGCCATCCTTTCAGTTTTCGAATATGAGGTGATTCCTATTTGCCATTCTTACCTTTACCTAACATCGTTTAAATAGAAAATAAAATGTTGCAACATTTATGTAGATGAGTTTTTCGTGGAAATCGATTTATTTCCTAGTCCTATATGAGGTGGAAAAATATACCTCACTTTCTTGTATTTTGCATTTCTTTTTTTTGCAAATTTACATTACTTCATGTGATTTTTTCAATCTGCTAGGGGGGGCATTTACAACTGCCGGGGGGGGCTCCGCCCCCCCCCCCCCCGGGATATGCCTGAAATCATCACTGCCAATGATAGTTCGTTAGGCCCAGTGTACACACTTCTTAGAGGTCCTACCTCCCTGATCCCTCACTTACCCAACAGGTAGTTGTGAGTAGTCTCGGCGCTTCCCAATGATAGCTCGTTAGGCCCGAGCGCCCAATGCACTCGATACACTTGCAGTTCGCTCTCGCCAAACTCGGGGGGTTCCCAGCTTATCACGTGACCGGCCTCTGTAAGGTTGACGCCCAGATTCCGTGGGGGACCAATCAGCTGGAAGGAGCCTGAACACAAACATCATTATCAGTTCAAACTATAACTAATCACTTTGTCATAATAAAACTGTAAACCTATTTGAATTTTTTGGAATCGATGGATATCTTATTTTTCCAATAGTAATTAGTGCACTGCCTTCTACAGAGGGGTCGCAGCGCTGCAGTGTAAACTACTACTATTTCAACGTCTTTGGTGTAGACATATTTGTAGCATTTGTAGTAGCTAACATCAAAACGAAAATGAAGATTAGCACAATATTACAGTGATGAGAGACGCCATACTTTCAAGGTCAACTTGATCTACGCCTAGCCTGGAGGCTCGTCGAACTCCCAACTTGGGAGTTCGACGAGCCTCCGCTAGGCGGAGATCAAGCGGACCTTGCATACTTTCCACAAGGTTTGTGGAAGGCTGTGCACTCGTAAGTGCACATTCTTGAAATATGGCGGTAGTTTTGAAACGTGGACGCACACGCGCTCGCTTATCAACGCGTCACACAGAGCGTGTTGAGTAGTAAATAAGAATGCAACACTCACTGAGGGGCTTCTGCACCGGCTCGTCCACCTCCACATGTGGCTGACTGACACCTGTTGTCTTGACTCTCACCGCCTTGCTGAACATCCCGTCACCCTGGGCGTCGTGACGTAACACCATGAACTCGTAGAGCCGGCCGGGGTGGAGGGGGTGGACGGTGGTCTCGTGTACCCCGTGTGACGTCACTGGATATGTGCGCCACTCCGGGCTGTCTGCCGGCCGGTACCTGAGGGGGGGAGACACTAGTGAGACAGTGTAGGGGTGGAGGGGGTCTCGTGTACCCCGTGTGACGTCACTGGATATGTGCGCCACTCCGGGCTGTCTGCCGGCCGGTACCTGGGGGGGGGAGACACTAGTGAGACAGTGTAGGGGTGGAGGGGGTCTCGTGTACCCCGTGTGACGTCACTGGATATGTGCGCCACTCCGGGCTGTCTGCCGGCCGGTACCTGAGGGGGGGGGGACACTAGTGAGACAGTGTAGGGGTGGAGGGGGTCTCGTGTACCCCGTGTGACGTCACTGGATATGTGCGCCACTCCGGGCTGTCTGCCGGCCGGTACCTGGGGGGGGAGACACTAGTGAGACAGTGTAGGGGTGGAGGGGGTCTCGTGTACCCCGTGTGACGTCACTGGATATGTGCGCCACTCCGGGCTGTCTGCCGGCCGGTACCTGAGGGGGGGAGACACTAGTGAGACAGTGTAGAGGTGGAGGGGGTCTCGTGTACCCCGTGTGACGTCACTGGATATGTGCGCCACTCCGGGCTGTCTGCCGGCCGGTACCTGAGGGGGGGAGACACTAGTGAGACAGTGTAGGGGTGGAGGGGGTCTCGTGTACCCCGTGTGACGTCACTGGATATGTGCGCCACTCCGGGCTGTCTGCCGGCCGGTACCTGAGGGGGGGGAGACACTAGTGAGACAGTGGTAGGGGTGGAGGGGGTCTCGTGTACCCCGTGTGACGTCACTGGATATGTGCGCCACTCCGGGCTGTCTGCCGGCCGGTACCTGAGGGGGGGGAGACACTAGTGAGACAGTGTAGGGGTGGAGGGGGTCTCGTGTACCCCGTGTGACGTCACTGGATATGTGCGCCACTCCGGGCTGTCTGCCGGCCGGTACCTGAGGGGGGGGAGACACTAGTGAGACAGTGTAGGGGTGGAGGGGGTCTCGTGTACCCCGTGTGACGTCACTGGATATGTGCGCCACTCCGGGCTGTCTGCCGGCCGGTACCTGAGGGGGGGGAGACACTAGTGAGACAGTGTAGGGGTGGAGGGGGTCTCGTGTACCCCGTGTGACGTCACTGGATATGTGCGCCACTCCGGGCTGTCTGCCGGCCGGTACCTGAGGGGGGGGAGACACTAGTGAGACAGTGTAGGGGTGGAGGGGGTCTCGTGTACCCCGTGTGACGTCACTGGATATGTGCGCCACTCCGGGCTGTCTGCCGGCCGGTACCTGAGGGGGGGAGACACTAGTGAGACAGTGTAGGGGTGGAGGGGGTCTCGTGTACCCCGTGTGACGTCACTGGATATGTGCGCCACTCCGGGCTGTCTGCCGGCCGGTACCTGGGGGGGGGAGACACTAGTGAGACAGTGTAGGGGTGGAGGGGGTCTCGTGTACCCCGTGTGAGGTCACTGGATATGTGCGCCACTCCGGGCTGTCTGCCGGCCGGTACCTGAGGGGGGGGAGACACTAGTGAGACAGTGTAGGGGTGGAGGGGGTCTCGTGTACCCCGTGTGAGGTCACTGGATATGTGCGCCACTCCGGGCTGTCTGCCGGCCGGTACCTGAGGGGGGGAGACACTAGTGAGACAGTGTAGGGGTGGAGGGGGTCTCGTGTACCCCGTGTGACGTCACTGGATATGTGCGTCACTCCGGGCTGTCTGCCGGCCGGTACCTGAGGGGGGGGAGACACTAGTGAGACAGTGTAGGGGTGGAGGGGGTCTCGTGTACCCCGTGTGACGTCACTGGATATGTGCGCCACTCCGGGCTGTCTGCCGGCCGGTACCTGAGGGGGGGGAGACACTAGTGAGACAGTGTAGGGGTGGAGGGGGTCTCGTGTACCCCGTGTGACGTCACTGGATATGTGCGCCACTCCGGGCTGTCTGCCGGCCGGTACCTGAGGGGGGGGAGACACTAGTGAGACAGTGTAGGGGTGGAGGGGGTCTCGTGTACCCCGTGTGAGGTCACTGGATATGTGCGCCACTCCGGGCTGTCTGCCGGCCGGTACCTGAGGGGGGGAGACACTAGTGAGACAGTGTAGGGGTGGAGGGGGTCTCGTGTACCCCGTGTGAGGTCACTGGATATGTGCGCCACTCCGGGCTGTCTGCCGGCCGGTACCTGAGGGGGGGAGACACTAGTGAGACAGTGTAGGGGTGGAGGGGGTCTCGTGTACCCCGTGTGACGTCACTGGATATGTGCGTCACTCCGGGCTGTCTGCCGGCCGGTACCTGAGGGGGGGAGACACTAGTGAGACAGTGTAGGGGTGGAGGGGGTCTCGTGTACCCCGTGTGACGTCACTGGATATGTGCGCCACTCCGGGCTGTCTGCCGGCCGGTACCTGAGGGGGGGGAGACACTAGTGAGACAGTGTAGGGGTGGAGGGGGTCTCGTGTACCCCGTGTGACGTCACTGGATATGTGCGCCACTCCGGGCTGTCTGCCGGCCGGTACCTGAGGGGGGGGAGACACTAGTGAGACAGTGTAGGGGTGGAGGGGGTCTCGTGTACCCCGTGTGACGTCACTGGATATGTGCGCCACTCCGGGCTGTCTGCCGGCCGGTACCTGAGGGGGGGGGAGACACTAGTGAGACAGTGTAGGGGTGGAGGGGGTCTCGTGTACCCCGTGTGACGTCACTGGATATGTGCGCCACTCCGGGCTGTCTGCCGGCCGGTACCTGAGGGGGGGAGACACAAGTGAGACAGTGTAGGGGTGGAGGGGGTCTCGTGTACCCCGTGTGACGTCACTGGATATGTGCGCCACTCCGGGCTGTCTGCCGGCCGGTACCTGAGGGGGGGGACACTAGTGAGACAGTGTAGGGGTGGAGGGGGTCTCGTGTACCCCGTGTGACGTCACTGGATATGTGCGCCACTCCGGGCTGTCTGCCGGCCGGTACCTGAGGGGGGGAGACACTAGTGAGACAGTGTAGGGGTGGAGGGGGTCTCGTGTACCCCGTGTGACGTCACTGGATATGTGCGCCACTCCGGGCTGTCTGCCGGCCGGTACCTGGGGGGGGGGAGACACTAGTGAGACAGTGTAGGGGTGGAGGGGGTCTCGTGTACCCCGTGTGACGTCACTGGATATGTGCGCCACTCCGGGCTGTCTGCCGGCCGGTACCTGGGGGGGGGAGACACTAGTGAGACAGTGTAGGGGTGGAGGGGGTCTCGTGTACCCCGTGTGACGTCACTGGATATGTGCGCCACTCCGGGCTGTCTGCCGGCCGGTACCTGGGGGGGGAGACACTAGTGAGACAGTGTAGGGGTGGAGGGGGTCTCGTGTACCCCGTGTGACGTCACTGGATATGTGCGCCACTCCGGGCTGTCTGCCGGCCGGTACCTGAGGGGGGGAGACACTAGTGAGACAGTGTAGGGGTGGAGGGGGTCTCGTGTACCCCGTGTGACGTCACTGGATATGTGCGCCACTCCGGGCTGTCTGCCGGCCGGTACCTGGGGGGGGGAGACACTAGTGAGACAGTGTAGGGGTGGAGGGGGTCTCGTGTACCCCGTGTGACGTCACTGGATATGTGCGCCACTCCGGGCTGTCTGCCGGCCGGTACCTGAGGGGGGGAGACACTAGTGAGACAGTGTAGGGGTGGAGGGGGTCTCGTGTACCCCGTGTGACGTCACTGGATATGTGCGCCACTCCGGGCTGTCTGCCGGCCGGTACCTGAGGGGGGAGACACTAGTGAGACAGTGTAGGGGTGGAGGGGGTCTCGTGTACCCCGTGTGACGTCACTGGATATGTGCGCCACTCCGGGCTGTCTGCCGGCCGGTACCTGAGGGGGGAGACACTAGTGAGACAGTGTAGGGGTGGAGGGGGTCTCGTGTACCCCGTGTGACGTCACTGGATATGTGCGCCACTCCGGGCTGTCTGCCGGCCGGTACCTGGGGGGGGGAGACACTAGTGAGACAGTGTAGGAGTGGAGGGGGTCTCGTGTACCCCGTGTGACGTCACTGGATATGTGCGCCACTCCGGGCTGTCTGCCGGCCGGTACCTGAGGGGGGGAGACACTAGTGAGACAGTGTAGGGGTGGAGGGGGTCTCGTGTACCCCGTGTGACGTCACTGGATATGTGCGCCACTCCGGGCTGTCTGCCGGCCGGTACCTGAGGGGGGAGACACTAGTGAGACAGTGTAGGGGTGGAGGGGGTCTCGTGTACCCCGTGTGACGTCACTGGATATGTGCGCCACTCCGGGCTGTCTGCCGGCCGGTACCTGAGGGGGGAGACACTAGTGAGACAGTGTAGGGGTGGAGGGGGTCTCGTGTACCCCGTGTGACGTCACTGGATATGTGCGCCACTCCGGGCTGTCTGCCGGCCGGTACCTGGGGGGGGGAGACACTAGTGAGACAGTGTAGGAGTGGAGGGGGTCTCGTGTACCCCGTGTGACGTCACTGGATATGTGCGCCACTCCGGGCTGTCTGCCGGCCGGTACCTGAGGGGGGGGAGACACTAGTGAGACAGTGTAGGGGTGGAGGGGGTCTCGTGTACCCCGTGTGACGTCACTGGATATGTGCGCCACTCCGGGCTGTCTGCCGGCCGGTACCTGGGGGGGGGGAGACACTAGTGAGACAGTGTAGGGGTGGAGGGGGTCTCGTGTACCCCGTGTGACGTCACTGGATATGTGCGCCACTCCGGGCTGTCTGCCGGCCGGTACCTGAGGGGGGGGAGACACTAGTGAGACAGTGTAGGGGTGGAGGGGGTCTCGTGTACCCCGTGTGACGTCACTGGATATGTGCGCCACTCCGGGCTGTCTGCCGGCCGGTACCTGGGGGGGGGGAGACACTAGTGAGACAGTGTAGGGGTGGAGGGGGTCTCGTGTACCCCGTGTGACGTCACTGGATATGTGCGCCACTCCGGGCTGTCTGCCGGCCGGTACCTGAGGGGGGAGACACTAGTGAGACAGTGTAGGGGTGGAGGGGGTCTCGTGTACCCCGTGTGACGTCACTGGATATGTGCGCCACTCCGGGCTGTCTGCCGGCCGGTACCTGAGGGGGGGGAGACACTAGTGAGACAGTGTAGGGGTGGAGGGGGTCTCGTGTACCCCGTGTGACGTCACTGGATATGTGCGCCACTCCGGGCTGTCTGCCGGCCGGTACCTGAGGGGGGGAGACACTAGTGAGACAGTGTAGGGGTGGAGGGGGTCTCGTGTACCCCGTGTGACGTCACTGGATATGTGCGCCACTCCGGGCTGTCTGCCGGCCGGTACCTGAGGGGGGGGGAGACACTAGTGAGACAGTGTAGGGGTGGAGGGGGTCTCGTGTACCCCGTGTGACGTCACTGGATATGTGCGCCACTCCGGGCTGTCTGCCGGCCGGTACCTGAGGGGGGGGAGACACTAGTGAGACAGTGTAGGGGTGGAGGGGGTCTCGTGTACCCCGTGTGACGTCACTGGATATGTGCGCCACTCCGGGCTGTCTGCCGGCCGGTACCTGAGGGGGGGGAGACACTAGTGAGACAGTGTAGGGGTGGAGGGGGTCTCGTGTACCCCGTGTGACGTCACTGGATATGTGCGCCACTCCGGGCTGTCTGCCGGCCGGTACCTGAGGGGGGGAGACACTAGTGAGACAGTGTAGGGGTGGAGGGGGTCTCGTGTACCCCGTGTGACGTCACTGGATATGTGCGCCACTCCGGGCTGTCTGCCGGCCGGTACCTGAGGGGGGGGGACACTAGTGAGACAGTGTAGGGGTGGAGGGGGTCTCGTGTACCCCGTGGACGTCACTGGATATGTGCGCCACTCCGGGCTGTCTGCCGGCCGGTACCTGAGGGGGGGGAGACACTAGTGAGACAGTGTAGGGGTGGAGGGGGTCTCGTGTACCCCGTGTGACGTCACTGGATATGTGCGCCACTCCGGGCTGTCTGCCGGCCGGTACCTGAGGGGGGGAGACACTAGTGAGACAGTGTAGGGGTGGAGGGTGTCTCGTGTACCCCGTGTGACGTCACTGGATATGTGCGCCACTCCGGGCTGTCTGCCGGCCGGTACCTGGGGGGGGGGAGACACTAGTGAGACAGTGTAGGGGTGGAGGGGGTCTCGTGTAACCCCGTGTGACGTCACTGGATATGTGCGCCACTCCGGGCTGTCTGCCGGCCGGTACCTGGGGGGGGAGACACTAGTGAGACAGTGTAGGGGTGGAGGGGGTCTCGTGTACCCCCGTGTGACGTCACTGGATATGTGCGCCACTCCGGGCTGTCTGCCGGCCGGTACCTGAGGGGGGGGAGACACTAGTGAGACAGTGTAGGGGTGGAGGGGGTCTCGTGTACCCCGTGTGACGTCACTGGATATGTGCGCCACTCCGGGCTGTCTGCCGGCCGGTACCTGGAGGGGGGGGAGACACTAGTGAGACAGTGTAGGGGTGGAGGGGGTCTCGTGTACCCCGTGTGACGTCACTGGATATGTGCGCCACTCCGGGCTGTCTGCCGGCCGGTACCTGGGGGGGGGAGACACTAGTGAGACAGTGTAGGGGTGGAGGGGGTCTCGTGTACCCCGTGTGACGTCACTGGATATGTGCGCCACTCCGGGCTGTCTGCCGGCCGGTACCTGAGGGGGGGGAGACACTAGTGAGACAGTGTAGGGGTGGAGGGGGTCTCGTGTACCCCGTGTGACGTCACTGGATATGTGCGCCACTCCGGGCTGTCTGCCGGCCGGTACCTGAGGGGGGGGAGACACTAGTGAGACAGTGTAGGGGTGGAGGGGGTCTCGTGTACCCCGTGTGACGTCACTGGATATGTGCGCCACTCCGGGCTGTCTGCCGGCCGGTACCTGAGGGGGGGAGACACTAGTGAGACAGTGTAGGGGTGGAGGGGGTCTCGTGTACCCCGTGTGACGTCACTGGATATGTGCGCCACTCCGGGCTGTCTGCCGGCCGGTACCTGGGGGGGGGAGACACTAGTGAGACAGTGTAGGGGTGGAGGGGGTCTCGTGTACCCCGTGTGACGTCACTGGATATGTGCGCCACTCCGGGCTGTCTGCCGGCCGGTACCTGAGGGGGGGGAGACACTAGTGAGACAGTGTAGGGGTGGAGGGGGTCTCGTGTACCCCGTGTGACGTCACTGGATATGTGCGCCACTCCGGGCTGTCTGCCGGCCGGTACCTGAGGGGGGGGGAGACACTAGTGAGACAGTGTAGGGGTGGAGGGGGTCTCGTGTACCCCGTGTGACGTCACTGGATATGTGCGCCACTCCGGGCTGTCTGCCGGCCGGTACCTGGGGGGGGGAGACACTAGTGAGACAGTGTAGGGGTGGAGGGGGTCTCGTGTACCCCGTGTGACGTCACTGGATATGTGCGCCACTCCGGGCTGTCTGCCGGCCGGTACCTGAGGGGGGGGAGACACTAGTGAGACAGTGTAGGGGTGGAGGGGGTCTCGTGTACCCCGTGTGACGTCACTGGATATGTGCGCCACTCCGGGCTGTCTGCCGGCCGGTACCTGAGGGGGGGAGACACTAGTGAGACAGTGTAGGGGTGGAGGGGGTCTCGTGTACCCCGTGTGACGTCACTGGATATGTGCGCCACTCCGGGCTGTCTGCCGGCCGGTACCTGAGGGGGGGAGACACTAGTGAGACAGTGTAGGGGTGGAGGGGGTCTCGTGTACCCCGTGTGACGTCACTGGATATGTGCGCCACTCCGGGCTGTCTGCCGGCCGGTACCTGAGGGGGGGAGACACTAGTGAGACAGTGTAGGGGTGGAGGGGGGTCTCGTGTACCCCGTGTGACGTCACTGGATATGTGCGCCACTCCGGGCTGTCTGCCGGCCGGTACCTGAGGGGGGGGAGACACTAGTGAGACAGTGTAGGGGTGGAGGGGGTCTCGTGTACCCCGTGTGACGTCACTGGATATGTGCGCCACTCCGGGCTGTCTGCCGGCCGGTACCTGAGGGGGGGGAGACACTAGTGAGACAGTGTAGGGGTGGAGGGGGTCTCGTGTACCCCGTGTGACGTCACTGGATATGTGCGCCACTCCGGGCTGTCTGCCGGCCGGTACCTGAGGGGGGGAGACACTAGTGAGACAGTGTAGGGGTGGAGGGGGTCTCGTGTACCCCGTGTGACGTCACTGGATATGTGCGCCACTCCGGGCTGTCTGCCGGGCCGGTACCTGAGGGGGGGGGAGACACTAGTGAGACAGTGTAGGGGTGGAGGGGGTCTCGTGTACCCCGTGTGACGTCACTGGATATGTGCGCCACTCCGGGCTGTCTGCCGGCCGGTACCTGAGGGGGGGGAGACACTAGTGAGACAGTGTAGGGGTGGAGGGGGTCTCGTGTACCCCGTGTGACGTCACTGGATATGTGCGCCACTCCGGGCTGTCTGCCGGCCGGTACCTGAGGGGGGGGAGACACTAGTGAGACAGTGTAGGGGTGGAGGGGGTCTCGTGTACCCCGTGTGACGTCACTGGATATGTGCGCCACTCCGGGCTGTCTGCCGGCCGGTACCTGAGGGGGGGGAGACACTAGTGAGACAGTGTAGGGGTGGAGGGGGTCTCGTGTACCCCGTGTGACGTCACTGGATATGTGCGCCACTCCGGGCTGTCTGCCGGCCGGTACCTGAGGGGGGGGGAGACACTAGTGAGACAGTGTAGGGGTGGAGGGGGTCTCGTGTACCCCGTGTGACGTCACTGGATATGTGCGCCACTCCGGGCTGTCTGCCGGCCGGTACCTGAGGGGGGGGGAGACACTAGTGAGACAGTGTAGGGGTGGAGGGGGTCTCGTGTACCCCGTGTGACGTCACTGGATATGTGCGCCACTCCGGGCTGTCTGCCGGCCGGTACCTGAGGGGGGGGAGACACTAGTGAGACAGTGTAGGGGTGGAGGGGGTCTCGTGTACCCCGTGTGACGTCACTGGATATGTGCGCCACTCCGGGCTGTCTGCCGGCCGGTACCTGAGGGGGGGGAGACACTAGTGAGACAGTGTAGGGGTGGAGGGGGGTCTCGTGTACCCCGTGTGACGTCACTGGATATGTGCGCCACTCCGGGCTGTCTGCCGGCCGGTACCTGAGGGGGGGGGAGACACTAGTGAGACAGTGTAGGGGTGGAGGGGGTCTCGTGTACCCCGTGTGACGTCACTGGATATGTGCGCCACTCCGGGCTGTCTGCCGGCCGGTACCTGAGGGGGGGGAGACACTAGTGAGACAGTGTAGGGGTGGAGGGGGTCTCGTGTACCCCGTGTGACGTCACTGGATATGTGCGCCACTCCGGGCTGTCTGCCGGCCGGTACCTGAGGGGGGGGAGACACTAGTGAGACAGTGTAGGGGTGGAGGGGGTCTCGTGTACCCCGTGTGACGTCACTGGATATGTGCGCCACTCCGGGCTGTCTGCCGGCCGGTACCTGAGGGGGGGGGAGACACTAGTGAGACAGTGTAGGGGTGGAGGGGGTCTCGTGTACCCCGTGTGACGTCACTGGATATGTGCGCCACTCCGGGCTGTCTGCCGGCCGGTACCTGAGGGGGGGGAGACACTAGTGAGACAGTGTAGGGGTGGAGGGGGTCTCGTGTACCCCGTGTGACGTCACTGGATATGTGCGCCACTCCGGGCTGTCTGCCGGCCGGTACCTGGGGGGGGGAGACACTAGTGAGACAGTGTAGGGGTGGAGGGGGTCTCGTGTACCCCGTGTGACGTCACTGGATATGTGCGCCACTCCGGGCTGTCTGCCGGCCGGTACCTGAGGGGGGGGAGACACTAGTGAGACAGTGTAGGGGTGGAGGGGGTCTCGTGTACCCCGTGTGACGTCACTGGATATGTGCGCCACTCCGGGCTGTCTGCCGGCCGGTACCTGAGGGGGGGGAGACACTAGTGAGACAGTGTAGGGGTGGAGGGGGTCTCGTGTACCCCGTGTGACGTCACTGGATATGTGCGCCACTCCGGGCTGTCTGCCGGCCGGTACCTGAGGGGGGGGAGACACTAGTGAGACAGTGTAGGGGTGGAGGGGGTCTCGTGTACCCCGTGTGACGTCACTGGATATGTGCGCCACTCCGGGCTGTCTGCCGGCCGGTACCTGAGGGGGGGGAGACACTAGTGAGACAGTGTAGGGGTGGAGGGGGTCTCGTGTACCCCGTGTGACGTCACTGGATATGTGCGCCACTCCGGGCTGTCTGCCGGCCGGTACCTGAGGGGGGGGAGACACTAGTGAGACAGTGTAGGGGTGGAGGGGGTCTCGTGTACCCCGTGTGACGTCACTGGATATGTGCGCCACTCCGGGCTGTCTGCCGGCCGGTACCTGGGGGGGGGGAGACACTAGTGAGACAGTGTAGGGGTGGAGGGGGTCTCGTGTACCCCGTGTGACGTCACTGGATATGTGCGCCACTCCGGGCTGTCTGCCGGCCGGTACCTGAGGGGGGGGAGACACTAGTGAGACAGTGTAGGGGTGGAGGGGGTCTCGTGTACCCCGTGTGACGTCACTGGATATGTGCGCCACTCCGGGCTGTCTGCCGGCCGGTACCTGAGGGGGGGGAGACACTAGTGAGACAGTGTAGGGGTGGAGGGGGTCTCGTGTACCCCGTGTGACGTCACTGGATATGTGCGCCACTCCGGGCTGTCTGCCGGCCGGTACCTGAGGGGGGGGAGACACTAGTGAGACAGTGTAGGGGTGGAGGGGGTCTCGTGTACCCCGTGTGACGTCACTGGATATGTGCGCCACTCCGGGCTGTCTGCCGGCCGGTACCTGAGGGGGGGGAGACACTAGTGAGACAGTGTAGGGGTGGAGGGGGTCTCGTGTACCCCGTGTGACGTCACTGGATATGTGCGCCACTCCGGGCTGTCTGCCGGCCGGTACCTGAGGGGGGGGAGACACTAGTGAGACAGTGTAGGGGTGGAGGGGGTCTCGTGTACCCCGTGTGACGTCACTGGATATGTGCGCCACTCCGGGCTGTCTGCCGGCCGGTACCTGAGGGGGGGGAGACACTAGTGAGACAGTGTAGGGGTGGAGGGGGTCTCGTGTACCCCGTGTGACGTCACTGGATATGTGCGCCACTCCGGGCTGTCTGCCGGCCGGTACCTGAGGGGGGGAGACACTAGTGAGACAGTGTAGGGGTGGAGGGGGTCTCGTGTACCCCGTGTGACGTCACTGGATATGTGCGCCACTCCGGGCTGTCTGCCGGCCGGTACCTGGGGGGGGGAGACACTAGTGAGACAGTGTAGGGGTGGAGGGGGTCTCGTGTACCCCGTGTGACGTCACTGGATATGTGCGCCACTCCGGGCTGTCTGCCGGCCGGTACCTGAGGGGGGGGAGACACTAGTGAGACAGTGTAGGGGTGGAGGGGGTCTCGTGTACCCCGTGTGACGTCACTGGATATGTGCGCCACTCCGGGCTGTCTGCCGGCCGGTACCTGGGGGGGGGGAGACACTAGTGAGACAGTGTAGGGGTGGAGGGGGTCTCGTGTACCCCGTGTGACGTCACTGGATATGTGCGCCACTCCGGGCTGTCTGCCGGCCGGTACCTGAGGGGGGGGAGACACTAGTGAGACAGTGTAGGGGTGGAGGGGGTCTCGTGTACCCCGTGTGACGTCACTGGATATGTGCGCCACTCCGGGCTGTCTGCCGGCCGGTACCTGAGGGGGGGAGACACTAGTGAGACAGTGTAGGGGTGGAGGGGGTCTCGTGTACCCCGTGTGACGTCACTGGATATGTGCGCCACTCCGGGCTGTCTGCCGGCCGGTACCTGAGGGGGGGGAGACACTAGTGAGACAGTGTAGGGGTGGAGGGGGTCTCGTGTACCCCGTGTGACGTCACTGGATATGTGCGCCACTCCGGGCTGTCTGCCGGCCGGTACCTGAGGGGGGGGAGACACTAGTGAGACAGTGTAGGGGTGGAGGGGGTCTCGTGTACCCCGTGTGACGTCACTGGATATGTGCGCCACTCCGGGCTGTCTGCCGGCCGGTACCTGAGGGGGGGGAGACACTAGTGAGACAGTGTAGGGGTGGAGGGGGTCTCGTGTACCCCGTGTGACGTCACTGGATATGTGCGCCACTCCGGGCTGTCTGCCGGCCGGTACCTGGGGGGGGGAGACACTAGTGAGACAGTGTAGGGGTGGAGGGGGTCTCGTGTACCCCGTGTGACGTCACTGGATATGTGCGCCACTCCGGGCTGTCTGCCGGCCGGTACCTGAGGGGGGGGGAGACACTAGTGAGACAGTGTAGGGGTGGAGGGGGTCTCGTGTACCACCGTGTGACGTCACTGGATATGTGCGCCACTCCGGGCTGTCTGCCGGCCGGTACCTGAGGGGGGGGGAGACACTAGTGAGACAGTGTAGGGGTGGAGGGGGTCTCGTGTACCCCGTGTGACGTCACTGGATATGTGCGCCACTCCGGGCTGTCTGCCGGCCGGTACCTGAGGGGGGGGAGACACTAGTGAGACAGTGTAGGGGTGGAGGGGGTCTCGTGTACC
>OX246750.1:19736429-19749300 GCA_945910005.1 Isoperla grammatica | reverse complement strand
TTGAAGGTATTTATTGTAAGGCCTGTATATAAAAAAGGCAGTCATATGAATTTCAGTAATTACAGACCAATTGCACTGCTCTCGGTGGTTGAGAAGGTAATGGAGCGTGTGGTAGCTGACGCACTATGCAACTATTTAGATAAATTTAAAATTATTAACGCCAATCAATTTGGGTTTCAAAAAGGTAAGAGTACCTCTGATCTGCTCGTGAAATTTTCAAATTTAGTTAATAACAAATTAAATGATAACATGCACTTAGTTGCTATGTTTGTAGATTTAAGCAAAGCTTTTGATACACTAAATCATGCCAAATTGTTGCAATGTTTAGAGCGAATTGGTGTCTCGTGGACCCATTTTGAGTTGGTTTAAAAGCTATTCAACAAATCGTCGTATTAGGGTAAAGGTAGGAAGCGTTTTCAGTCACGAACGAGGGGTTATTGCTGTGGTTCCCCAAGGTTCAATTTTAGGTCCTATTTTGTTTTTAGTGTACGTAAACGTGTTACATCTCCAAGGATGATTTAGGATAGTCAATGATGAGTAATGTCACTAATTACACGGATGCATAAGAAACGATGATTATTTATTAGTACTACGAATATTTAAATACTACAAATTACAGTGAATACATGGAACACACAATCACCCAGCACCGTGTCCGGTCACTAGGCTCTTACGTTCCACACTGCCCCTCACACTCTCCCAGGCCTTGACCAAGGGCCCTCTTCGGTCCGCCCACCCCAACCTGACATAGAGGAGGAGGGGTGGTAACCCTACATTCTCCCCCCAGATTTTATAACACAAGGAGTAATAAAATCTTTAAGTGAAGCAACAATGGTCACAATTTTTTTTTTTTTTTTAAATAGGTACAAGTACAAATTACAAACCAAGTACTGAGTCCATACGAAACTACTTAAAACTAATACAAAACAATCTTCTAGTAATAAAAAAAAAAAGGGAGACAAATGAAAACAACACAATACAATACATTCCAACCAAAACACCTTTTGAAAACTCTTACACTTTGAGTGGTTGGTTATATTTTTTTAAATTAATCACATTGAAAATGCCCTTATCTTTTTCGTGTTCATCAAGTAACTGATATGCATTATTTCCCACTTTCCGATGAATAATATATGGGCCTTCGTAGAGCATAAAGAACTTTGCAATTTCACGGTTAGCCGCACTGGACAAGTGATTGGACTGTAGCAACACCAGGTCGCCAGGCTGAAATGTCGTTGGTTTAGACTTCTTGTCATGCGCCATCTTCCGCCTTGCAGCTCTGGATTCTAGTCTCTCCCGAGCCAAAACTGTTTTACGTGGTGTGTCATGTTGTTGTAGTGGATGGGGCGGATCTCCGAGTAAATCAGCTATTATTGATTCCGGATTGCAGCCGAACTGTAATTCATAAGGTGTGAAGCCGGTCGCATCGTGCACTGTCACGTTAAACCATTTTTGAATATACGGCAAAACCATGCTCCATGAAGTGTGTTTGTTAGCACAGTATGTACGGAACACGCGGCCGAGTTCGCGCATTACTCGCTCTGTCGGGTTGCTCTGCGGATGTCTGATGGAGGAATGAAGGGGAATTATTCCTTCATTTTCCAACTCTCGGTACCACTGTCGGGCCGTGAATTGACTCCCGTGATCTGCCAATATCTTGCAAGGCCGACCAACGTTGGGGATATAATCATTTTGTAACTTGTTTAGAATAGCGGCTGTCGTTGCTCGTTTTAAAGCGTATACTGTTACGTACTTTGTGAACGCATCGACGAACACTAAGATGTAACTCACCCCACCTTTTGACTGCGGAAGAGGTCCGTATAAATCTGTGGTTACCAACTCATTTGGGGAATGCGAGATCACGTGGGCCATCTCTCCTCGCAGTCCACGGGTTGCACACTTCGCGCGTTGACAGGTGTCACAAGAGCGTGTAAACTTAACGATGTATCTGCGCATATTTTTCCAATAGAAATTATTGCTTATTAGTTTGAACGTTTTATACGAGCCCATGTGGCCATAAGCGACGTGGTATGACTGGACTACCGTGATGTAATCATTTTTAGGTACAACAACCCTCCACGAAAGGTCATTGCGCCCTTTGTGATAAAGTATTTGTTTACATAGTAGGTAGGCTGATGTTGTGTCTGCTCCGTCATCTATTTCCAGGTTGTAAATCACTTGCGCGAGATCAGGGTCTGCCCGCTGTCGCTCGGGTAGAACACGCGCCCATTCCCGCAAGTTGGTTTCGGCTTCCGCTACCACGTCCATAATAGCCGGGATTCGAACCGTCCCTGTTAGTGTGTCTTCACGATCACGTGTACTTGAAGATGGCGCTCGGCTCAGGGCATCGGCTACTACATTATCTTTTGCGGGGCAGTATTTGATATCGAACTGATACTGCTGGAGAATTAAAATCCACCGCGTGAGTCGGCTACTGAGTAGGCGACACTGACGAATGAATGATAGGCTCTTGTGGTCTGTCCAGATCGTAAATTTTTCACCAATAAGGAAATGGCGAAATTTTTGCACGGCATAAACAATGGCGAGGGCTTCTTTTTCGGTAGTAAAATACCGTGTCTCTGGGCCTTTCAAAGCCCTGCTCGCGAAAGCGATTACGCGACGCTCGCCACTCTCATCAACTTGAAATAGCTGCGCGCCCACTCCTATGTCGGAGCTATCTGTCGCGAGGTGGTATGGCACACCAGGTATGGGGTGGTGTAGCATGACGAGGCTAAGGAACAAAGACTTTGTGTTTTCAAAAGTCTCATTCATTTCATCATTCCACACCCACTTGACACCGGTCCTGAGTAACATGTATAAAGGCCTCACCACGTGTGCGTACTGGTCGCAAAACCGTTTAAAGAATGTACACATGCCTAAGAACCGACGTAATTGCTTAGCGTTTCGTGGATGGGGGAAATCCACAATAGGTCGTACCTTATCAGCGTCCACTCGAACACCCTCAGCTGAGACAATGTGCCCTAGGTAATTTACTTCAGCTTGCAAGAATTGACATTTTTCAATCTTTACAGTAATTCCTACATTACTGAGAGCTGTAAACACAGCATCCAGGTGTTGTAAATGCGACTGTAAATCGGGCGACGCTATCAGAAGGTCATCTACGTAAATGGTGACGTAACGTTTTATGTCTGTATTCAATATTTTATGTAGACAACGTGTCAGTCCTGCCACACTCGATTGTAACCCAAAGGGCACAACACAATATGTGTAAGAAATACCATTGTGTAGAAATGCAGTATATTTCCTGTCTTGTTTACGTAAGGGAAGCTGCCAGAAAGAGTTTGTTAAATCTAAAGTAGTGAAATACTTCATTCCATGGAACTTTTGTAAAGTCTCTTCTATGGGGGGTGGACTATCGTTTTGTGGACACATACGACTATTCAACAAGCGTCCGTCTAAACAAATGCGCACCGACCCATCTGGCTTTACGACGGTGACCATTGGGTTTATGTATGAGGACGGGGCAGCCTCTATTATATTCCATTCGAGCATTTGACGGACTTGGTCATCCACCGCCTGCCTCTTCGATAGTGGTATGGGGTAAGACTTTTGTAAAAATGGAGTATTGTCTTTCATTTCTATTGTATGCTCAAACCCTTCTATACGGCCAGGCACAACAGAGAAAAGTGCGTCATGTTTCAAAAGTAAACGCTTGATTTCCTGGGCCTCCATAGAATCCGCGGGTAAAGATTTAACGTTTTGTTGGGCTTGTGCACCGAACCCTGGGTCTTTTAGAGTTTCCTTTTTATCTAATGTGCATTGTTGATCAATATACACCTCATTGCTCACAAGGGACAAGTGCTTTCCCACGTCCTGTGGGGAACAACTCAAGAATAAAGGAACGATCTGTTGTTCGGCCTGCTCTCCAATATACATAAGGCGATCTAAGAAATGTAATTTCGCCTTATTTTGAACAAGCCAATCAGACCCAATAATCATAGAGCGGTGTAGATTAGGGACTATTAAGAAGGTCATGTCGTAAACAGTATCTTGTATCGAAACTGGTAAGAAAGTTTGCGCATTTACACGCTGACTATTATTCATAAAAGCACCCGCAATCAAAATGCTGCGAGCGGGTAACAGTGGAAAGTTTGAAATTTGCAAAAGTTCCTTCCAAAACTGTTCAGATATGCATGTAATTTCGCTACCGGTATCAATAAGAGCATTTACATGAAGATCACAAACACTTACATCTATCTCAGGCGCATGCGTAGTCGGTGTCTCTGCGTAGGCCCCTGAAGATTCTTCGTAATTGAGGTCGCGTTGCATTGCATCTTGATCGAAAACATTGATGGTATTCACGTGTCGAATATCGTCACTCCTGACCTGGTGTCGAACCGGAGACAGCGGAGTGTCCTGTCCCGTTACAGCTCGTTTCCCGCCGACTCAGTTGGTATGTCCTGCTCTTCCCTGGCGACGACGTCTAGGTCCTGTGTCACCGTCACCGCGTTCACTCGTGGCGCCTGGTTCCTCGGCGGCCCAGCGTCGCGACGCGGCGTCCCATGTCGTTGCTCCCTCCAGTTGTCCGTATACGGCTGTTGAGGGTGTAGACGTTGTTGCGTCGATCCCATCATCTGCGGTGACTGCGAGCCACCTGTAGGCCGTCGAAATCCGTCTGGAGCATTTCCTTGACGCAACATTACTTCACGTTCTCGGCGTCGCGTCGCCGCGTCATCAAACCCGCGGAGTATATGCAGCAGCGCGTGGGGTGTTTTCACATTCGCTGACAGGATCGCGTGCTCCACATTCGATGGGAACAAATGCGAAATCTGCCGAACAAACGCGTCGTCGGACATGTATGATGACACGTGCTGTAAGCGGCTCTTCCATGAAAGAAAAAACTCGGTCATCGTACCGTGCGTCTTCTTATCATAGTAGTCCTGGTGGAACTTGATGAGCACAGCATCCTGTGCGTTCGCCGACCAAAACATCTCACGGAAGGCAACCTTAAACTCTTCCCACGAACGCCAAGTCTGGCGAAATGCCGCCCCCCAGTCCTTTGCAACACCCTCCAGTTGTCGGAGAGCTAACAGTAACTTCTGTCCTTCTGGGACGTTATATTGACCAAACTGTTCTTCCATCTCCTCAAGAAAAGTTACCGGGTGAATTTTCCCGTCATTTTCGAACCGCGGAAAAGATGCCATAGGCACGGGACCCATCCCGGTAAACACCGCGTCAGCGCCTAACCCACGTCCAGACGGTTGTTGAGGGGGTGGCGTTTGCTCCCGCGAAACCTCTGACGCGCCAATGCGGTCGAGAACTGCTGACAACTGCGTAGTTATCGCAGTCAACACTGCATTTACCGCCTCCATGCCGTCAGGTGCGGCAGCCGAACTTGCTTCACTATGTGTCTCTCCTCCACGCGTTAGAACCATGTCGAAAGAGAAAAAAAAATTGTCTTTGAAATGATATAGATAAACCACGCACTTGCGTACACGTGCGTCACCGAAAAAAGTTCGCCAAATAATGATAATAACCCACGCACTTGCGTACACGCGCGTCACAGAAAAAAAAGTTCGCCAAATAATGATAATAACCCACGCACTTGCGTACACGCGCGTCACAGAAAAAAAAGTTCGCCAAATAATGATAATAACCCACGCACTTGCGTACACGCGCGTCACAGAAAAATTGTTTGCCAAATAACGTTAGTAAAACACGCACTTGCGTACACGCACGTTTAAAAAAATGTTTAGGTCTAGTACGTTGGGCGCCAGTTGTTACATCTCCAAGGATGATTTAGGATAGTCAATGATGAGTAATGTCACTAATTACACGGATGCATAAGAAACGATGATTATTTATTAGTACTACGAATATTTAAATACTACAAATTACAGTGAATACATGGAACACACAATCACCCAGCACCGTGTCCGGTCACTAGGCTCTTACGTTCCACACTGCCCCTCACACTCTCCCAGGCCTTGACCAAGGGCCCTCTTCGGTCCGCCCACCCCAACCTGACATAGAGGAGGAGGGGTGGTAACCCTACAAACGATTTGGTTAAATGTTTTCAATACTGTTATGTTTTTATGTATGCTGATGACATTTTGTTAGTATCGGTTCACAGAGATTTTAAAATTGCTGAGTTGCGTATGCAGATTGATTTTATCAACTTATTAAAAGAGATTCATGATGCTGAATTAGTATTTAATATCAGTAAGACTAAACTAATTCATTTGTGTACGCCTCATAACAGGGATGTTCACCAGGAAGTTAGGGTGATAAGTCACACAAGTGAATGTTTACATAATCAGGTCGATCCGGTTACGTGTGTGTGTCTGGACTTTGTCGAGAATGTTGACACTAATGTATATTTAGGTTTAGTCATTGATAAGCATTTTAGTTGGAGACCCCAGATTGAAGCAGTTTGTAATAGATTAAGGGCTTGCCTCAGGCAGTGCTACTTTTTAAAATACGTTTTGCCCTTTTCTGCGCGTCGTAATGTTTATTTGGCGCTTACAGAGTCTGTCATAGCGTACGGTCTTCTGGCATGGGGGTCTGCTTCTGTTTTTCATTTGAATAAAATAAAAGTTTTGCAAAATAAACTAGTGCGTGAAATAAGACCACACAATGTTCAAATTCATTCGACTCGTGAAGCCTATTATTTGTGCAATGATCTACCAGTTGAAGAACTATTTTTGTATCATTTAATATTAAAATATTACTTTATCAGTGAGTATAAAATTGTGTTATGTAGAAATTTAAATACTCGCAGTCAGTCAAAATTGAAGTATGAAGTTCCTAGGTGTATAAACAAGTATGGCCAAAGGTGTTTTGAGTTTTTAGTCCCAGTCACATTTAACAATTTGCCTGATAATTTAACTAACTTGACCAAATTATTTGAAATCAAAAAAGGATTAAGACTTTATCTTCTATCGTTAATTTAGTTTGTCTTTACTTTCTCCGCGTTCCAATTTTTCTCTGTAGTTGGTGCACCAGACTCGTGGCAAAGTGTGTATTAATCTATCATTGTTTGTTGCCATTGTTCAAAATATAAATTATCCTTGTTAGTTTAATTTATTGTAGACTTTTATTGTGATGTATAAGAAAATTTAATATTGTTTAGTTTTTTTCTCATGAATGTATGCCGCTCCAATATTTTGTTATTTTAATTTGAAGCGAAGCCCACTGTTAAGCTTCTATAAGTTTAGTGGGCAAAGCGATTAATTTAAATATTTACTTTGGTGAGAGTTTTGATTTAATTATTATTATATGTGATTGTTGTGATTTTGATCTAATATTATTTTGTGTCTATTTATTTTTCTAAATGTGTACTTTTATTTATTGTATACTGTGAAAATCATACCAACATTTAAAAATGTATAAAACTTTAAGTAAATAAAAAAAAAATATTATTATTATCAATATTATTATAATTATTATTCTTATTATTATTATTATTATATTTATTACTATTATTTTTTATTATTATTATTATTAGGTTTATTATTATTATTATTATTATTATTATTATTATTATTATTATTATTATTATTATTATTATTATTATTATTATTATTATTATTATTATTATTATTATTATTATATTATTAACAACAACAACAATTATTATTTTTATTATTATTATTATTATAATAATTATTTTTATGAATATTATAATAATTATTTCTATTATTATTATTATCATTATCATTATTATTATTATTTTTTTAAATTATTATTGTCATTATTTCTATTATTATTATTATTATAACTATTATTATTATTATTATTATTATTATTATTATTGTTGCAATACAAACAAACTCAGTCAAAACCAGCGTAAACATGTTGTACGGACATATGTCAAGTATTTCCATGTGTTTATCTTATTAAATGCTACTTAGAACTAATTGAATATATCATTGTCCATATTATTTTTCCAAAACAAAATGTGGATGCTATGTACCGTCGTGGCCGATTTGTACTCATCCTAGCATTCGCTCTTCGTACGGTGGAAACCACGAAAACCATCATCAGGATGGAGAACTTCTTGGTCTCCACTCTTACGGTACAACAGTTACATTATTCTGCTTCCACAACCTTTTTATTTCAATAGATAACTCCTTATATCGGTTTATCTTTTCCCGCCAAGTTGTCTCTACATTGTGGAATAAAGGGACGGCAACATCAATTAAAATCGTTTCTTGTTTCTTCTTGTCAATTAATATAATAATCGGTCTATTGTGATGTATGGTTTGGTCTGTTATAATTGCCCGGTCGTAATATAATTTGTAGTCTTTAATATCTAATACCTTTTCAGGCTTGTATTTGTAATACGCAGTGGTTGTGTTTATAAGTTTATACTTCATGGCTCATTTTTGATGTACAATGTTTGCAACTTGGTTATGCCTATGAAGATAATCTGTTTGACAAAGCATTTTGCACCCAGATACGATATGTTCAATTGTTTCGCCGTTCATATTACATTTGCTACATTTATCTTCCACTGTGACGTCTTTTAGTATGTATTTTTTGTAATTGTGAGTCTTGATTACTTTATCTTGAATAGCGATTATAAATCCCTCTGTTTCGCTGAAAATGTCCCCGGACGTTAACCATTTGTTCGATGCTACCCTATCGACGCTATCCTTAAGAAGTTCTTTATAATGTCTGCTATGTAACGTCTTTTCTGATATTCTGATCTCTTTTGCTGTGTCAGAATTTAGTTTTTGAAGTAAGTTTAAATTTCCGTATATTATTATTATTATTATTATTATTATTATTATTATTATTATTATTATTATTATTATTATTATTATTATTATTATTATTATTATTATTATTATTGTTTTTATTATTATTATTATTATTATTATTATTATAATTATTTTTATTATTATTTATTATTATTATTATTATTATTATTATTATTATTATTATTATTATTATTATTATTATTATTATAATTATTATTATTTTTATCATTATTATTATAATTATTATTATACAAACTGACTTTCAAAATTTACTATTGTGGTCCCACGATAACGGTTTGGTTATAAACGTAGCAAAAACTAAAATCGTGCATATATGTAACCCTTTAAACACAGATCGGTTAAGCACTGTGAGAATTATCTCTCATTCCTATGATTGCATGCATGGTGAAAATTGTACTTGTAATACTGTTATTGATTGCGTTGACAGCCACATGTATCTAGGATTAATAATTGATAATCGGTTTAATTGGGTTCCGCACATCAATAAATTATGTAATAAATTAAGATCAACCCAGTCAAATGTATTGTATAAAAACTATGCTTCCTTCAGATACTCTTAAAACAGTTTACTTATCTCTAGCAGAATCAATATTAATGCACAGTATATTAGCATGGGGTAACGCGTCATTATCAAATCTAAGGCATATTACAGCTTTGCAACATCAATATTCACGTTCTTTACCAAATCTCATAGAAATATTGACTGCGTTGAGTCCAGCGTTTATAAAAAAGGTGACGTTTTGCCTATCCACATGCTATATAAGTATAGACTCGCTTTTCAGTTTTATTTTAAAAATGATTTTAAAATGATTCTTCAAAATCCAATCACCACGCGTTTTCAAATATCACATTTATATAGGGTCCCTAAATATTTCAACAAACACGGCGCGAGAACGCTTAAAGTAATTATTCCACGTACTTTTAACGAGTTGCCACTTAGCCTAAAAGTATTAAATTCAATTAGCATCATTAAAAGAGGGCTAAAGGATTTTTATTTAAATAGTATTTAATCTCTTATCAATTCTTTGTTTGTACGTTAAAGTTGTTGGGTTTTCATCGTTGTATTCGTAAATTTAATTTTGTCTTTATTAAAATCATGTGATTTCAAAGTAGTTGTCAAACATGCATATGTTTTACTGTCTTCTTTCTTGGTATTTTGTGTCGTAATCGTTCTCATTATTAGTTCTATGTTGTATTATATTCTACTGTCATTTCCATTTTGTTTCCATCTTACTGTGCACTGAATTGTTATTTATTTTGTGTAATCCACAGTCAAGCCTCATGGCTTTGTGGAACAAGTTGTTCTGTACTTTTCATTTTGTATTCTAATAATAATAAAGTTGTGCGATTGTGAAAAAAAAAAAAAATATATATTATTATTATTATTATTATTATTATTATTATTATTATTATTGTAATTATTTGTATTATTATTTATTATTATTATTATTATTATTATTATTATTATTATTATTATTATTATTATTATTATTATTATTATTATTATTATTTTTATTATTATTACTATTATTAATATTATTATTATTATTATTATTATTATTATTATTATTATTATTATTATAATTATTTTTATTATTATTTATTATTAGTATTTTTATGATAATTGTTATTATTATAATTATTATTATTATTATTATAATTATTATTATATTATTATTATTATTATTATAATTATTATTTTTATTATTATTATAAGTTTAATGATTATTATCATTGATAGGATTTGTAGTAAATTTAGGTCATGCTTCACCCAAATGTATTATATTAAAAATCTCCTTCCAGCTAGAATCATTCATTCAGTGTATTTATCTTTAGCAGAGTCAATAATATCATATGGCATTTTAGCATGGGGAAACGCTTCTCTATCTCATTTAAATAAAGTATAAGTTTTACAAGTTCAAATGGTTCGTCTGTATGCTCAAAAGTATCAAGAAACAAGAGATGTAGATGTGAACAACTATAAGAAAGACGACGTGTTACCAGTTCATTTATCATACAAATATCGACTAGCAATCAATTTAATTTTAAGCACGAATTCCAAATACCTTTTCGCCATGATATAACGACCAGATACCAAACGTTACAGCCCTATGTCGTTCCAATGTACTCCAACAAACATGGTGGAAGGACACTCGAGGTCACTGTGCCAACAGTGTTTACAAACTGCCAGTTGATTTTAAAATGATAAATTCATTAGGAAAGATTAAGAGGGAACTAAAAGACTTTTACTTAAGCATTATTAACATAAACTGTAACTTATTAAGTTTTGTTATTTTTTATTAGTTATTCTCTGTTCGAATTGTTTCAACCTTATATGCACTTATTTCCACTCAATTTATTTTTCAATTTCTTATAGTCCCACTCAATTATAGTTGTTAGTGTATCACCACCATACATGTATCTTATCTCTTCCTTGTTTAGTTATGTTATATATTGTTTAGTTATATATTAGTTATGTGACGGTTAATTTATTTCAGGTTTATTATGATTTTGTGATGCAAGAGTTTATTGCAGTGTTTTTTTTTGTTTTGTTTTCTAAAAACGTTTGCAGATATAATGTAATATGATATATAATGTTCTGTATGTATATTCTGGGTGTTCTGTGTGTCAAAGCTGACAGTATTAAGAAGTTACAAAAACACTGATAAGCCATTATAGGCTTGTGGTTGCTTTTTGTTCTGTACGTGTATTGTATATTAATAAAAAATATATATAAAAAAAAAATAATATTATAACTTTATTTACGTTTAAATTTATATAAATTGGATATTTCCCAGGGTAGGTTTGTGAGCATTCATCCAAATTACTGTTTACTTAAATATTCATGAAAAAATATTTATGAAGAGAGAATGTTAAAATAAAAAATAAGGGGAGATGTCCAGCCTATATATACTTAGCTTATACTTACGTGCTTGCATGCAAGTAACGAAGTTTGGCGCATAAAACTTCTTAACTTGCTTCTCTGGCACTGGAATGAGACCCACACTTTTCTCCACGAGCATTTTCTTCAAAATGCAGTAAAAGATATACTGGGAGAACAGAAGAAAATCCCACGTGACATTTGTGTTAAAGTTGTCCCAACGAAAGTATTCTGATTTTTACGACACAGCCGAGTCCAAGGTGACAACTTAATTTTCTACTTCGCTAATTTCTACCATCTATTCCAGGGGTCGGCAATCCTAGGCACGCCAAGGCATTCTCTGTGGCACGCGTCTCGGCCTAGATGTAACATTTAAAAATTGTGGGAATACTTTTTTCGTACAGATCTCAATTTTCATTTGAACAAACTGTACCCAGCCGAAAAAACTTTCTCACCGCCCCTAAATGGGTCAAGTTCTATTTTTAGCTCCATGTCTAGCCCACCCCCAAAACTATTTCGTGACAAGTGCATGTAGGTTAGAGGAACAGTTATTCGCCATACTGGGTAGTGAACGGAAGGCGAGATGTCTGTGCCAAAGAAGTCAAGGAATTTTCAAGAAGAGTGGAAAATAGAATTTGGTTTTATTGAAAGAGGAGATCTTGTTATTTGCTGTATTTGCAGTGAAAGTGTAGTTGCTCGCTCATCAAGTGTTAAACGCCATTACCAAACAAAGCACGAGAATAATTACGCATCACTTCCCAAATGTGACACTATTGAGTTAATTCGCCAGTGCGTTAGTAAGTTCGAGACTCAAAAAAGTGTATTTTCGAAGTTTGTGCAACACGGTGGGTACTGTACAACAGCAAGTTACGTGTCTTCGCTAGCGATAGCTAAAGCGGGAAAACCATTTACGGATGGAGATTTCTTAAAAAATACGTTTCTTGAATGTTCCAAAGAACTGTTCCAAGATTTTACCAACAAAGAGAAAATTTTTGCGCGAATTCAGGAACTTCCTCTGTCTACCCGAACAGTGCAGAGGCGTATTGAAGAAATGGCTAAAAATGTGGACACTCAAGTTCAAAATGATTTACAAAAATGTAATGTGTTGAGTTTGGCGCTGGATGAGAGCACTGACAACAATGATGTTGCGCGACTGGCCATTGTTGCACGCTTCCACGTAGGAGACAGCACAGTTGTTAACGAGGAACTGTGCTCTTGGTTTGCAATGAGTGGAACCACAAAA
>OX246750.1:19726429-19731429 GCA_945910005.1 Isoperla grammatica | reverse complement strand
TACATACATACATACATACATACATATACATATATACATTTATACATACATACATACATACATACATATATGGTTGTTGCTGTCTAGCGGTGCAAAATGAACCTTTAGAGAACTGTTTGTTAGTAATGTTCTCTCAGAGTGAGTTCCACATCCTTTTTTCCTACTTCGTCAGAAGTCTGTCTACGCAGCAGCAGGGTTAATAGAGGATCGATCAAGTTTTTGTAAGACAGTTAAAATAAGTTTGTGTTTCATTACCACAGTCTCCTTGTCGAAAAACGGGAAAACTAAAGGTTTTTCGGCCATTGCGGCGACATCTTTTTTACCTAAAAGCAAACATTGATATTTTTAACGTTTTCAGAATTGCTTCTCGTTATTTACCAAAAGTCTCACACATACACTTTACTAGATATACTTAGATCTGGTTTCACAACAGGTGCTAAGTACGTTTTTAGTCTGTAAGACAATCTTAACTTTAGACTTTTTTTTAAGCTTACCCCATATCTGAGAACGGGTTTTTAAAACATCGGAATGTAAGTAAGTAAAAGTAAAATCTTTATTGATACAGGTTGAATCTTGAGTTTAGAAAACTCTTTACAGACTCCTTAACATACATTTACAACCAAGAATTGGAATTATGTCTTATATACTAACTTATACACTAACTGAGTACTAATAAATAATGAAAACAAAGTAGGAAGAAACATGGTATGGTACATGATAGTACAACATAGGAACGTGTTGATAAAGAGTTGTATGAGCAAGATATTACATCATTTAGATTACATATAAATATAATATGAAAAGTAGATACACACAGAATACTAATAAACATCACTAGTGATACCAGGAACATAAAAAAGTAAGATTATAATAACAATGTCAATAGTAGCCTGATTGTACTAATTGTAGAAATAATAAGTGGCAAAGAAAAAAAAAGAGGAAGATGAAAGAAAAGATGTTTGATTTTATTAACAACCCAAACGAGCCAGAGTATCCCCTTTATATAGGCCCTGAAGTGGAGGGGAAATGACTTTATACCTGGCTTTGTTTTATTACATAATCCGTGACGACAACACCTTGTATCTTACGCCGATAGCAGTATACATATTTACAAATGATTACGTCGTTCTAAAAGAGTTTTGCACCGTAAATAATGTCGTTACTCACTCTTTGGTTGCTGTTCACACTTATAGTAGGTATTCAAAGACATCTGCACTATCTTTCCAGTTTTGGGCATTTTCTTCTTAATATTCAACACAACAGCGTTGAGATCAGCCAACTTCTTCTTTTCAGCTGGGCTGTTATGTGTGCCGGGCGGGTACGTTACCTGTGAAAGGTGATAAGAAAGGCACAACGATAGCACAGATCCCACTTGACGGCACAGCGGCCATTTTGAAGACCACCTATTCATAGTTCCCACGTGACGTCACAGCGGCCATGATTGTGACACAATTGATGAGGACCAATCCTAGGTCATTGGCAAATACAATTCAAATTTAATAAACAAGCCTAATTTAGAATGTAAAAAGTAATCATGAGTTATACATAAATTTAAAAAAACCACACATATCAATTTTATCTCAAAAACAGACTGAATTGTAAAGGAATAAGGATTTATGTGTTCTACCACAACAGCCTTCAATTGTTTATCCATGGCAACGTCCAAGTTTGATCTCAAATGTGGCCGCCACGCGCAAAGATTTGACGTACGTGCAACCTATGAATAGGTATATCGCACGGTAGCCATACTGAGGTACTCTGTAAACATTTGTTTACGTTCTTCCGAAACTGCATTGTTGCAATATTGCAGATGTCCTTTGACTGACACGTCAACTGTTTTCAAACATAGGTTCCGTATTATGACTGAAAACAAAATAAAACGCGTAAACTCTGTTTGAAGACAATCATTTGCATGTGTTATCATGTTCTTGAACTTTTACCTAAACACATCAATCTATACGGCTTGAAACTGTGATATTTCCTGGATAACCTATGTGTCTTCTAGTGACAAAACAAATTTAAACATTCGATGTGTACCTCATAATGGCCGCCACGTGACGTCTATTGAAAGCTTCTATTAAATTGGTCATTTATTTATTGGTTTTATTATTGAAAACGCTACAAAATGCTAATTTTACAAAAAAAACAGTGTGTTCCCATTCCTATTAAACTGCATTTTAACCACTTAAGAAGATAGAAGTTACAACTGAATTGATTTAACCTAGTACCTGCACACAATTTCTCACTAGAAGTGCAAGAAACCCCCTGAAATACAAGGTTTTGATTAAAAGAAAAAAAACATGCTTCAAAATGCTTATTTAAAATAATTAATGCTAAATTTAGAGACATTTTTTGCTTAAAAGACGTATCTCTACCTATATACCTGGTCTTTACGTGTACCTTAGTCTTATATACACTTAAGGTTTTTACAAACTAAGTTTGTCATGTGCGTCTTTACGTTACTGAAAATGTTCAGTATGCAAGGCAGTGGACCGGAGGTTTAGTCCTATACAAGGCAGTGAAAAAGAACCGCCCATGCAAACATTTGCAAACATGACATTTATGGTTTTAGCTGGTTAGTGTAGTGCTTTCGTAGTCGGAGCCTAAACGAAATTATCGAGTACGAGGAACCTGAAAATATATGAGAAATAACATTAATTACTTTCAATGTGTGGCGAGGGCCAAGCCTCGATAACGTGGTTTGTAGGCTAGGGGCCTGCTCTCATAATAGGGCGCAATCACACAAAAACTAATGCTATATATTCACAAGCTATAACGTGTAGCTAGGCCAAGCCTTGGCTATATGTAGGCCTAGCCTTTGTTTGTAAACACTGATCTTGACCAGGCCTACCTGTAAGCATGAAAGTTTGGTTGAGATTGGGCTTGGGCCATATCTTTTGGTTTAAAGTAACTAGGCCTAGGCTGTTAGGCGCTTATTCCCCTAGAGCAGATACCCTAGCTCTAGTTAGGTCCAGAGCACTTTTGTTGGGATTACAAACACAAACCCTATCTCAAAGAAAAGAATTATTGGCGGGACATACATTATTTTGTTGACCGTTTGACCGTGTTGAAAACATGACGACGAAATTTCTTAGCAACGCACATTGAACTGCATCCAACAATGTCTGGAAGTATAATAGCTATAGAAATCAGAAAATATTTTGCAATGCGCATGCATGAATTATTGTTTATTGTTGTTTTTAATTGCTTAATGAACTTTTCGTCAAAAAGTTCGTAGATATGGACGCGCTCGCTTATCAACGCGTCAAACGCCCATCGAGGGACCAAAAATTACATAACCGCAACAGTTGCGTTGCCTTAAAACTTACTATATCTCTGTACATATTGCTCAGATCAACTTCAGATAAGAAGCAACGTCACCAACAGAACATAACGCTTATTTCATATTATCAAAGTAAACTTGAATTTCAGAACGGTTTATGTGTTATGAGGGTTTATATACTGGAAGGTCATTCAAGTTTCTTACATAAATAACTATATATTGATAACCGTAAAACAAATGAAGCTGAAACATTTAAAACTAATCAAATACACATGAATACACAGATTCTTTAAAAAATAAATGTGTTTATAAAATTAATATTGTAGCCCCAAACAATTACTATCAGAACCTCTGCAAAGTGAAACTTAAACTTGAACTTAAAGTTAAGTTAGGTACTTAAGCTCGTGGCTCCGCCCTCAAAAATGATTGTTAGTACGGTATCTTCCTCTGAGGAAAGTTTGGTGCTTTTATCATAAAGTGCACAATCATTGTGCTTACGCCCGTCACTACGCGGCGAAAACACTAGACAGTATGACAACGAAAATTCTTAGCACCGCACATTGCACTGCATTCAACAATATCGGGAAAAGTAATAGCTATGGAAATTAGAAAAATGTTTGTAATGCGCAGTCTTGAATTGTTGTTAATTGTTGTTTTTATTAGCTTTGAGATCTTTTCGCCAGAACGTTCGTAGATATTGACGCGCTCCCTTATCAACGCGTCAAACAGAGCGTTTTCCTAGTCTCTATTAAATCCAAAAAGCCAGTGAAAGCATTACCTGTGCCGCGGCTAATGTGGCCATCACAGCCAGCCCTAACAATAGCACGGTCATTGTTGGAGACTTCAGACTAGCACTGATGTGTACACGTGGAAACCAACCTGGTTTTAATACAAGTCTTTATATAGACTTGAGTGTTATCGCAAGATTTAATGGTCCGTGTACACATTACGGTTACTGAATAACCTATTGTAGACCCTGATATGGCGGTGATTTGGTAGGCATGGGTGGAGGTGTTCATACTGTTTCTAGACTAGAGGTAATGAGTATATGAAAAATTTGTTTGTGGTGAATGGAATAATTATAATATTTCGGTGTTAAATTCAACTTCAGCGAGGTAACACAGCAGTGGAAAAAAATATATCGGTGTGTCAAAACTATGAAAAACAAATTGGCAAATTTTTAGATGGAATTTTTAAGTCAAAGCTAAATGAATGATTACCGGTAAAAATATGCATGGGTAGTGAATAAAAAACATTTAATCGCACTTTAAGATGAACCAATATAATAAATTGATATCAACCAGGTGCTGTTCTCGAGTTATTGAAGCTGAAGTTGAAAACCAAAACGTTTTTTTTCTTGTTGTCTTTTTGCGAGTTTGATTTCGCGATCAAGCACAAAATTGAAGAATTGGGCAAAAAAGGTTAAATTTAATAATTTCGCGAAATTTCGTAGAAATAAAATGGTCATACAGGACACAAAACAAATTTTAATGTGAGAAAAATACAAAGAAGAAAATTTTTTAACATTTCGTGCAAAAAGCACACATTAAAAAAAAGTTTCATAGTCTTTTTATATCTATAAACATCGACTCGATTAGAGTGCAGAAAGGACTAAAGTCCAATTATAATAATAATTTTTGTAGGAATACCCGTTCTAGGGGTGCACACCAGCTTCACCTGATGTGCCCCTCTTTAGGTGACTAACTAGGTTATTAGT
>OX246750.1:19713867-19726229 GCA_945910005.1 Isoperla grammatica | reverse complement strand
TGAACCATGAATTTTAAAAACGACCTAAGTCACTAATTTTACGAAATTGACTTTTTGGTGAAAAACCGTTATTTATGTACGTGGGCATCATTATGTTTAAGAACAACCTAACATTTCAATATATCCATGGTGATATGGCAGTCTCAAGATACACATTTCACAAATGAATTTTAAAAACAACCTAAGTCACTGACTTAGGTTGTTTTTAAAATTCATTTTCTTCCAGTTCTATTTATTTTATGTTTATTTTGTACTAGTACTTTGCTTCTACTTACTTACTTACGTACTTTGCTTACTTTGGGTTCTTTAAATAGGCTTCCTGCCTCTCAGCTCCAGCTGTCGCTAATTCTTTTGAGCCTTTGATAATAATATGTGCTGTGTGGACTAGTGTATGCTTTAAAAGTTTAACCGTTGAGTGGTTTACCATGGATCATCAACAAGTACGTCCCGGCAGACACAAGAGAGCTATGCTTATACAGTGATGGGTGTGCCGGGCAAAATAAAAACCATACACTTGTTCGGATGCTGCTGACACTCACATACATGGGCAGGTTTGAGAAAATTTATCAATTTTTCGCTATTAGAGGGCACTCTTTCTTGGCTTGTGATAGAAACTTTGGGTGAGTAAAGAGTCAACTTAAAAGGGTTAATTGGTATTACGTCCCGAAAGAAGTTACTGAAATGATTGTGAAGTCAAGCAAAACAAGTCGGTATACGAGGTAACAATGGTTGAGACTTGCGACGTTTTAAATTTCAAAGATTGGTGGCCAAATCGCTACAAAAAATTGTAATTTCTGTCGAGACAAACAAGAAAACCATTCCCCAGACCAAGAAAGTACACGTACACATCTCTTCGTACATTGCGTTTGAGTATGGAGGAGACGCTAATGGTCTTAACAACCTTCCACTTTATAGATGGGTTCATGGGTTTCCTACCAACCCAGCAAGCGTACCTATTGGAGATTTGATGGTTGCGATTAACAGCAAAAAGATTGCGGATCTAAAGAAGGTAATGCAGTACATACCAGAAGAGCACGCTGAGTTCTACAGTGAAATCTTAGCCTGGAAGGTCGATACAGGAGTTTTGGTGAATGAACGGGATGATGACCTTGATTAAGCGTTGTAAACCTTGTAGCCTACTGCTTGTAACTGTCAAAAGTTATTGTTTGAAAAAAAATAAGATAATTTGTATAATTGTCTAGTGTATACTGTATAGGTCTATCCATTATTGTCTTCAAATACATTTTTTTCCCGGATTTTTTTTTTGAATTTTAAAAACGACCTAATTTTACAGTTTTCAGAAATTGATAACAAATCAGGTTTCAAATATTTTTTGCATGTCAATACGAAAACGAATGTCAAATAACGTTTCCTTACTATAAATAAATATATAACTCACGTATAACCAAAATTCCAACCCACAAAGTGTTTTTTTTAGTTTACTCAGCATTTCTGTTTTATGACTTAGGTTGTTTTTAAAATTCATGGTTCAAATGTGAACAATGCCAATTAGTGGTGTCACACACTATAAAAAACTCAATTGCGTGTTGTGCTTTGATTTTACTCGGTACAGTCTGTTCAGGTTACAATGTGTCGGTACAGTCTGTTTAGACATTCCTATATTGAGAATAAGTAAACTGCATTTTAACCCCTTAGGAAGTTAAAAGTTACAACTGAATTGATTTTATTTCATACGTGCACAATTTTTCATTAGAAGTGCAAGAAACCCCCTGATATACAAGGTTTAGATGAAAAAAAAATATATATAAATGCCAAAAAATGCTAAATTTAAAATAATTAATGCTTAATTTAGAGAACATTTTGCGAAAGTAGTACTTCATTTAGTGTTTTAATTCGGCGAGACACTAATTTACGTTTACTTATTAAAAATTACAATACAAATCGTGAATTTCAGAAGAAGAAAGTTCTTAAATCCACTCTGAGAACAATTTCGAGCTAAATGCAAAAGCGAGAACTGTCCCAGGCTTTCTGCAGTTTGTCATTGGACTTATACCGATAGAGGTGGCTCAGCGGTAAGACGCGAGACTCTAATTCGGGAGGTCGCCGGTTTGATTCCGGCCAGCGGTAGTCCTGACAGAAGGTTTTTTCCGAGGTTTACCTCAGTCGTAAAAGCGAATGCTGGGATTGAGTCATACTATCAGCCCTCTGACAATCCTGCCCAACTATTCAAACACCCTATAACCTATAGTCCAAGAGCCAGCAACATAAAAGCTCCCCTCATAAGGTACATATGTTTTGACTATTGGAATAGAAGCGGAAAAACTACTCTACTAACAAAACGCGCGTCTTACTCCTCAACGTGGGGGCTTTTAGGCCCCACAGGGGGCCAAAAAAGCCGAAAAAAGGCCCAAGGTTCCCCTCATAAGGTACATGGATGGAGTAAACGCCATTTTGTAGAGATAAGTGTCCCAAATAGGAATTCGAAGAGTAAGACGGGATATTAGGGGGCGTTTACCGATCAGACGCCATTTTACCTAAAAAGGGCCATTTTTTATTTTCGCACATGCATGCGCTTAAAAGCTCAAATCATATCCGGAAATGTCTCGAGACGTAGAAAAACATACATTTTAAAGAAATTTTGGGTTATTGTCCTCGCCAGACGCCCTCAAAAGCGGCCCAAAAAGGCCAAGGTTCCCCTCATAAGGTACATGAGTGGAGTAAACGCCATTTTGTAGAGATAAGTGTCCCAAATACGAATTCGAAGAGTAAGACGGGATATTAGGGGGCGTTTACCGATCAGACGCCATTTTGTCCTAAAAGGGCCACTTTTTATTTTCACACGTGCACGCGCTTTAACACCCAAAACATATCCTTAAATGCCCCTAGAGGTGAATACATTTCTAAGATATTGTGTGATGTCCTCGCCAGCCCCCCCCCCACACAGCCTCGATCCGGATGCGATAGTTTTGAAGCTCCGCCCACCCCTAACTTTAATATACCAGTATTTATTATTATTAATGTCAGGATTTAAGGATATGTTTTGGGTGTTAAGTGCGTGCATGTGTGAAAATAAAAAGCGGCCCTTTTTGGACAAAATGGCGTCTGATCGGTAAACGCCCCCTAATATCCCGTCTTACTCTTCAAATTCCTATTTGGGACACTTATCTCTACAAAATGGCGTTTACTCCATTCATGTACCTTATGAGGGGAACCTTGGTCTTTTTGGGCCCCTTTTGAGGGCGTCTGGCGAGGACAATAACCCAACATTTCTTTAAAATGTATGTTTTTCTACGTCTCGAGACATTTCCGGATATGTTTTGAGTGTTAAAGCGCATGCATGTGCGAAAATAAAAAATGGCCCAATTGGGTAAAATGGCGTCTGATCGGTAAACGCCCCCTAATATCCCGTCTTACTCTTCGAATTCCTATTTGGGACACTTATCTCTACAAAATGGCGTTTACTCCATTCATGTACCTTATGAGAGGAACCTTGGCCTTTTGGGGCCCCTTTTGAGGGCGTCTGGCGAGGACAATAACCCAAAATTTCTTTAAAATGTATGTTTTTCTACGTCTCGAGACATTTCCGGATATGTTTTGAGTGTTTAAGCGCATGCATGTGCGAAAATAAAAAATGGCCCTTTTTGGGTAAAATGGCGTCTGATCGGTAAACGCCCCCTAATATCCCGTCTTACTCTTCGAATTCCTATTTGGGACACTTATCTCTACAAAATGGCGTTTACTCCATCCATGTACCTTATAAGGGGAACCTTGGGCCTTTTTTCGGCTTTTTTGGCCCCCTGTGGGGCCTAAAAGCCCCCACGTTGAGGAGTAAGACGCGCGTTTTGTTAGTAGAGTAGTTTTTCCGCTCCTATTTCAAAAGTCAAAACATATGTACCTTATGAGGGGAGCTTTTATGTTGCTGGCTCTCCGTCTACTAGTTAGTCACCTGAAGAGGGGCACATCTGGTAAAGCAAGTGTGCACCCTTGAACGGGTATTCCTACAAAAATTATTATTATTATTGGACTTATGTCCTTTCTGCTCTATAATAGAGTCTATGTTGATAGATATAAAAAGACAATAAAACTTTTGTTCAATGTGTGTGCTTTTTGCACAATATGTTCAAAAATTTTCTTTTTTGTATTTTTCTCACTATAAAATGTGTTTTGTGTCCTGTATGACCATTTTATTTCTACGAAATTTCGCGAAGTTATTAAATTTAACCTTTTTTTACCCAATTCTTCAATTTTGTGCTTGATCGCGAAATTAAACTCACAAAAAGAAAACAAGAAAAAAAACGTTTTGGTTTTCTACTTCAGTTTCACAAACTCGAGAACAGCACCTGGTAGATTTCAATTTATTATATTGGTTCATCTAAAAGTGCGATTAAATGTTTTTTATTCACTACCCATGCATATTTTTACCGGTAATCATTCATTTAGCTTTGACTTAAAAATTCCATCTAAAAATTGGCCAATTTTTTTTCTTCGTTGTGACACACCGATATATTTTTTCCCACTGCTGTATTACCTCGCTGAAGTTGAATTTAACACCGAAATATTATAATTATTCCATTCACCACAAACAAATTTTTCCTATACTCATTACCTCTAGTCTAGAAACAGTATGAACACCTCCACCCATGCCTACCAAATCACCGCCATATCAGGGTCTACAATAGTTTATTCAGTAACTGTAAAGTGTACACGGACCATTAAATCTTGCGATAACACTCAAGTCTATATAAAGACTTGTATTAGAACCAGGTTCGTTTCCACGTGTACACATCAGTGCTAGTCTGAAGTCTCCAACAATGACCGTGCTATTGTTGGGACTGGCTGTGATGGCCACATTAGCCGCGGCACAGGTAATGCTTTCACTGGCTTTTTGGATTTAATAGAGATGATAATAATACATATCAAATATATACAAATATATAATATGAAATTATAATAATAATAAATAAAATAAAATAATAGAAATAATAATAATAATAATAATAATAATAATAATAATAATAATAATAATAATAAAAATAAAAATAATAATAATAATAATAATAATAATAATAATAATAACAATAATAATAAAAATAATAATAATAATCATAATAATAACAATAATAATAATAATAATAATAACAATAATAATAATAATAATAATAATAATAATAAAAATAATAATAATAATAATAATAAAAAAAAATAATAATAATAATAATAATAATAATAATAATAATAACAATATAAATAATAATAATAATAAAACTATTAATAATAATAATAACTAGGAAAACGCTCTGTTTGACGCGTTGATAAGGGAGCGCGTCAATATCTACGAACGTTCTGGCGAAAAGATCTCAAAGCTAATAAAAACAACAATTAACAACAATTCAAGACTGCGCATTTCAAACATTTTTCTAATTTCCATAGCTATTATACTTCCCGATATTGTTGAATGCAGTGCAATGTGCGGTGCTAAGAATTTTCGTGGTCATACTGTCTAGTGTTTTCGCCGCGTAGTGACGGGCGAAAGCACAATGATTGTGCACTTTATGATAAAAGCACCAAACTTTCCTCAGAGGTTGATACCGTACTAAGAATCATTTTTGAGGGCGGAGCCACGAGCTTAAGTACCTAACTTAACTTAAAGTTCAAGTTTAAGTTTCACTTTGCAGAGGTTCGGATAGTAATTGTTTGGGGCTACAATATTAATTTTAGAAACACATTTATTTAAAAGAATCTGTGTATTCATGTGTGTTCGATTAGTATTAAATGTTTAAGCTTCATTTGTTTTACGGTTATCAATTTATAGTTATTTATGTAAGAAACTTGAATGACCTTCCAGTATATAAACCCTTATAACACATAAACCGTTCTGAAATTCAAGTTTACTTTAATAATTAAGCCAGCGAAGCGAGCGTTTCCACGAGACTCTTATGGCACTTCGTTCTGTTTTTTTTTTTTTTTTTTTTTTTTTTTTTTGTACCGTACTAGACTCTAACGGCACTTCATTCTGTTTGTTTTTTTGTTTTTTGTTTTGTTTTTATGTCCGTCGATTGCGGTCGAACAGAAAGTCCGATCAACTTGAAATTTGGACCATCCACAAGCCTCGATGTGGATTGAAGGTGTATAGTTTTGAGGCAAAATCGTTCGAAAAGCTTCAAAGTTACACCATAGTTACTGCAAAATATTTTTCTGAAACAAAATGGCGGCAAAATGTGAGATAGCCATATTTTTTTAAAGCTTTTTCCGATCACGAATATGTTCATGTATTGGCGATCTGATAAATATTGGCAAAGTTACACAAAAGTTACTCGAAAATATATTTCTGAAACACAGTAACAGCAAAATGTGAGGTGGCTATCTTATAGTAAATTTTTGTCCGGTTACGAATATACTAATGAAAACGCGATTTGATACATATAAGAGGCAGAAATTACATTTCTATTGGTGTCAATAACCGTTAGTAACGGTGGCGGACCGCGGCGAAAACATGACAGCGAAAATTCTTAGCAACGCACATTACACTGCATCCATAGGCGCATTTCAGGGGGGGCTCAGAAAGGACTCGCATAAAAACTAGGGTTACCATATTTCAAAATTCATATTAGTATTATTATAATTTATATTCATATTATTATTATTATTCATATTATCTAACGAGGAGAAAAAACACGGGTGGTTTAGTCCCCGGGGTATAGCCCCCCAATAATAGCGCCGCAGGCAAAATTTAAAAAAATCAGGCCTTTAGAGCGCGTTCTGAGCGTTTCAGAAAAAAACACCGTACTAAATGCAATACCGAAATACTGTCGTTTCTGTAGTGCAAAAACCAAAAAACCACCAGCAAAAATTAGAACGATGACGAGAAATATTTAGTAATTAATTTTGGGGCTTAGGAAGTTGGGAGTAAGTGAGGGATATTCTACAAGATAATGCTTGCCTTCAAAAGGGCCTATCAGTTTTTTAAATACTTGAACCTAATTTGCTTTTGAATTCTGATACCTGAGAACGTTCTGGACTGCAAGTATCTGATATTTCAAGCTAGAAATCACAATGTTTTTAAATTTAAATTCAAAAAAATAATAACAAAAAATTTAATTAAATTGAGGGAATTATGACCTGATGACTAAATCGTTTCTATTTATTTTTATTTACAAAAAAGTACAAACTTCAAATCTCATGGGGGGCTCAGCCCCCCCTGGGATTTGTCAGGGGGGGCGCTAGACCTCAAGCCCCCTCGTAGTCGGCGCCTATGACTGCATCCAACAATGTCGGGAGGTATAATAGCTATGGAAATTAGAAAAATTTTTGCAATGCGCATTCTTGAATTGTTGTTAATTGTTGTTTGTATTAGCATTGAAATCTTTTTGCCAGAAAGTTCGTAGATATTGACGCGCTCGCTTATCAACGCGTCAAACAGAGCGTTTTCCTAGTATAAAATATGCGTCATGTTCTGTTGGTGACGTTGCTTCTTACTTGAAGTTGATCCGAGCAATATGTACAGAGATATAGTAAGTTTTAAGGCAACGCAACTGTTGCGATTATGTAATTTTTGGTCCCTTGATGGGCGTTTGACGCGTTGATAAGCGAGCGCGTCCATATCTACGAACTTTTTGACGAAAAGTTTATTAAGCTATTAAAAACAACAATTAACAATAATTCATGCATGCGCATTGCAAACATTTTTCTAATTTCTATAGGTATTATACTTTCCGATATTGTTGAATGTAGTGCATTGTGCGTTGCTAAGAATTTTCGTTGTCATATTTTCAACACGGTCCGCCACCGTTACTAACAGGTTGTTGACAGCAATAGAAATGTAATTTCTGCCTCAAATACGTATCCGATTGCGTTTATATTGGTATATTCGTGTTGCCGTTACTGCGTTTAAGAAAAATATTTTCAAGTAACTTTTGTGTAACCTTCCCAATACTTATTAGATCGCCATAAAATGAACATATTCGTGACCGGAAAAATCTGTAAAAAAATATGGCTATCTCACATTTTGCCGCCATTTTGTTTCAGAAAAATATTTTGCAGTAACTATGGTGTAACTTTGAAACTTTTCAAACGATTTTGCCTCAAAACTATACATTTTCAATCCACATCGAGTCTTGTTGATGGTCCAAATTGTAAGTTAATCGGACTTTCCGTTCGACCGCTCTAGTCAGACATAAAAAAAAAAAAAAAAAAAAAAACAGAACGAAGTGCCATAAGAGACGCTCGCTTCGCTCGCTTAATAATAACTAGGAAAACGCTCTGTTTGACGCGTTGATAAGCGAGCGCGTCAATATCTACGAACTTTCTGGCGAAAAGTTTTCAATGCTAATACAAACAACAATTAGCAACAATTCAAGAATGCGAATTCCAAAATATTTTCTAATTTCTATAGCTATTATACTTCCAGACATTTTTGGATGCAGTTCAATGTGCGTTGCTAAGAAATCTGGTCGTCATGTTTTTAACACGGTCAAACGGTCAACAAAATAATGTATGTCCCGCCAATAATTCTTTTCTTTGAGATAGGGTTTGTGTTTGTAATCCCAACAAAAGTGCTCTGGACCTAACTAGAGCTAGAGTATCTGCTCTAGGGGAATAGGCGCCTAACAGCCCAATCCCAACAAAACTTTCATGCTTACAGGTAGGCCTGGTCAAGATCAGTGTTTACAAACAAAGACTAGGCCTACATATAGCCAAGGCTTGGCCTAGCTACACGTTATAGCTTGTGAATATATAGCATTAGTTTTTGTGTGATTGCGCCCTATTATGAGAGCAGGCCCCTAGCCTACAAACCACGTTATCGAGGCTAGGCCCTCACCACACATTGAAAGTAATTAATGTTATTTCTCATATATTTTCAGGGGTCCTCGTACTCGATAATTTCGTTTAGGCTCCGACTACGAAAGCACTACACTAACCAGCTAAAACCATAAATGTCATGTTTGCAAATGTTTGCATGGGTGGTTCTTTTTCACTGCCTTGTATAGGACTAAACCTCCGGTCCACTGCCTTGCATACTGAACATTTTCAGTAACGTAAAGACGCACATGACAAACTTAGTTTGTAAAAACCTTAAGTGTATATAAGACTAAGGTACAAGTAAAGACCAGGTATATAGGTAGAAAAACGTCTTTTAAGCAAAAAATGTCTCTAAATTTAGCATTAATTATTTTAAATAAGCATTTTGAAGCATGTTTTTTTCTTTTAATCAAAACCTTGTATTTCAGGGGGTTTCTTGCACTTCTAGTGAGAAATTGTGTGCAGGTACTAGGTTAAATCAATTCAGTTGTAACTTCTATCTTCTTAGGTGGTTAAAATGCAGTTTAATAATTCTAATTATAGGAATGGGAACACACTGTTTTTTTGTAAAATTAGCATTTTGTAGCGTTTTCAATAATAAAACCAATAAATAAATGACCAATTTAATAGTAGCTTTCAATAGACGTCACGTGGCGGCCATTATGAGGTACACATCGAATGTTTAAATTTGTTTTGTCAATAGTAGAAGTAGACACATAGGTTAGCCAGGAAATATCACAGTTTCAAGCCGTATAGATTGATGTGTGCAGGTATACGTTCAAGAAAATGATAACACATAACACACACTTCAAACAGAGTTTACGCGTTCTTATTTTGTTTTCAGTCATTATACGGAACCTATGTTTGAAAACAGTTGACGTGTCAGTCAAAGAACATCTAGAATATTACAACAATGCAGTTTCGGAAGAACGTAAACAAATATTTACAGAGTACCTCAGTATGGCTACCGTGCGATACCGGAAATGACGTTATTGCAAGCTCCCTGTAGGTGGTCTTCAAAATGACCGCTGAGCCGTCACGTGGGATCTGTGCTATCGTTGTGCCTTCCTTATCACCTTTCACATGTAACGTACCCGCCCGGCACACATAACAGCCCAGCTGAAAAGCAGCAGTTGGCCGCTCTCAACGCTGCTGTGTTGAAAATCAAGAAGAAAATGCCCAAAACTGGAAAGATGGTGCAGATGTTTTACAATGCCAACTTTAAGTGTGAACAGCAACCAAAGAGTGAGTAACGACATTATTTACGGTGCAAAACTCTTTTAGAACGACGCAATCATTACTAAATATATATACTGCTATCGGCGTAAGATGCAAGGTGTTGTCGTCACAGATAATGTTATATACAAAGCCAGGTGTCAAGTCATTTCCCCTCCACCTTACCACCTATACTGCTATCGGCGTAAGATGCAAGGTGCTGTCGACACGGATTATGTAATAAACGAAGCCAGGTATAAAGTCATTTCCCTCCACCTTACCACCTATACTGCCATCGGCGTACGATACAAGGTGCTGTCGTCACGGATTATGTAATAAACGATGCCAGGTATCAAGCCATTTCCCCTCCACCTTACCACCTATACTGCTATCGGCGTAAGATACAAGGTGCTGTCGTCACGGATTATGTTATAAACGAAGCCAGTTATAAAGTCATTTCCCCTCCACCTTACCACCTATACTGCTATCGGCGTTAGATAAAAGGTGCTGTCGTCACGGATTATGTAATACACGAAGCCAGGTATCAAGTCATTTCCCCTCCACCTTACCACCTATACTGCTATCGGCGTAAGATACACGGTGCTGTCGTCACGGATTATGTAATAAATGAAGCCAGGTATCAAGTCGTTTCCCCTCCACCTTACCACCTATACTGCCATCGGCGTAAGATACAAGGTGCTGTAGTCATGGATTATGTAATAAACGAAGCCAGGTATCAAGCCATTTCCCCTCCACCTTACCAGCTTAACTGCTATCGGCGTAAGATACAAGGTGCTGTCGTCACGGATTGTGTAATAAACGAAGCCAGGTATCAAGTCATTTCCCCTCCACCTTACCACCTATACTGCTATCGGCGTAAGATACGCGGTGCTGTCGTCACGGATTATGTAATAAACGAAGCCAGGTATCAAGTCGTTTCCTCTCCACCATATACTGCTATCGGCGTAAGATACAAGGTGCTGTCGTCACGGATTATGTAATAAGTGAAGCCAGGTATCAAGTCATTTCCCCTCCACCTTACCACCTCCACTCGGTACCAGCTAAGCGCTCGCGAGAAAGGATGGCGGGGAGGGTTGCGGTAGACTGCAGACCCATCAACTCATTATTGTCAAGTATTGCAACCTTTTGATGTAGTTAAATGTTACAATTTCTAATCACTTTTCAGATATATGGAATAGTCACGAAAAAAAAAATTATCTTTGAATTTTAAAATAGCTTGAAAACGGCAATTTTATAGCCATGGTCTCGTTATCATTATAATTTTCAGACGACGCCAAAATCGTTCATATTAAAGCTATTTTAAAGAATTCAATGTTAATTTTATATTAGTTTGTCGTGATTATAACAATGGATTGATGGATGGTAAGATCGACTGGTTTTTGTGTTCTCAACTAAGCCACGGACCCACTGTAAACACAAACATACATGTCGAGTCATTTGACGCTGACGCTTTTGCGTAGGTCGAATGAAAAAGTCTCACCGCTCAGCGAGGCTTCGTTCGGCCCACAGCGCAGGATTCGTTTTGTCTGTGACGTAGATCGATACAGGTTCGATCCTGTAGCTGAAATCCCCATTCAAATTAAACGCGAGAAACGTCTCACTTCCTTGTCTCGTAACTCACTCAATTGTAGCCCGATTTCCAAATGAGTGACATCGACGTAAGCTGTAAATTATTGTGATGTTTTTGAATAGGTTGTTCTTGTCGATTCTCATGTATGCGAGGTTCTTATGATGATGGAAACAAAACCTTGTGATCACTCCCCCGCTGGGAGGTCTCTTACGACAAGAAGTAAGATAGTATCAGGACCGCCCACATTTAGTTTTCAACTCAACAAGCGCGAAAAATTGACGTTTTTTCCGATTATCTAGTGCAATTTGGTTACGGTAAATTTTTTAACGGTACGCACAATAAAACGTGCAAAAAACATGCACCATTTCCGTCAAAAAACTTAACGCAACCAAATTGTACTAGATAATCGGGAAAAACGTTAGTGATTCGCACTTGATATGTTGGTAACTTATTTTGGGCGGTCCTGACTCTCCTGGCACTATCTTACTTATTGGTGTGAGAGTCCTTTAAAAAAAAAATAGTAGGCCCGAGTTGACCGGGCCATGTCGAAATAGTACTCTACAGTATTTTGACCTTCAAGATGCCACTGTCTCTGTAGGTAAATACGCATTTAAAATACAAATAATTCGATTTTATGAACACACAACAAAATTTCGTAATTGTGAGTGCTTATGATGGGGCGGGGGGGGGGGGGGGAAGGGGGAGAGAGGGGAGACGAGAGAGAGAACATATGACCCTTAAGGCTGAGCCGCTACTTAATTTAGTATACACACGCTATTTGGAAGATAAAGAAGCA
>OX246750.1:19701367-19708867 GCA_945910005.1 Isoperla grammatica | reverse complement strand
GTTTTAGTGGAAATAAAATATCGATTAGGTATTTCAAGTGTTCGCAAAGAAAGCAAATGAATGTAGTAATGTTCTTGCAGGGTTCGAGAGTGGACGCGGCTCGGCTGGGATGCCTCAGTCGCACAAGCTTCTTCAGAGCAAGTGGGTTAAGTGAATTGGATGTTGGTTGCCCTCTGTAATGACTACCCCTTCCTATTTCCGTGCTATTTCGATGAGATTTATATTGATCGACGGATATACGGCACGACCACAGCCTAAGGGCATTCGGCTCTGAGGTGGGTTCAGTCCAGGACACAAATATCATCGCATTTCATTTCATTTACAACCACATCCACTTGTATGGCTAAAAGAAGAGCAAAATGGGAATTATATTTCTTGTGGTGAAATACTTGATATAAAATGCCATTAGCTAATGGGTTGTGATGATTTCTATGGCTAAGGAAGCATCTCTGCACGGAGGGGAGTGGAGTCTTCTATACCACTGAACCAAGGGCATGACACAACCCCTTATGACAGTGAATGCTTCAAGTAAATTGGTAGAAGCGACAGAGATAAAAACAAGACTCGTTCTGAAGGTCGAACTCCGTCGCTTAATTAATTGATGTGGCTCAAATAGATTCACGATACGAATTGCTTTGAAGCAATATTACGATATTGAAACGAGGTCATCAAGTTTGCACACTCAAAACTTCAATATGACATTTCGTTCCGTCTTTGTGGTCGGCAGTAGAAAGTTGAGCAGGAACTTTTGTTCAGAAAGATGACAACATATTCTTGTCATCACCTCATCAGAGTTTAGTATGCAGCGTGTGAGAGGCAATCACATGGAATGCAATGAAGCCGAGAGGAGGGTAGGCCTAGGGGGCGTCATTGGCTCAGTTGGACTTGTGAATACACCGATGACGATATGAAGTTCTTTGGTTTCAAAAATATTACAAAAAGGATGTAAAAAATCTGACCTTTAGATCCAAACATCATATGATAATGATTTTCATCCTGAAACAAGTAAATATACAATGTTTAGGAGGATACAGACTATTGATAGTAATATAAATTCAAATAGTGCTTCAGAGACATGTAGATATAAATGCGCTCTGAATGGTATAATAATCATCTAATACTAATAATACAGGGAAACGTAGCTTACCTCTAACATTGTAAATTTAATAAACATAGCATGTCTCTTATTATCTCAACCAAAATGAAATTGGAACAGTATATTACACTTTTATATGTTTTTAACGCACCTATTCGTTCCGCACCATGAAACAATTTGGTAAGGATGTTGTTCACAGTGTTTTCATTCCCCGAAAGAAAGATTTATGACGAAACAGAATACACGGTGAAAGTTGCATGAGCAGATGATTATTTCAGAATAGTTTTATATGAATGATTCTCCTCTGCATTCTGGGGAGAGAATGTTGAACTAACATTTCACCTGGATGTGTTTACTTTGCTTTGGACGCCTGGAACCGCATAACTTCGGGAAGAAACATAAAATACTTTAAATGAAATTTTAATTCATTTCCATCACACACATTTCTCGCATTTTACGTTTTCCTTATATCCATGAAAATGAACGTGTCAGAGAGATGTGAGAACCATAAAATGTGTTTTATTAACTGTTCAAAATAAAAATGTTTTTTTTTGAACAGCGGATAACTTCCATGTCACGTTTTACATTTCATAATACTAGCGAGCAAGGTTTATGTTTAAAAGTTAATATTTTTTGTATAACGATAGTTATCACACCTTTGTGTAAAACTATAGTGTACGATAGTTTCCACTGCACGAACTCTCTCGTGCACAAGTGATAGTTGTGTATCAGAGCGCGACAACAACACACACCAATATCAGTTATCTCTCTTAATATCAAGACAGCAACGCAGTATGTAAACAATATGGACCTTTACCCTCACACATCTATCCTGCTCGCTAAACTTAGCACAGACTATCGTAAATGTAAAACAATATTGAGGGTATGTTAAGTCCATAATCATAATATTTATTTAAGTTTATTTATTTATTTATTTATTTGAAATATATCGTTAACAGGGCAAAACCCCACCAGTAACGTATAATAAAAATAAAAATCAAGTACATGTACAACATACATGTACAAGAAATATACACAATCTCACAAATACACAAATACAAATACATACAAATTTTACCAAAAACTAACAAAAAAACATGACAGTGAACTGCCAAAGTCAACCTTAAAACATAAAACATAAACATAATATTTTATGAATCACACAATGTAAGATTCCCTAATTACAAATCTCTTTTCATTGATATGCAAACAGTCATGTGGTTCTTGTTGCGCCCTTAGAGCTAAACCGTTCGGATGGGATATGTCTAAGGGCTTCCAAGTGATATTACATATTGAGCTGACAGCCGCGCTTCTCCCCCGGGACTCCCTGTCAGCTGTGACGTCACTTCCGCTCCGGACGTGCCTACCTGGGTCACTTCACTTCACCCATCCAGCCAATGGATTCTTTACAGCAGGTGTCGGCGCGCATCAATCAGGTTATGCCCGACAGATAAGAGATCACACTGAACCAATGTCGTTCTGTAATTCACTCTGCCTCTTGTGGCCACGCGGCATCGGCCAACTAGTATAGGCAATATTAAATATTGGAACGCAAAGGGAACTCTCTACCTTGTGCGTTTGAAAGGTGATTTTTCCACAGACCGAGTTTAGACGGACCATCCCTCATTGAGCCTTCCCCTCAGTCGATCAGCTTATTGCACACTTCTCTTTGAAAGCCAGGCCGATCACTTCAGGTCAGCAGAAACAACTTTGTGTTTGTCTTATACCACAACGTCAAAACCGTTACCGCTTTATTCCGTTAGGGTTGTCTCGCCTTGAGAAGTTGCTCGGGGCACATTCATAAAGGGGGGGGGGGGCCCTTTATCTCTGACGTAAGTGATGTAGTTATGTGTTCTGGCGACTCACACCACATGTGTGCCCACAACAAGTATCAGCTTGCGCATGCGCACTGGTGAGCAGGTGCGTTGCTTCATTTACCTCATCTCATGTAATGAATCACGAGGTCGTTTCATTAACTATTTATTTATTTATGAATGGGCCCCATACAGCATATTATGCCATCTAACAGTGACCAGTATAACAACGGATGATTAACAACGATGCATGATGATGAAGAAGGGAGGAGGGGAAACCTGGTACCGGCACGTAGCCTACTCCTGTCTAAAAGTACCAAGGGGACCACCTGCTTTACGTCCCATCCGAAAGGACAGTGTAACTTTGACCAGTCATAAAGGTTTCTCCACTAACCTGGACTGCCGAGCAGTTGACGAAAAGAACGAAGCTGTTATATACACAAGCTTTCGAACCCTCCAATCTGCTTTAACGGTAACTAGTGTTTCAGAGGAGAATGGTCACCCATCCACCTCTTGACCTAGTCCGAGGTTGCTTAACTTCGGTGTTCGTATGGGAACCGGCTAAAGGCGGGTTTACACAAAATGACTAAGACTAACGATTAGTGTTTAAGACTAACGATTTAAGGTTTAACAGGGTTGAAGTATACGATTTATGTCTAAGCGTTAACAAACTTTTATAGTGATTAGTGTTTAAGAACGAGTGATTAAGAAAGTTGATTTTCGATTGTTGGCATTGTTGAAATACATTTGGGGATGGATGTTTCCGAGTACGTTGTTTTCCCAAGGCTTAATCACTCTATTGTTAGTCTTAGTCCATAGTCATTCTGTCTGAACGCGCCTTAAGCGACCGCGGCTAAACGGTTGCCTTACTATATTTATCCCCCAACAATAAAGCTACCCCGAAACAACCTCATACCGATGCGTCCGTCATTGAGGAGTGGTCGTGGCCAATCAGTGATCAGTATTGGTAATTGAGGCTCGCTGGTTTGGCCACGAATAACTCGATCATCTAAATCATTGTAAGCATTCGTCCGAAACGTCTTCCAATGTTTACAGGAACACAACACACTTGATATCAAATGGTGACTGTAATGTATTGTGTAATATCGGACCGCTGTATGTCGCATTACGATCCTCTGATGTTATAGAGTCTTCTACGTGACAAGTGTACTGATCGTGCGGGGAAACTGTCCTCTAAGCTGACATCGCAGTAAAATGCAGTTGAAGCTCTTTGTAAGTGTTCTATTGGTTCACAAAGCGGTTCACGAAGACACGTTTCATTGAAGGTTTTATTATTTTATTTTTATTATTGTTCTTACGAATTATATTAATATTACTTGAATATTGATCGCAGTCACCAACAAATACGCTGTTTCACTGGATAAAGTCAGCAATAGTGTCACGTGATGGCCTAGAGTGCGTTAGAAACACCCCTTCACACAGCAGCTAGAACTCACGTTTACTTTTATCAGCAGTGTTTTGTAAAATTTCTATGAAGCTATAGTAAAAAACTTACCTGCAAAGTGTTCCTTTCATTTCGAGAAGTGTATTTATATGAAAAGAAAATGATTGCTTTCGTTAATGTTCCAATCCTATCACGTAGGGCCATAAAGCTCGCCCTCAAATGGTGGGTTTTATTGTTTGTTTAGTTTGATAGGCCGTAACGTAACCAACCATCTCACAATATCAATAATTTCAGCGCGTTCTTCCTTATGTGGCCGGTGAGTTTCCATTAGAAGCCGCGGGTTATGACGAACAACACAGCAACTCGCGTAAAACACAGCTGACCCTCGACACGGCGGCCATTAAACCTTGGGCTGCATCCTTCACTTTTAATTGGATACCACACTCTTTAAGTACTCTCCACGGTCTGCTAGATGTACCCCTAGGTGTACCCACGCTTACTTTTTCTCTACGGCATTCATAGCGAGCACGTGGCGGCCATCTTTGTCTACGGTATTCATAGCGTGCACGTGGCGGCCATCTTTCTCTACGGCATTCATAGCGAGCACGTGGCGGCCATCTTTGTCTACGGCATTCATAGCGAGCACGTGGCGGCCATCTTTGTCTACGCTATTCATAGCGTGCACGTGGCGGCCATCTTTGTCTACAGTATTCATAGCGTGCACGTGGCGGCCATCTTTGTCTACGGTATTCATAGCATGCACGTGGCGGCCATCTTTGTCTACGGTATTCATAGCGTGCACGTGGCGGCCATCTTTGTTTACGGTATTCATAGCGTGCACGTGGCGGCCATCTTTGTCTACAGTATTCATAGCGTGCACGTGGCGGCCATCTTTGTATACGGTATTCATAGCGTGCACGTGGCGGCCATCTTTGTCTACGGTATTCATAGCGTGCACGTGGCGGCCATCTTTGTCTTCGTTATTCATAGCGTGCACGTGGCGGCCACCTTTCTCCACGGTATTCATAGCGTGCACGTGGCGGCCATCTTTGTCTACGGTATTCATAGCGTGCACGTGGCGGCCATCTTTCTCCACGGTATTCATAGCGTGCACGTGGCGGCCATCTTTGTCCACGGTATTCATAGCGTGCACGTGGTGACCATCTTTGTCCACGGTATTCATAGCGTGCACGTGGCGGCCATTTTCTCCACGGTATTCATAGCGTGCACGTGGCGGCCATCTTTCTCTACGGTATTCATAGCGTGCACGTGCATTTAAGGAAAGCTATGTCGGAGTCTCATGCTCACGTCTATACCAAACATGTTCATATCTTCAGACTAGATACTCAATGACATACGAAGACTTTATTGTTTCACTGACAAGGCTTGTTGTGCCCTATCGTCATGTCTTAATGTTCCATATTTCGTATTTTAGGAAATCAATTCCATTACTTGTCAATAAATGTCTGTCTGTTATTGAGGTTGCATGATACTGACTCACGGACGAGAAGATAAAGACGTCAAACTGTGACGTTCTATCCAACTCATGTATCTACTGTTTGATGTGGCGACGTCTGACGATAAAATACTTGATAAAGTACCTCCAGTAAAAATGATTGAAATCGTTTTCGAATGATATTTTGTCTGGATGAAATGCAGATTATTATTTTAAGTTCTTTATTAATGCAGTACTAAATGTCTATCGAGAGATGATAGATGATTTGATGAAAGATAGTTAAATTGTCCGGTCTTATACGGGATTCGAACCACCTCCCTTTGTTCCGTGTATCTATACACGGCAACTATATTATAACAGTAATCTTTGTTATAACGCGCTGGGTCTACAATAGGTCTACAATAGACACCAGTAAGACCTAAAAGGTAACTTGGAAACACAACTTATTCTAACACTGTGAAACGTGGTGAAACTATCAAAATAGTAACATTACTCATAATACCAATACCAATTATATAATAATGCTTTGTAATAGTACATGCATGTATAAAATTGAGTTCGGGTTGTTTGAAAATAGGAATGATAACACAATGCGACTGCGAAGCAAAGTTTTGTTTCAATTTCATTCTGATCTTGTATAATTGTTTTCCGCAAACACCCTAATAAACCTAGTTAGTCACCTGGAGAGCCGAGACATGTATTCCTACGAGGAACAACACACATGTCCATGTCTGCGTCATCAACCAGGATAGTCACTACGCGCACAACGATGACTGGCCTAATCACGCCGCGTCGCGTCGTCTCGTCGTCACAGGCGTCGCGACGCTCGGGTCAGACGTGTACGAGACTCTATGTTGTCGTTTAACACTCAGACTCTCGTTGAATACGAGATCAGGCAACGAGAAGCTTCTGCTTCGTAAACTCACTTATTTGGAGGAGAGAAGTTAATAGAATTACCTAGATTCGTTGATGGTCGGCAGTTAAAACAAAGCGACGATTTCGAGCATATCTCATTGGGATACGCGAGAATGCGTAACTCGGCAAATGGATCTTGAAAGTGGTCTCACAATACAGTTGTATTTCCTGGGGTCCTGAGGTAATGCAGCAAGCTGTGTGACCGACGTACAGTCCAACCAGATGTGGACATTCATCGTGAAGAGGCCAAACCCCGCTTCCAAGTCAGCAACATTACGTAGCTAAAACCAAACCGCACACATAAACGAGAGGTCGTGATTACGAACGAAGCTGTTAGCTCAATACGAGTAACCTTGCTGACCATTAAATGAACAGTTAGTACAATTTAAGTGTGTGAGTTATATGACTCAAGTATAAACATTGTGAGTCACAGTTTTAAGATGAACGTCGCGAGGAAGCTGGTTTATCCAGTTTGGTGGAGGCGCCGGGTCAGCCTGCATGTTTCATTACGCTTCGCTTTCTAACATGTTAGTCGAACTCATTCATCAGAGGGACATTAAAAATGAATCCCAAATTAGCAAACATCTTTTAAAGGAACAAACAAATTTGTTTTGAATTGGAATTCACTTTATTTCTACATTATATCAAAATTTAATCATAGGTCAGTCTTCATTGCTCATGGACAATCTTCTAAATCTAAAGCGATTATTGTGGAAGTTAAATAATATGAAGGACCCTCGTTTATGTTTGCGTTTTTTCTTTTTTGATGCGTTTCATTCGCGTTTCTGATGGTTTCGCCTGTTATTAAACGTCG
>OX246750.1:19686242-19696242 GCA_945910005.1 Isoperla grammatica | reverse complement strand
CAGTATATTTATATCAGTATTCAGTTTTTCTACCACTTTATTTATCTTTATACCTGAAATTAAAATTAAAGCATCATCAACATATAAGTGTATTGTTACAAATTGAAGGTTATTGGCAATGTCAGGCAAAGGTTCTAATTCAAAGATAAAAATGGCGGAAGGCGGGAAATGCTACTTCAACAGCTGCAGTATTAAAGAACTTGAGGACCACCTCGCCCTAGACCATGCAGACGTAACTGGTAATTAATTGTTATAGACATTTTCTTTTAGTTTTTACGTCATGTTAACCCACAAGTGTAGGATGAACCTTCATAACCTACTAAGCAGAAATCCGCCATTGTTGCTCGTCCCTCTCGGTCGGAGTGTTGTTTATTTACCACGGCAGTGTTGGGTTCTGTCACGTGACTTTGACTCCCAGAACCTCACGGGCGTGAGAATTAAAAAACACACCCCGTATGACAGCAGCGCTGTGAGCGTTCCTGTTCACACAAATGTCAGTATGCCCCTCATTTGACGCATGCAATAATGATGTCGTGGAAATACAGATGGCTGCGAGACGGCTTCCGCGTTGCACTACGTGGACGTCGACGAGCGCCAAACGCGGGAAGTGGATGATCCGACCAATCAAGGCGAAGCGGCGCTTGCAAGCGCCGAAGTTGGTTGGTTCCAACTTCTTCGAATCATCTACTGCCTGCGCTCGGCGCTCGTCGACGTCCATGTAGTGCAACAAGCATAACCTTACCTGCGCGCGAAGAGTGTGGTAGACTGTGTTATTCCGTCAACCATTGTTCTAGGTTTCACTTGTTTTGTGGATTCTTCAGCTGTATTATTATTTTAATAACATAACGCTTATTAAGAATTAAGTTTTAAGTGCTTAAGTATGTCGATAATCAAAATTACTGTAAATAGTGTATTAGCATATCAGAATTGGAGCACTTAACTGAAGTTGAATAAGATATAATAGGTAAACTGAACGTCATCGCTCACAGCGCACTCTACCTATCATACGGTCTCCCATAGGCACCGAGTTAGGCCACTGAGGGCGCTAGTGAAAACGAATGAAGCGCTCAAGTGGCAATGTCACGCAACTTTTCGATGAAGCAGCGTCGTTCTTCCTACGTTGATAATGGCGAAATGTGAAAATTATTTCATAAAATACGGATTTTTTAAATATTGGGCAGATTATGAATCCCATCAGTCCATCTTAAAAGGCGCAAGGCACCATTTAAATCAGGACACGTTTTAGACTTGCAAACAACAAAAAACGCGCTACAAACACTAACAAAACCAGAAAAAACGAACCCAAAACATAACAAAAAACAATAAGAAAAAAACAAACAAACAAAAATAAAATATTTCACTATAATATCCGGCACTTTAACAATCGCAGAATGCAATCCTCATCAATAAATTGATACTTTTGGCCACACATAGCGCTGTTTGTACTAACACAATCCCGTAGCGGAGGATCGTCGAACTCCCGTACAAACGTTCAGATGTGATCGGTTAAGGTGAATCTACCCCCCCTGAAAAAAACACTTTTGCTAGGAATTACTTGTAAATGTGTATGTGTGACGTATGAAGTGTGCCCTTCCTCCCCCCCACTACCACAACTCCAACCGACCTCAGCGTGCTTCGTTCTGACTTCAGTCGAGCGCAGGCTCTGGTCAAAGCAAGGTTACGCCCGGCGAGGCGCCGCTCCGCTTACTTGGTGTCATGTGTCCCTCCAATACTTGATTGCATCAGTACATTTGCGTTCTCAACTACTGTTGAGCGGTGCTAGGACACAAGGAGACAATTTCTTTGCGCAAATTACCTGTCTAGACCCGTAAAGTCGTTACGGCTGGACTGCGAAACGAGCAAACTGGTGCGCTTTACATCTGTGTACGTATTTCACCAACACTAGAAAAGTTTTTTACGTAGGCTTGAGACTGCAAGCATTTTGGGAAGATAGAGGCCGAGCGCATGATATGCACTTTATTTTTTGTAAGTGACACTTTTCATAAGTAAGTTATGGAATAGTAAAAACAGCATATACTTAAGTGCCTTCTCACCGGGACACGAAAAAATTCATTACAAAAAAACTGGTCACATAATTGTGTTTCAAAATTGTATACCATCATTCCTAAGATAGCAACCTATAGCATACTATATTTTCGTGTACTTGACAAATATGGTCTAGAGGTGCTATTACATGAACGTAAAGACTTTTGAAGCTATCGGTACACGTAAAAAATTTAAGTGTAATTTTTTTTAAACCACTTTTTGCAGACATTATATCAATATTTATCAACCTTCATCAAAAAAACTTAATTTAAAAAAGTTAAGTTACCTAGATACCTTCACCACTTTCAAGATTTAGTTCCTAGTATTATTTTTATTTTATTTTTATTTTCTTATAACTGTCTTACTTAGGATCTCTACCATTGGCTAAGAATTGTAGGTATAAGAGCTAACGTTGCTATGTTTTCCTTAAACATGTGTGAACGCCATAATGCTTTTGGATTGATTCAATTTTGTGTACCCTTGAATCTTGAATCTTAAATAAGTGTGAGCCGATTTTTATAATCTTTCCTAAGATGGAAGGTGGAAGGAAGAAGGAGGAATACAATGTAAAAATCGCTGAGAGAGAGAGCGAGATGAGAGAGAGAGGGAGGGAAAGAGAGAGAGAGAGAGAGAGAGAGAGAGAGAGAGAGAGAGAGAGAGAGAGAGAGAATGTTAGCGGGCCGTAATATTGCATGTCTGTATTATTTATTACTGATCATAACAGGTCTCGTATTATGTGAGTGATACCAATCCCTGAATGTCTAAATCAAATTTGTAACCAACGTTTGTAGTAAAAAGTTGTAGACACTTCCTGTTTCCACAATGCTTAATAGGAAGTTGGGAAAATATACTGCATATCGCGCCCATACAGCGAGTTATTTCATTCTCATACGAACACAGAAGTTAAGCAACCTCTGACTAAGTCAGGAGGTGGATGGGTAACCACTCGCCTCTGATACACTAGTTACCGTTGGTTAGAGCAGATTGGAGGGTTCGAAAGCTTGTGTCACAAGAGTTGCAATAAGAAACAGTGAAATAGTTGCTTATTTCAGTAGTCAAAGCAGCGCCTTAATGTGTACTTACTATCATTGACTATAACAGCAAAAATCCGGTGCCACTGTTTTTGTTTTGATTTCCGTAATTGACCTTCTAGTATGGATCTTCTGCGTTCTGATTGATTCGTCATAAGGTGCATCATTGGAAGTTGAAATAAGAAATGGAATTGATTCAATTCTTATGACTATTTCAACCACTTTGACAGTTGTGAACCACAGCATTGTTATTGCATGTTCCAATTCGCTTAAACCTTATTGCTATTTCACTATTGCAACTCATATTTCAATTGTGAATTGGGCTTAACAGCTTCGTTCTTGTCGTCAACTGCTCGGCAGTCCAGGTTAGTGGAGGAACCTATATGACTAGTCAAAGTTACACCGTCCTCTCGGGTGGGACGTAAAGCCGATGGTCCCCTTGGTACATTTCGACAGGAGTAGGCTACGTGCCAGTACCAGGCTTCCCCTCCTCCCTTCCTCAAGCACTGATTCATGTGTTTCATATTTGAAATATCAATCTTCGATTGGTTATCGCCTACAGGGTTGGTTTAGTCGCTTTAAATTTAAGTCCCCTGCACTGAAAATCAGTCTTGTTACTGAGTGGGTAGGCTCTATAAATAAGAATTTATTTTATTTATTTACATTATAGTACCTACCATAATTGAAACAGGTTCATTAGGAATAATTAACGATTCCAGTTGGTAACCTGGAACAGTGGGCGTGGCTAATTAAGCTTGGGCACTAAAGTCTTTGGAAGACTCCATTTACGAATGATTCAGGTAATTTATTCTTGATGTACGTGTTGGACCCTCATACTTACAATAGATAGTGCTGCTAAGCTACCTCCTTATCTGCGTCATTGATGGTTTCAACAAATCAACGAAGAGTAATCTCCTCCTCATAGAAGTTTATTTGCTTGCCACCAGATTGCATCTAGTCAGTTTTGAGTGGCCTATACAATACACAGGTAGAAAAATAGCGAAAATACATTAAATGTAGAACAATGCGAAGACCACAGAATCTTACAGACATTTGTAAGAGGACAATACCTAATTATTATGTTTTATTTGGTGGGTATGTAATAGGGGAAAGAACGCCGGGATCCTCTTTATTTTCGTTGAATCAGCGTGCGTGGTTGGGACTGTAGACCAGCATGCGGCTACTTACGATAGGGCTAGTATACACATAATTCAATTCCATTATTGAATTCAATATGAACTTATTGAATGCAATTATTGAATTGATAGAAAATTAAATATTATAAATAATTTATAATAATAATTCAACTAAAGAATGCAATCTTGAACAAATAAATTTAGCCAGTAAAACAGCTTTTAGACCAAAAATTTTTAAAAAGTTGCATAACTTGTATTACACTCGTAAAACAGTAAAACAAAAAGGCATAAATGTAAACAATGCCAATTAGTGGTGTCACACATTATAAAAAACTCAATTGCGTGTTGTGCTTTGATTTTACTCGGTACAGTCTGTTCAAGTTACAATGTGTCGGTACAGTCTGTCTGCAGGGGCGGATTTAAGAAAAAGGGCCCGGTCGGCATTGATGATTGTAGTAATTACGTGGAGATGAGGTAGCGCGGAATAGCAGGGGTCTGGGGCGAAGCCCCAGCCGCCGGAAACAATTTCGATAAGGACGAAAATATTTTTGGTACTGCAATAAGTTGGATGGACTAAAACGCGTAAAGCTATTTTGTAAAAAGAGCCTTGTCCATGAGAAACTTTCCCCCAAAAAATAACGAATTATTACTGTCGCCATTTTTGCTGGAAGTAGCTACCGATGTGATTAAATCGACGCAAGTTTTAGTTTCTTTTTCAAAATTAACATTAAGTTCTACTTTAGAAATGTTCGTGACATCACTAGACGATTCGGACACATGTTCTTGTTGCACTGTGGGGAAACCAGAACAGAGATTTTTAATATAAATCGACGTTTCATCGCGTTTACTTACTTCACCAACACGTGCTGATTTAATCGCACTCGAATATACCTTCCTCTCAGCAAAAAATGCTAATTTTGTTTGTTAAGGGTCACTGCCCGCACTCGATAAAAGAGAACGTTTCCTATCTTTACATTTTTGACAGCCTGGTTTTATGTTTGTATTTGTCTTTCTCGCTCGATTCTAAACATACCTGAACCTAGCAGTGGCACAATTTCAATACCACATGCTAGAATAAAATATATGTAAAATAACAATTCAAACTAACAAACAAAAGGAATAAAACGAACACTGTCCCACAGAATAACGCTCACACACACGCATACGCTGAAGCACAATATTTTGCAAGAACTACTTGTTTTCTGTCACTTGCCAAACCTATAATACAACTGAGCTACGAAGACACAACAAGCCATCCCTCACCCGACCTCCCATTGGCCACTTACATAAGTAACTGATTTTTCTCGAACTTTAAAATATGTGCATTCGCGTTTATGTTTTAAAGGAGCGAAGCGTTGTTCCTCAGAACGGTGTAAATCTGTTAAAAACCTGAAAACATCATGTCCGGCTGTCCCTACCCTTATATTCTAACAACCTGTTGTTATTGTGAAAGGCCCACAGGCTCCTCACTAAACTCTTTAGATAATTTATGTCAATTGTAACTTCGTTTCCCTTTCATGGGAAATTTCAATAAATAGCGGCTGAGTAGACGACAACTACATAAAGTTATGATTATCAGCAATGGAGGTCTAGGGGGCCCCAACCGGGTCGGGGCCCGGTCGGCATTCGCCGACCTCGCCGCCCGTTAAATCCGCCCCTGCTGTTTAGACATTCCTATATTGAGAATAAGTAAACTGCATTTTAACCCCTTAGGAAGTTAAAAGTTACAACTGAATTGATTTTATTTATTACGTGCACAATTTTTCATTAGGTTTGTTCGCCCGACGTACTCTACTTGATCTGGCTGCTCTAGATCACGGAAATGCGTTCGTTCGTGCCACATTCCTACTCTAGTTGTGTTCGCCCGACCAGAGTAAAGTGATCTGATCAACTTAGATCAAGCTAGAGAAAGTTACTCGTGCGCGAAAATGGCCGATGAAGTGTTCTGTGTAAACATGGAAGAAAGTGTCGACGGATGTTTCCTGTACAAGACAGTTGATAAGAACGTTGTTAACTACCGTAAGTTATTATTATTATATGCCTAGTTAGTTTGTTACTCTCGGCACTGGAAAAGCGTTCGTCCGTGATCAGTGCTCGGAGTTGCTCTGACGTTTCAGAAGCCTACTCGCGGTTGCTCGGGTCTGATCGAAGTAGAGCAGGGAGTAAGTTAGAGTACGTTGGGCGAACAAACCTATTAGAAGTGCAAGAAACCCCCTGATATACAATGTTTTGATGGAAAAAAAATTTAAATGCTAAAAAAATGCTGAATTAAAAATAATTAATGCTAAATTTTAGAGAACATTTTTGCTGAAAAGACGAATCTTTACTTGAAAACATTTTGCGAAAATAGTACTTCATTTAGTGTTTTAAATCGGCGAACACTAATTTACGTTTACTCATTTAAAATTACATTACAAATCGTAAAATTCAGAAGAAGAAAGTTCTTAAATCCACTCTGAGAACAATTTCGAGCTAAATGCAAAAGCGAGAACTGTCCCAGGCTTGCTGCAGTTTCTCATTAGACTTATACCGATAGAGGTGGCTCAGCGGTAAGACGCGAGACTCTAATTCGGGAGGTCGCCGGCTCGATTCCAGCCACCGGCAGTCCTGACTGAAGGATTTTTTTTTCGAGGTTTTCCTCAGTCGTAAAAGCGAATGCTGGGATTCAGTCATACCTTCAGCCCTCGGAAAATCCTTCCCAACTTTCTAAACACCCTTATAACCTAGTTAGTCACCTGAAGAGGGGCACATCAGGTGAAGCTGGTGTGCACCATAGAACGGGTATTCCTACAAAAATTATTATTATTATTATTGGACTTAAGTCCTTTCTGCACTATAAACGAGTCGATGTTTATAGATATAAAAAGACAATGAAACTTTTTTTTATGTGTGTGCTTTTTGCACGAAATGTTAAAGAAAATTTCTTCTTTGTATTTTTCTCACATTAAAATTTGTTTCGTGTCCTGTATTACCATTTTATTTCTACGAAACTTCGCGAAATTATTAAATTTAACCTTTTTTTGCCCAATTCTTCAATTTTGTGCTTGATCGCGAAATTAAACTCGCAAAAAGTAAGCAAGAAAAAAAAACGTTTTGGTTTTCTACTTCAGTTTCACAATCTCGAGAACAACACCTGGTTGTTTTCAATATATTATATTGGTTCATCTAAAAGTGCGATTAAATGTTTTTTATTCACTACCCATGCATATTTTTGCTGGTAATCATTCATTTAGCTTTGACTTTAAAATTCCATTTAAAAATTGGCCATTTTTTTTTCATCGTTTTGACACACCGATATATTTTTTCTCACTGCTTTATAACCTCGCTGAAGTTTAATTTAACACCGAAATATTGTAATTATTTCATTCACCAGAAACAAATTTTTCCTTTACTCATTACCTCTAGTCTAGAAACAGTATGAACACCTCCACCCATGCCTACCAAATCATCGCCATATCAGGGTCTACAATAGTTTATTCACTAACCGTAATGTGTACACGGACCATTAAATCTTGCGATAACACTCAAGTCTATATAAAGACTTGTATTAAAACCAGGTTCGTTTCCACGTGTACACATCAGTGCTAGTCTGAAGTCTCCAACAATGACCGTGCTATTGTTGGGACTGGCTGTGATGGCCACATTAGCCGTGGCACAGGTAGGCCTAATGCTTTCACTGGCTTTTTGTATTTAATAGAGACTAGGAAAACGCTCTGTTTGACGCGTTGATAAGGGAACGCGTCAATATCTACGAACGTTCTGGCGAAAAGATCTCAAAGCTAATAAAAACAACAGTTAACAACAATTCAAGACTGCGCATTACAAACATTTTTCTAATTTCCATAGCTATTATACTTCCCGGTATTGTTGAATGCAGTGCAATGTGCGGTGCTAAGAAATTTCGTTGTCATTCTGTCTAGTGTTTTCGCCGCGTAGTGACGGGCGTAAGCACAATGATAGTGCACTTTGTGATAAAAGCACCAAACTTTCCTCAGAGGAAGATACCGTACTAACAATCATTTTTGAGGGCGGAGCCACGAGCTTAAGTACCTAACTTAACTTTAAGTTCAAGTTTAAGTTTCACTTTGCAGAGGTTCGGATAATAATTGTTTGGGGCTACAATATTATTTTAGAAACACATTTATTTAAAAGAATCTGTGTATTCATGTGTGTTTGATTGCTTTTAAATGTTTCAGCTTCATTTGTTTTACGGTTATCAATGTATAGTTATTTATGTAAGAAACTTGAATGACCTTCCAGTATATAAACCCTCATAACACATAAACCGTTCTGAAATTCAAGTTTACTTTGATAATATGAAATAAGCGTCATGTTCTGTTGGTGACGTTGTTTCTTATCTGAAGTTGATCTGAGCAATATGTACAGAGATATAGTAAGTTTTAAGGCAACGCAACTGTTGCGATTATGTAATTTTTGGTCCCTCGATGGGCGTTTGACGCGTTGATAAGCGAGCGCGTCCATATCTACGAACTTTTTGACGAAAAGTTCATTAAGCAATTAAAAACAACAATTAACAATAATTCATGCATGCGCATTGCAAAATATTTTCTGATTTCTATAGCTATTATACTTCCAGACATTGTTGGATGCAGTTCAATGTGCGTTGCTAAGAAATTTCGTCGTCATGTTTTCAACACCGTCAAACGGTCAACAAAATAATGTATGTCCCGCCAATAATTCTTTTCTTTGAGATAGGGTTTGTGTTTGTAATCCCAACAAAAGTGCTCTGGGCCTAACTAGAGCTAGGGTATCTGCTCTAGGGGAATAGGCGCCTAACAGCCTAGGCCTAGTTACTTAAAACCAAAAGATATGGCCCAAGCCCAATCCCAACAAAACTTTCATGCTTACAGGTAGGCCTGGTCAAGATCAGTGTTTACAAACAAAGGCTAAGCCTACATATAGCCAAGGCTTGGCCTAGCTACATGTTATAGCTTGTGAATATATAGCATTAGTTTTTGTGTGATTGCGCCCTATTATGAGAGCAGGCCCCTAGTCTACAAACCACGTTATCGAGGCTTGGCCCTCGCCACACAATGAAAGTAATTAATGTTATTTCTCATATATTTTCAGGTTCCTCGTACTCGATAATTTCGTTTAGGCTCCGACTACGAAAGCACACACCAGCCAGCTAAAACACTAACCAGCTAAAACCATAAATGTCATGTTTGCAAATGTTTGCATGGGCGGTTCTTTTTCACTGCCTTGTATAGGACTAAACCTCCGGTCCACTGCCTTGCATACTGAACATTTTCAGTAACGTAAAGACGCACATGACAAACTGAGGTTGGAATTCATAGTCGGCCCCTACACTTAGGGGCGCCCATTGTTACCAAGGTAACAATTGTTTGCATGTTATTTCCCATAAACAAACCAAATCCATTGCAACAATGGGTGCCCCTAGGTGAAGGGGCCGACTATGAATTCCAACCTTAGTTTGTAAAAACCTTAAGTGTATATAAGACTAAGGTACAAGTAAAGACCAGGTATATAGGTAGACATACGTCTTTTAAGCAAAAAATGTCTCTAAATTTAGCATTAATTATTTTAAATAAGCATTTTGAAGCATTTTTTTTTTCTTTTAATCAAAACCTTGTATTTCAGGGGGTGTCTTGCACTTCTAGTGAGAAATTGTGTGCAGGTACTAGGTTAAATCAATTCAGTTGTAGCTTCTATCTTCTTAAGTGGTTAAAATGCAGTTTAATAACTCTCATTATAGGAATGGGAACACACTGTTTTTTTGTAAAATTAGCATTTTGTAGCGTTTTC
>OX246750.1:19658742-19681242 GCA_945910005.1 Isoperla grammatica | reverse complement strand
GCCAAAAGCATCATGGCGTTCTCACACTATCCTTAGATTTAAGATTGAACAAAAAACCATAGCAACGTTACCTCTTATACCTAAAATTCTTAGCCCAGCCAATGAGAGGCGACATTTAATAAATCCGCCAAGGGTGGCGACCCTTAGTAGAACAGTTAGGAAAATAAAACCTTAAACCTTAAATCAAAAATAAGTGTGTTAACCAAGCTTTCGTGATCTCGTTCTTGCTATACTTAATTTTTAATCCCAACGAAAGTATTCACATACCAATCTCTGATCATTGTCTACCGCCTCTTTCAACCGCGCCAATTGAAAGAAAATCAACAGATACCCAATGGACCTGTTTAGAATAGATGGTAGAAATTAACGAAGTAGAAAATACAGTTGTCACCTTGGACTCGGCTGCGTCGTAAGAATCAGAATACTTTCGTTGGGACAACTAAAACACAAATGTCACGTGGGATTTTCTTCTGTTCTCCCAGTATTCATTTGCCTGCGTTATGAAGAAAATGCTCGTGGAGAAAAGTGAGGGTCCCATTCCAGTGCCAGAGAAGCCAGTAAAGCAGTTTTTTGGGCCAAACTACGTTACTTGCATGGAAGCACGTAAGTATAAGCTAAGTATATATAGGCTGGACATCTCCCCTTATTTTAATTTTAAAATTCCCTCATCATCAATCTTTTTTATGAATTTTTAAGTAAACAGTTATTTGGATTAATGCTCACAAATTTACCCTGGGAAATATTCAATTTATATATATTTAAACGTTTTTAAAGTTATAATATTTTTTTATTTTATATATATTTTTTTATTAATATATTACTTATAAATATTCAATACACGTACAGAACAAAAAGCACCCAGTCAACCACAAACCTATAATGGCTTATCAGTGGTTTTTTAACTTCTTAATACTGTCAGCCTCGACACACAGAACACCCAGAACATACATACAGAACATTATATATCTTATAACTATATATCTGCAAACGTATTTAGAAAAAAACACACAAAAAAACACTGCAATAAACTCTTGCATCACAAAATTATAATGAACCGTCACATAACTATTATATATATAACAGATATAATAAACCAGGAAGAGATAAGATACATGTATGGTGGTGATACACTAACAACTATAATTGAGTGGCACTAAGTAATTGAAAAATAACATTGAGTGGAAATAAGTGCACATAAGGTTGAAACAATTTGAGCAAAGAATAATACCAATTAAAAATAATAACTTAATTAGTAACAGTTAAAGTTAATAATGCTTAAAGGGGTTCTCACCCGCTAGATTTATTTTTTACCATATGATCTACTGCACCACACCAATCGATAATGAACCATTAAACATCGTACGTTGAAACCTGTGAATTGTTATTAATTAATGAAATTTCTGGTTAACTGCCGCGGCGACTGTTGGTGTCAGCCGGCTTTTGGTGCGAGTGTACTCGAAGCGATATATCTAAAAAAAATAGACGGCCTTGGTGTACTCCATTCGACACCGCATACAGACCGCGTTCATTGTGCATGCGTTGACTATTTCCCCTCCCAATACTACTCTCTCTCTCTCTCTCTCTCTCGCTTGGCTTACTTGACACCAACTCGACAGTCGACACCCGCCGACTCGACGTGCACAGCAACGCACAACAACGCTCAAAACGAAATGGAGCACCCGATTACACATCTTTATTCTGTACCTGAACGGAAGCTCCGATTACAAAACCAAAATATACGAAATACGCAGAAAAGAAAGACGCAGCGAAAAGTATTACATCATTTTTTTTTTGGAGCAGAATCCTCCAAGGTCCCAAGGCATACAGGTCGTCCCAATGCTATTTCTTATGGGAGATTTTCGCCGATGGGACCTAGCTCGAAAATCACTAACTTTGATATTTTTTTCCCGGGTTATGGTGAACCCGATTTCTTTTCATTTGGTCGCTAATTTCATAGCTAATCAGCCTTAGTTAAACATATTTTTTGGGGGCAGCGGGTGAGAACCCCTTTAAGTAAAAATCTTTTAGTTCCCTCATAATCTTTCCTATTGAATTAATCATTTTAAAATCAACCGACAGTTTGCTTACCGTTTCAGGCCCTGTGTCCATTGTAATGGACATCAACTTTTATATTTATTGCTGATGAATCTGGCGTTCGATTAAAGGGACTCCGGTTTAAAAAAAAAATAATTTATAATGACAATTTTTTTTTTGTTTTTTTCAACTATGTAATTTGTGACTTTTTTTAAAGCATTTTTGAGTTATAAATGTGCAAAAATGAGACAAACGAAGGTATTTTTGGAAATTCCATTTTTCTAGCTTATTTTTTATATAGAAGACCAAATAACAAAAATCAACTTAAATTAACTTAAAAAAAAGGGGAAAAAATCTAGTTTCAGATACTTCTGGAAAAAATATGTCATTGGGCCAAACTTTTTGCTTTATTTAGAGTCCAAAATTTCCAAAATTGAAATCAAAAAACCGTATTTTGAAAAAAAAAAAATCTAAAAATCTTTAAAAAAAATCACTCATTTTAATGGTATTTTTTTTCAATAAAAATGATGTATAGAAAAAAAGTCAGGTCTGAAAGGGTTAAACACTATTGGCACAGTGACCTCGAGTGTCTTTCCACCATGTTTGTTGGAGTACATTGGAACAACATAGGGCTGTAACGTTTGGTATCTGATCGTTATAGCATGGCCAAAAGGTATTTGGAATTCGTGCTTAAAATTAAATTTAATTGCTAGTCGATATTTGTATGATAGTTGAACGGGTAAAACGTCGGCTTTCTTATAGTTGTTCACATCTTCATATCTTGTTTCTTGATACTTTTGAGCACACAAACGAACCATTTAATCTTGTAAAACTTATACTTTATTATGAGATAGCGAAGCGTTTCCCCATGCTAAAATGACATATGATATTATTGACTCTGCTAAAGATAAATACACTGTATGAAGGATTCTAGCCGGAAGGAGATTTTTAATATAAAACATTTGGCTGAGGAATGACCCTAATTTACTACAAATCCTATCAATGATAATAATAATAAAAATAATAATAAATAATAATATAATAAAAATTATAAAATTAATAATTATTATAATAATAATAATAATAATAATAATAATAATAATAATAATAATAATAATAATAATAATAATTATAATTATAGTAATAATAATAATAAAAATAATAAAAATAATAATAATAATAAAAATAATATTAATAATAATAAAGAAATAAAATTGAAACTTGAACGGGATGTTTCGCCGCGTCGTGGGTCATAAGGTGGCTTACCTCGACGTTTCGTCCCTTCTGTGAGGGACATCTTCAGGAGTGCTTAGCGCGTTCCCTAAGTCGACCACTCCGCCTAGGTTCTCGCCGGACACTGAGGGGGTAACTGTCAGCTTGGGTACAGGTGGGTGTGGCGCTGGTGGTGGCGCCCCATTCGCTCGTTGTGTGCTGCGCTCGTTGTCGCTGTTGTAGTGGTTCTTGCTGTCGTTGCTGTTGCTGCTGTTGTTGTTGTTGCTGATGCTGTTGTAGTTGTTGTTGATGTTGAAGTTGTTGCCAGTGCTGTTTGGTTGCTATGTTAACAGCTGGAGACCAGGTTGAACTCAGTCTATAGCCGCCCACGTCACCATTCATGTTGTTGCGATGTTTGGCTATTTCTATGGACTCCCTGATAAGCCTAGGCCACATGGAGGACTCATGACAGATTATTTTCGTTTGATCGAAAAGTATCTCATGGTCGGGGTTAGCGATAAAAACGCTTACCATTTTGTGGAAATTATTAATCACACTATTGCGAAACCCGAGGACATTCTTGTTAGTTTCGACATTGTCTCTCTTTTCACGAACGTACCAACAATCGAAGCCATTGATGTGTTACGGGACCTTATGCCCCTCTCACCACATATTGTGAAGCTGGCTGAACATTGCCTTAACACCACCTTCTTTACGTTCGAGGACAAATTCTATGAGCAAACTACAGGCAGTCCGATGGGTAGTTCATTAAGTCCAGTCATAGCCAACATTTTTCTCCAGTCCTTTGAGTCCAAAGCCCTTAACACAGCGAATGTTAAACCCACCCTTTGGAAGAGATATGTGGACGACATATTTTGCATATGGCCGGGCAGTTTGGAACAACTCGATGCCTTCCACTCTCATTTGAACAGCATACATCCGAGCATTCAATTTACTAAAGAAAGAGAGTCCGATAAACAGCTTCCTTTCCTTGACGTGCCAGTTACAAGGCTGGAAAACGGAAAATTGGGCCATTCTGTGTACCGCAAGCCCACTCACACTGATTTATATTTACAAGCCTCTTCCCACCATCATCCGAGCCAGAAGCATTCAGTCATAAACTCACTTATATCACGTGCCAAAAGAATATCAGACAAAAACAGTTACAGTATGGAAAAGAAATCGTTACTTGAATTTTTAAAAAACAATGGTTACAGTGAAATAAGTATTCGTAGAGCCTTTAACAGAGACCCCGTAAGCCATGAAAACACTACACAGGAACAAGAGGAAAAAACTAAATTTGCAGTACTACCCTACGTAAAATACACCACAGATCACATTAGTCGGTACTTAAAGACTCTACACATTAAAACCGTTTTCAAGCCTCGGAAAAAGATTGCTGACATGCTGCGGTCCCCTAAAGATCAGAGAATTTTGAGTGGGAGTGGCATATACAAAATACCGTGTAAGTGCGGCCAGTGTTACATTGGACAAACATGTAGAACTGTAGCTACCAGAATTAAAGAACATAGACACCATTGTGCTAAGTTAAGGGACGACCTGTCAGCAGTCGCCAAACATGCAATTGACAACGTCGCTAACCCCGACCATGAGATACTTTTCGATCAAACGAAAATAATCTGTCATGAGTCCTCCATGTGGCCTAGGCTTATCAGGGAGTCCATAGAAATAGCCAAACATCGCAACAACATGAATGGTGACGTGGGCGGCTATAGACTGAGTTCAACCTGGTCTCCAGCTGTTAACATAGCAACCAAACAGCACTGGCAACAACTTCAACATCAACAACAACTACAACAGCATCAGCAACAACAACAGCAGCAACAGCAACGACAGCAAGAACCACTACAACAGCGACAACGAGCGCAGCACACAACGAGCGAATGGGGCGCCACCACCAGCGCCACACCCACCTGTACCCAAGCTGACAGTTACCCCCTCAGTGTCCGGCGAGAACCTAGGCGGAGTGGTCGACTTAGGGAACGCGCTAAGCACTCCTGAAGATGTCCCTCACAGAAGGGACGAAACGTCGAGGTAAGCCACCTTATCATCACCCACGACGCGGCGAAACATCCCGTTCAAGTTTCAATTTTATTTCATTATTACCGGGCCGCGAAAGTTTAAAATGTGAATTAATAATAATAATAATAATAATAATAATAATGGTTTGGACACCTTAAGAGAATGAATGAAAAGAGCATACCAAGACAGACATTTGAGAAAACTTATAAGAAGAGAAGAGTAGGAAGACCACGGGACAGATGGCTGGACCAAATAATACAGGACGTGGAAGCAAGAGGAGAAGAATGGACGGTGGTTGAGTTGGAGAGATGGTGGGAGGACAGAGCTAGATGGAGAGAGCTGGCTGGACGAAAGGAGAGGGAGGAGAACAATTGGTGATTAGGAGCTGAAGGAGATGAAGAAGATGATGCATCAAGACTGGCAGACTGGTGCTGATTCCTGAATGCCCTAGTATTTGGTGGCAACACCCCCTTACCTGACAATGTTGGAACAAGGTGTACAGATAAAAAAAAAAAAAAAAAATTATTATAATTATAATAATAGTAATAATAATAATAATAATAATAATAATAATAATAATAATAATAATAATAAAAATAATAATAATAATATAAATACGTATACAAATATCTAGGTTTTGCACAGGCTGAACAAATTGATCATTAACTGATGAAAAGTAAATTAATTTCTGCATACAAGAAACGAATAGGATCAATTTTAAAAATACAACTGAATGGTAAAAACAAGATCAAAGCAATTAACACTTATGCTAAACCGGTACTTACGTATTCATTCGGAATTATTAATTGAACACAGACAGAAATTCATGCCCTGGTAATTCTCACCCGCACAACATTCACCAAATACAGAAGTCATCACCCTTAGGTTGGAATTCATAGTCGGCCCCTACACCTAGGGGCGCCCATTGTTACCAAGGTAACAGTTGTTTCCATGTTATTTCCCATAAACAAAACAAATCCATAGCAACAATGGGTGCCCCTAGGTGTAGGGGCCGACTATGAATTCCAACCTTAGTCTTCAATAAAACGAATGACTCTATCGAGAGAACAAGGAGGAAGAGGCTTGACTGATTTAAACAATTTATATAATAAACAAATTCAAATTCTAAGAAAGTACTTTTTTATAAATTTCCACATTCACAACTTCATAGAGCTAGTGTCGGCAGACAAGTCGCTTTCTCTCCTCAATTTAAATGACGGAAATTTAAACTAGCTTCAAAAAATAAATTCAGACACAGCAAAGGGGGTAAGAATATCAGAAAAGACTTTCGTATAGCAGACATTATAAAGAACTTCTTAAGGATAACGTCGATAGGGTAGCATTGAACAAATGGTTAACGTCCGGGGACATTTTCAGCGAAACAGAGGGATTTATGATCGCTGTTCAAGATAAAGTAATCAAGACTTACAATTACAAAAATACATAATAAAAGACGTCACAGTGGATGATAAATGTAGAAAATGTAATATGAATGGGGAAACAATTGAACATATCTTATCTTGGTACAAAATGCTTTGTCAAACATATTATCTTCAAAGGCATAACCAAGTTACTAAACTTATACATAAAAGATTAGCCATGAAGTATAAACTTATAAACACAACCACTGCGTATTGCGGTATTACAAATACAAACCTGAAAAGGTATTTGATAGTTAAAACTACAAATTATATTACGACTGGGCAGTTATAACAGACCAAACCAAACATCATAATAGACAGGATATTATATTTATTGACAAGCAGAAACAAGAAACGATTATAATTGATGTAGCCGTCCCTTTATGCCACAATGTAGAGACAACTTGGCTGGAAGAGATAAACAGATATAAGGAGTTATCTATTGAAATAAAAAGGTTGTGGAAGCAGAATAATGTAACTAATGTACCGTTAATATATCAGCAAATGGTATTGTTCTGCGTAAACTCCATGACAGTATTAAACTAATTGGTCTCCACCCGAACATATACATCGAGATGCAAAAAGCAATAATTTTGAACTCGTGTAGGATAGTGCGAAAATTTTTGAACTAAGAAGAATGGAGACTTCAAGAAGTTCTCCATCCTGAACGTGGTTTTCGTGGTTTCCACCGTACGAAGAGCGAATGCTAGGATGAGTACAAATCGGCCACGTCCGTACATAGCATTCACAGTTTGTTTTGGAAAAATAATATGGACAATGATATATTTAATTGGTTCTAAGTAGCATTTAATTAGACAAACACATGGAAATACTTGACATTTATGTCCGTACAACATGTTTACGCCGGTTTTGACCGAGTTTGTATGTATTGCAACAATAAAATAATAATAATAATACTAATAATAATAATAAAAATAATAAATATAATGATAATAATAATAATAATAATAATAATAATAATAATATGAAAAATAATAATAATAATTATAATAATAATAATAATTATTATTATAATAATAATAATAATAATAAAATAATAATAATAATAATAATAATAATAATAATAATAAAATAATAATAATAATAATAATAATAACACATTTTTTTTTTTTTTTTAATAATCAATCGCACAAACTTTATTATTATTAGAATACAAAATGAAAAGTACAGAACAACTTGTTCCACAAAGCCATGAGGCTTAACTGTGGATTACACAAAATAAATAACAGTTCAGTGCACAGTAAGATGGAAACAAAATGAAAATGACAGTAGAATATAATACAACATGGAACTAATAATGAGAACGATTACGAAACAAAATATCAAGATAGAAGACAGTAAAACATATGCATGTTTGACAACTACTTTGAAATCACATGATTTTAATTAAGACGAAATTAAATTTATGAATTCAACGATGATAATAGTTGTTGTTGTTGTTGTTGTTGTTGTTGTTGTTGTTGTTGTTGTTGTTGTTGTTGTTGTTGTTGTTGTTGTTGTTGTTGTTGTTGTTGTTGTTGTTGTTGTTGTTGTTAATAGTAGTAATAATAATAATAATAATAATAATAATAATAATAATAATAATAATAATAATAACACAGCCCTGCAGGCGTTCGACAGAAAAATCCGAACCATCCTCACAAAGCACAGGATGCAACATCCGAGGAGCTCCGTGGAGCGACTGTACCTGTCGCGCAACACTGGCGGACGAGGGCTGCTCAGCGTCGAGATGCTGTGCCACAGCAAGGAGAAGCGGCTTCGAGCTTACTTGTTAACTCGAGAAAGTCAGCTTCACCATGCCATCTGCACGCAGGACCAAGGTTATACGCCACTTCATCTGTGCGCCGAAGAAGTACACCTCAGCATTAAGACGCCGGCAGAGAGAATGCAACAGTGGAGGGAGAAGCCCCTTCACGGCAGGTTTGCAGCCGAGCTCACTGGGGAGCAAACCGACTTGAAAGCCTCGACGGAATGGCTCCGAACTGCGGGCCTCTTCGCTGAAACGGAGGGGTTCGTCTTTGCCATTCAGGATCAAGTGGTGCGCACCAAGAACTATGAGCGATACATCCTCAAAGCCGACGCCCAAGATCGCTGTCGTCTCTGCAAGAAAGCTGGCGAGACCATCCAGCACAGGGATGGCGAACCAATGGCACGCGTGCCAGAAGTGGCACGTGAAGACTTTCTGACAGCACGCAGAAATGTGTAAAACACATTGCATCAGGATGAAATTGACCACACTTCACAGCCGTTTTCAATGAATTTATAGAATTTTGGGTACAAAAATTTCGCCTCCAGTGGGATTTTGCCTAAATGCTAGATTATGTGGAACAATCACAACATTACAAACTGATAAACTGGCTATTTGTTCCCTGCAAAGCACATTATTATTCAAAAAGCTATAATACAAATGTCATTAAAATTTTACTGTGCCTTTTTGGAGAAATTGGCACGCCTAGAGAGAGTTAATTTAATAGTTTGTAGGCCTAAATAATGGCACTCAAACTCAAGAAGGTTCGCCAACCCTGATCCAGCACATCGCAGGTGGGTGCCCGGTGTTAGCTCCCAAGGAGTATTTGGAGCGTCACAACGCAGTTGCGAAAGTGGTCCACCAAGCGCTGGCCAAGGAGTACAGCCTGGTAGAGGTAAAAACACCGTACTACAAGTGCAAGCCCGAGCAAGTCCTGCGTAACCAATGTGCCAAGCTGCTGTGGGACTCACCCATTGTCACGGACAGAGCGGTCGAGGCAAATCGGCCAGACTTGGTTTTGTTTGACAAGAAGGCTAAAACAGCAACCATTATCGACATCGCCGTCCCGCTAGACAACCATGTGATCAACACAGTAGCTGAGAAGAGGCGTAAATACCAACCACTCGCCGTCGAACTCAAGGACATATACAAGCTGAGGTCCGTTGAGATAGTTCCTGTCGTCGTCTCCGTCAACGGTCTGGTCACCGAAGAGTGGTCAGCTGCGAAAGAGAAGCTCCACCTGAAGGACAAGCACGTGCGTGTCATGCAGAAGGCTGCAATCCTCGGCACAACTAATATCGTGCGCAAGGTCCTCAGCCTATGAGCTATACATTGTCACCACCATCTTTCGGCCGCCACCCTAGGGTGCACTCTCGCATCGTCTTGGCTCAAGAGGAGCCCGATGGTGCAAATGAGAGAAGAGAAGAAAGGAAATAACAATGATAAAAGTCTACACGTTCCCAGTCGCTGCTGATAATATATCGCATTTTAAAGGGAAAAAGCTATAATCAACCTACAATTTTCACGGCATTGAGATCTACGAGTGATTTACTACAAGAAGACATAAAGGGAAGTACCAGTATCCATTACTTTGTATATAAATAGAAGTTTAATTTTGTAGGCTTACATTTCAGTCCAGGGCCTTGCTTGAGAAACATAGGAACAGTTGAATTTAGTGTTGATTTTGACAGATTGCAGCTGGATCTGGACACGTCAAGGTCTTGTATTTATAATTTGATTCGATAATATTGTAACTAGATATATGTTTTACGGTTGTATGTAAGCACTTTTTATTTGTTTCCAGAATTAAGAAGATTTCGTCTTCAAAATCTGTGAAATTTGAAACTGTCATTCAACTCCAACTCAGCGCCTTGTAATTGCGTGTGTTATTTATTGACGGGGCACGGCCAAGTTGTGAGTGTAAAGAAAAGTGTGACATTAAGTGCTTTGATTACTTTGAAAAACAATATTAACTTTCTGTGACAAAGAACTTAGTTTGACAGGACAATGAACATTTGACATTAAGTAAAATATAAACAAACAGATTATGGATGCTTCTGATGTATTATCGCAACAGACCACCAAATCTGGAAGAGTGAGGCAGCGTATCAAATGGACAAATAATATGAACATTTGTGTGATGCGCAACTACTATAGAATTACGTTATTAGAAACTAGATTAGTTGGATATCGACAAGAACTGCACCGAGCGTTTACACGTGAATACCCGTTAGTAGATGTAACCGAACAAAGAGTAGCAGACCAAAGGAGAATAATTGTAAGTAATGGTATGCTACCATTTAATCTATTGAACGTAATAAGACATGAAGTAGAGGAAGAACTACAAATGGATCAAGAAAATGAAGAGGATTGGGCGAACGAGGAGCACATCATGGAAGCATCAAGAAACGATGACCATCTACGACAAGAATTAATGGAACAAGTAGATCTACCAGAAGCTCAGAACCCACAAGAGGTACATCACCAACATCCACCTATAAATAACATTGAACAAGAAGAGAATACAAGAGGGAACACACAAGAAATAGACGAGTTAAAGAACATATTACATTTAGCTTTTGAAAATGCTTTGTCAGAATTTGCACATATAGAACCGAACAAGAGACCTAGAATTCCTAAACCTAAACAGTCTAAGCAAATGGACATAGTAATGCATGTAATGAACGCACATATATTGTTAGATTACGCGAAGAAAGAGTTGTCGTTTGAGGAAGTGCATGCAGCAATATATTGTGGAGCCGTAGCAGTGGTCAGACAATTAGGATTAAAAATAAAGTTGGTACATTCTCAGAACATAAAAACAAATAAGACTCCAAAATGGGAACAAAGAATAGTCAAACGCATCAACGAGTTAAGGAGAGATATTGGGAGATTAGAACAATTCAGGATGGGTAATAGATCTAAAAAGATATTAAAATATTGCCAACACATATTTGAAAGGTTTAAAATCCATACTATACATGAAACACCGAACGAGGCTACAAACGAATATTTGGATACTCTAAAGCAAAAAGTAAGTGCATTAGCCAAACGACTACGATGATATCAAGAGTGTAGTGATAGAAAAGAACAAAACCAAATGTTTAAAGAAAAAGAAAAAGAATTCTATCAGCAAATTAACAATAAAGAAGAAATAGTAGGAAATGGTATACCATCGAAGACAGAGATTGAGCAGTTTTGGGGTGGGATATGGAGTAACCCATTAATGCACAATCACAATGCAACATGGATTCAAGATGAAATTGAGGCAATGAGTGATATCGAAGAAATGACATTTGATGGCATCAGTGTAAATGATATAAAATCAACGATACAAAATACTCATAATTGGAAAGCACCCGGTAACGATAACATTCAAACTTTTTGGTAAAAGAAATTTTCAAACATGCACACCCAGATTGCTAAATGTCTTAATGAATTTATATTAGGAGACAAGGATTTACCAGATTTCTTTACTGAAGGAATAACATTTCTTAAACCAAAAGATAATGACACCAAAAATCCAAGTAAGTATAGACCAATTACATGCTTACCTACTATATACAAAATCTTGACATCGTGCATAACAAATAAAATATATAGTCACTGCGAAGAACACAATATATTAGCTGAAGAACAAACGGGATGTCGTAAATTGTCGCAAGGGTGTAAGGAACAATTAATTATCGATTCTGTTGTAATGAACCAAGCTTTCAACAAGAAGAGAAACATTCACGTTAGCTATATTGATTACAAGAAAGCGTATGATTCGTCACCACATTCGTGGCTAATACAGATACTGGAAATTTATAAAGTAAACCCATTGATAGTAAACTTTTTGCGGACAGCGATGACGAGTTGGAAAACAACATTAAAGTTAAACGTAGGCAAAGAGCAGATATGTACTGACCCAGTTAACATCCGACGAGGTATTTTTCAAGGTGACTCGTTTAGTGCGTTATGGTTTTGTCTTTCATTAAATCCATTATCTCATATCCTAAACAAATCTACGCATGGTTTCAAGATAAAGGACGGTAATACGGTTTGCCACACATTTTCACATCTATTCTACATGGACGATCTCAAGCTATATGCTTTAAATGCGACACACATGACAAATCTTCTTAACTCAACGTTAGAATTCAGTAGAGATATATGTATGGATTTTGGAATTGATAAATACAAGTCACTTCATGTCATCAAAGGAAAGATTACAAAATTGGAAGAGTTTGAAATTGACGAAGACAACCGGATTGGAGTAATGGACGAAGAAGACGTATACAAATATCTAGGATTTGCGCAGGCTAAACGAATTGATCATAAACTGATGAAAAGTAAACTAAATTCTGCATACAAGAAACGAATAGGATCCATTTTAAAAACACAGCTGAATGGTAAGAACAAGATCAAAGCAATTAACACTTATGCTATACCGGTACTAACATATTCATTTGGAATTATTAACTGGACACAGACAGAACTTCATGCCCTAGAAATTCTCACCCGCACAACTTTCACCAAATACAGAAGTCATCACCCTAAGTCAGCAATAGAACGAGTGACTCTACCTAGAGAAAAAGGGGGAAGAGGCTTGATTGATTTAAATAATTTATATTATAAACAAATTGAAACTCTAAGAAAGTACTCTCATACAAAACGCCCACATTCACAACTTCACAGAGCTATAGTATCGGCAGATAAGTCGCTTTCTCCCCTCAATTTAAATGACGGAAATTTAAACTTGCTTCAAAAACTAAATTCTGACACAGCAAAAGAGAACAGAATATCAGAAAAGACGTAACATAGCAGACATTATAAAGAACTTCTTAAGGATAGCGTCGATAGGGTAGCATCGAACAAATGGTTAACGTCCGGAGACATTTTCAGCGAAACAGAGGGATTTATGATCGCTATTCAAGATAAAGTAATCAAGACTAACAATTACAAAAAATACATAGCCTACTGAAAGACGTCACAGTGGAAGATAAATGTAGAAAATGTAATATGAAAGGCGAAACAATTGAACATATTGTATCTGGGTGCAAAATGCTCTGTCAAACAGATTATCTTCATAGGCATAACCAAGTTGCAAACATTATACATCAAAAATTAGCCATGAAGTATAAACTTATAAACACAACCACTGCGTATTACAAATACAAGCCTGAAAAGGTGTTAGATAGTAAAGACTACAAATTATATTACGACCGGGTAGTTATAACAGACCAAACCATACATCACAATAGACCGGATATTATATTTATTGACAAGAAGAAACAAGAAACGATTTTAATTGATGTTGCCGTCCCTTTATGCCACAATGTAGAGACAACTTGGCGGGAAAAGATAAACAGATATAAGGAATTATCTATTGAAATAAAAAGGTTGTGGAAGCAGAATAATGTAACTGTTAAACCGTTAATTATATCAGCAAATGGCATTGTTCCACGTAAACTCCATGACAGCATTAAACTTATTGGTATCCAACCGAACATATACATCGAGATGCAAAAAGCAATTATTTTGAACACGTGTAGGATAGTGCGAAAATTTTTGAACTAAGAAGAAATAAAGACTTAAAGAAGTTCTCCATCCCGATGGTGGTTTTCGTGGTTTCCACCGTACAAAGAGCGAATGCTGGGATGAGTACAAATCGGCCACGACCGTACATAGCATCCACAGTTCGGTTTGGAAAAAATAATGTGGACAATGATATATTAAGTAGTTCTAAGTAGATTTTAATAAGGTAAACACATGGAAACACTTGACATTTGTGTCCGTACAACATGTTTATGCCGGTTTTGACCGAGTTTGTATGTATTGCAACAATAAAAAAAATAATAATAATAATAATAATAATAATAATAATAATAATAATAATAATAATAATAATAATAATAATAATAATAATAATAATAATAATAATAGTATCTCTGTTTCAGTGGGCAAGACAATTCGGGACTTTGGCTATCAACTCGAGGAGAGGGATGCTTGTGGGACAAGTGACTCATATCACAATACGATGTTTTTCCTAGTGAAGACCAACCCCTCATTGTTGGCCTACTTGTCGCGTTATGGCCCCCAGTTTTAGACATTAAATAAATAAATAAAATAAATAAATATGGTTAGAAATTGTTCCCATTTCGTAACAACAACAAAATAACAAAGTGTAATTTTTATTGTATAAGTGCAGTTTACTTCAGATTATATTTGTGTTTTTTAACTAAAAAAAAAAAAAAAAATGCAACCATTCGTCTACCACGATGATTATGATCCACTCTGGCTCGGTGCCTTGTAAGGGAGACCGTGGGTGTGTTTTTAATGTAAACCGTGAGCCCCGTGAGACACCAGCACGCTCGTTAACCCTCACCGTGCGAGAACCGGAGCGTTCTTTTATTACCGAGCGGTGCGCACCGTGAAGGAACAGGCCTCACTCACGGTTTTCACAGTGCGAGCACGCAGTTTGTTCACCTAATTCAAAGATAAAAATGGCGGAAGGCGGGAAATGAGACTTCAACAGCAGCAGTATTAAAGAACTTGAGGACCACCTCGCCCTAAACCATGCAGACGTAACTGGTTATTAATTGTTAAGGTTAAGCATTCATTCAAAAACTGCATTATAGTTTAATTTAAAGTTAGCGTAAACATTATAGAATAGAATAATAACGCAGTAATTATTTTATCAGTGTCTACGATCATTCATACATAGCAATAACAAAACAAACAAACAAAGAAAAGCAGGAAAACAGGAAACAGGCTTATCATTCATGCACACCCCATTCATACGGCAACAAGAAAGTTTTACGAAATTTTAGACAATAATATATAGATAGCGTTTTGGTGGATTTGGGTTTTACGTTATTACAGCTATATTTCGGCCTTGTGATGACATTGCTCGAAATATAGATTGTGAGTTTTACTCTTGAAAATGTACAATATATTGATGTGCACATCCCTGATCTCTGAAGGAAGGGCATTCCAAGTTCTAATTGCGTTGATTGTAAATGAGTCGTCAAGTAAAGTTGTCCTGTGTAATGGAAAGTTAAGTTGTGTGCCTGATCTCGACCTTGTGTTAAAGAGATGGTTTGAGTGGAGGTATTGAAAATTGTCACTAAAGTATGCGGGTAAAGAAGTGGATAGTATTCGGTGAACCATACAGACTGAGTGAAGGTTACGTCTTTCGTTCAGACGGAGCCATGAAAGATGTTTGAAACCAGGGGTGATATGATCGGATTTCTTGATTCCTAAAATAAAACGTATATATGAATTTTGAGCCCTCTGTAGGCGGATTGCCAAGTCTCCGGTCAAGTCATTATAAACAACGTCACAGTAGTCAAAATGTGGGAGTATGAGGCATTGTACAAGCATTGTCTTCAGTTTGGTAGGTAAAAAGGTTTTAAGTCTGTTGAGTGAGTGTAATGCTGCGTAAGTCTTTTGGCACACGTGTTGAATGTGGTCTGACCAAAAGAGGTTGTTCGTCATGTAGAGTCCCAAGTTTTAAACAGTTTTTTGTAAGGGTGTGACTACGCAATTTAAAGTGACGCGTTGCAGTGATGTAAAATCTAGTTTTTTAAGGAATTTGTGATAGCTGAAGATAATTGTTTGTGATTTATTTAGATTTATACTCAAAACATAAGAGAGAGAGAAAACGAGAGAGAAAGAGTGAGAGAGAACGAGAGAGAGAGAGAGAGAGAGAGAGAGAGAGAGAGAGAGAGAGAGAGAGAGAGAGAGAGAGAGAGAGAGAGAGAGAGAGAGAGAGAGAGAGAGTGAGAGAGAGAGAGAGAGAGAGAGAGAGAGAGAGGATGTTAGCGGGCCGGAGTCCCCTGCGCTGAACATCAGTCTTGTTACTGAGTGAATATACTCTAAATGTGAATTAATTTATTATATTTATTTACATCCAAGTTCCTACCATAATTGAAACAGGTTCATTAGGGATAATTAACGATTCCAGTTGGTTACCTGGAAGAGTGGGCGTGGCTAATTAGGCTTGTGCACGGTATGTGTACTAAGCATAAGACTCCATTTACGAATGATTCAGGTATAATTATTCTTGATGTAAATAAAAAGCGCAAATACATTAATTGTAGAACAATGCGAAGTCCACAGAATCTTATAGACATTTGTAAGTGGACAATTATTATGTTTTATTTGGGAGGTAGGTTATGTGGAAAAGAACGCCAGAAATTTGTTGATTTTCGTCAAACCAGCGTGCGTGGTTGGGACAGTAGACCAGTATGCGGCTACTTACGGTAGGGCAACTATACACATAATTCAATTCCATTATTGAATTCAAATTGAACTTATTGAATGCAATTATTGAATTGATATAAAATTGAATATTAATAATTCATTAATTATAATAATAATTCAATTAAGGAATGCAATCTTGAACGAATAATTTTAGCCAGTAAAACAGCTTTTAGACCAAATAATTTTTAAAAATTGCATCACTTGTATTACACTCGTAAAACAGTAAAATTAAAAGGCATAAATGTGAACAATGCCAATTAGTGGTGTCACACACTATAAAAAACTCAATTGCGTGTTGTGCTTTGATTTTACTCGGTACAGTCTGTTCAGGTTACAATGTGTCGGTACAGTCTGTTTAGACATTCCTATATTGAGAATAAGTAAACTGCATTTTAACCCCTTAGGAAGTTAAAAGTTACAACTGAATTGATTTTATTTCATACGTGCACAATTTTTCATTAGAAGTGCAAGAAACCCCCTGATATACAAGGTTTAGATGAAAAAAAAATATATATAAATGCCAAAAAATGCTAAATTTAAAATAATTAATGCTAAATTTAGAGAACATTTTGCTAAAAAGACTTACCTCTATTTGTAGAATATTTTGCGTAAATAGTACTTCATTTAGTGTTTTAATTCAACGAGACACTAATTTACGTTTACTTATTAAAAATTACATTACAAATCGTGAATTTCAGAAGAAGAAAGTTCTTAAATCCACTCTGAGAACAATTTCGAGATAAATGCAAAAGCGAGAACTGTCCCAGGCTTTCTGCAGTTTCTCATTGGACTTATACCGATAGAGGTGGCTCAGCGGTAAGACGCGACACTCTAATTCGTGAGGTCGCCGGCTCGATTCCAGCCACCGGCAGTCCTGACTGAAGGTTTTTTCCGACGTTTTCCTCAGTCGTAAAAGCGAATGCTGGTATTCAGTCATACTATCAGTCCTCGGAAAATCCTTCCCAACTTTCTGAACACCCTTATAACCTAGTTAGTTACCTGAAGAGGGGCACATCAGGTGAAGCTGGTGTGCACCCTAGAACGGGTATTCCTAAAAAAATTATTATTATTATTGGACTTAAGTCCTTTCTGCACTATAATCGAGTCTATGTTTATAGATATAAAAAGACAATTACACTTTTTTCGTCGGAGGGTCGGGTCTGTCCGCGACAAAAAAAAAATAGAAAAGGACAGAGCATTCATTGAAAAGGGAGAAGCGCGTGCCTTGTTCTAGATCGCTGTATAATATATTTGTCGCAAATTTGTGTGAAACGCCGTTTGTTACGCGATCAATTCTAAACCAATTAATTTATTAATTTGAAGTTGATACTGCTACACCGGAAATATGTGACCTAAAACTGAAGACCTCTGACGGGGGTAACACCCCTGTCCCTTTCGCAAGTTGGCCAAATTCAATTTGAAAATGTTGTAACTTATAGCTTCCTCTCCTACATACCTCACCGCACGCCACTGCTCTAGAAACAGTATGAACACCTCCACCCATGCCTACCAAATCATCGCCATATCAGGGTCTACAATAGCTTATTCAGTAACCGTAATGTGTACACGGACCATTAAATCTTGCAATAACACTCAAGTCTATATAAAGACTTGTATTAAAACCAGGTTCGTTTCCACGTGTACACATCAGTGCTAGTCTGAAGTCTCCAACAATGACCGTGCTATTGTTGGGGCTGGCTGTGATGGCCACATTAGCCGCGGCACAGGTAATGCTTTCACTGGCTTTTTGTTATTGATAGAGATAATAATAATAATACATATAAGATATATACAAATATATAATATAAAATGAACAAAAATAATAATACATATAATAATAATAAAAATAATGATAATAATAATAATTATTATTATTAAAATAACACACTCAATTACAAGGCGCTGAGTTGGAGTTGAATAATAAGAATAATATAACAATAATAATAATAATTAATTATCGATTCTGTTGTAATGAACCAAGCGTTCAACAAGAAGAGAAACATTCACGTTAGCTATATTGATTACAAGAAAGCGTATGATTCGTCACCACATTCGTGGCTAATACAGATACTGGAAATTTATAAAGTAAACCCATTGATAGTAAACTTTTTGCGGACAGCGATGACGAGTTGGAAAACAACATTAAAGTTAAACGTAGGCAAAGAGCAGATATGAACTGACCCAGTTAACATCCGACGAGGTATTTTTCAAGGTGACTCGTTTAGTGCGTTATGGTTTTGTCTTTCATTAAATCCATTATCTCATATACTAAACAAATCTACACATGGTTTCAAGATAAAGGACGGTAATACGGTTTGCCACACACTTTCACATCTATTCTACATGGACGATCTCAAGCTATATGCTTTAAATGCGACACACATGACGAATCTTCTTAACTCAACGTTAGAATTCAGTAGAGATATATGTATGGATTTTGGAATTGATAAATGTAAGTCACTTCATGTCATCAAAGGAAAGATTACGAAATTAGAAGAGTTTGAAATTGACGAAGACAACCGGATTGGAGTAATGGACGAAGAAGATATATACAAATATCTAGGATTTGCGCAGGCTAAACGAATTGATCATAAACTGATGAAAAGTAAACTAATTTCTGCATACAAGAAACGAATAGGATCCATTTTAAAAACACAATTGAATGGTAAAAACAAGATCAAAGCAATTAACACTTATGCTATACCGGTACTAACATATTCATTTGGAATTATTAACTGGACACAGACAGAACTTCATGCCCTAGAAATTCTCACCCGCACAACATTCACCAAATACAGAAGTCATCACCCTAAGTCAGCAATAGAACGAGTGACTCTACCTAGAGAAAAAGGGGGAAGAGGCTTGATTGATTTAAACAATTTATATTATAAACAAATTGAAATTCTGAGAAAGTACTTTTATACAAAATGCCCACATTCACAACTTCATAGAGCTATAGTATCGGCAGACAAGTCGCTTTCTCCCCTCAATTTAAATGACGGAAATTTAAACTTGCTTCAAAAACTAAATTCTGACACAGCAAAAGAGATCAGAATATCAGAAAAGACGTTACATAGCAGACATTATAAAGAACTTCTTAAGGATAGCGTCGATAGGGTAGCATCGAACAAATGGTTAACGTCCGCGGACATTTTCAGCGAAACAGAGGGATTTATGATCGCTATTCAAGATAAAGTAATCAAGACTAACAATTACAAAAAATACATACTGAAAGACGTCACAGTGGAAGATAAATGTAGAAAATGGTTTTGAACGGCGAAACAATTGAACATATCGTATCTGGGTGCAAAATGCTTTGTCAAACAGATTATCTTCATAGGCATAACCAAGTTGCAAACATTGTACATCAAAAATAAGCCATGAAGTATAAACTTATAAACACAACCACTGCGTATTACAAATACAAGCCTGAAAAGGTATTAGATAGTAAAGACTACAAATTATATTACGACCGGGCAGTTATAACAGACCAAACCATACATCACAATAGACCGGATATTATATTTATTGACAAGAAGAAACAAGAAACGATTTTAATTGATGTTGCCGTCCCTTTATGCCACAATGTAGAGACAACTTGGCGGGAAAAGATAAACAGATATAAGGAATTATCTATTGAAATAAAAAGGTTGTGGAAGCAGAATAATGTAACTGTTATACCGTTAATTATATCAGCAAATGGCATTGTTCCACGTAAACTCCATGACAGTATTAAACTAATTAATCTCCAACCGAACATATACATCGAGATGCAAAAAGCAATTATTTTGAACACGTGTAGGATAGTGCGAAAATTTTTGAACTAAGAAGAATGAAGACTTCAAGAAGTTCTCCATCCCGATGGTGGTTTTCGTGGTTTCCACCGTACGAAGAGCGAATGCTGGGATGAGTACAAATCGGCCACGACCGTACATAGCATCCACAGTTCGGTTTGGATAAATAATGTGGACAATCCAAATGTGGGCATTTGAGAAGCAGAAGAAGAAGAAGAAGAAGAAGAAGAAGAAGAAGAAGAAGAAGAAGAAGAAGAAGAAGAAGAAGATATATTAAGTAGTTCTAAGTAGATTTTAATAAGGTAAACACATGGAAATACTTGACATTTGTGTCCGTACAACATGTTTATGCCGGTTTTGACCGAGTTTGTATATATTGCAACAATAAAATAATAATAATAATAATAATAATAATAATAATAATAATAATAATAATTATAATAATAATAATAATGATAATAATAATAATAATAATAATAATAATAATAATAATAATAATAATAATAATAATAATAATAATAATAATAATAATTATAACATTACTCTGGGATAGTCAAGTCTACACAGATCGATATATTCAGCATAATAAGCCAGACATAATTATTAAAGATCATGAGAATAGACAATGTATTATGGTGGATGTAGCGGTGCCCTCTGACAATAACATCACAACTAAGGAGGCGCAAAAGAAAACCAAATACAAAGACTTACAAATTGAAACCCAGAGAATGTGGGGGATGCGGACAAAGGTAATCCCGATCATAATTGGGGCGACAGGTGCCATCAGCAAAACATTTCAAAATTATTTAGAAGATATACCAGGACAACATAACACAAGGGAACTACAGAAGACAGCCATTCTGGGTACTGCTCGCATTTTGAGAAAGGTTCTATAATATTTTGATATCGGTTTTTATATTGAAGTCTTTATGTTATGTTTATATAATTGTTTTATGTAGAATTTATGACATTGCGTGGTCCTGCGATGCGGTGCGGGTGTTTTGGGTTGGCCCGGGTTCGTACTGCGTCGCACCGCAGGGCCACGCGGTGTCATGAATTCAACTATATTTGATTTATGTGTAATATAATAATCTTTGTGATATGTAAAATCTTTTTAAAATGTAATTATTTTTGTAATGTGTAAAATCTTTGTAATGTCATTTTTTATACTGTGTGGTTGCAGCACCTAAGAGGTGAGGATCACCTTTGGTGCTGTAGACTAATAATGTACCGGCCATCTGGTGATGTGATAAATAAAGATAATAATAATAATAATAATAATAATAATAATAATAATAATGTTACAGAGGTATACGTGTTATTGTTAGTTAATTGTTACAATGGCGTTGTGTTTAAGTTCAACTGTTATCTAACATTGGTTTGCTATTATTACTGAATGAAAAGCAACATATAAATAAACTCTCTTATTTCGGCTACTCGTTTTGTGCTTTAGAATGGCACACATAATCATTTCCGCAACCTTTGTCAGGTTATATACGTGTTCAAGGTCTCATATTTCCCTTTAAACATATTCGTCTTCTATTGACAGCTGAAATGTCAACATACATTCCCAAAGATGATGAAACTTGAAATAATACTATAGGTATTATATTTTCGCCATCTTTGAGCTTCGGCCATCATTGCAACCGTACTTGAATACACAGCCTTCGCGAATATAATTTCTAATTTCAATCATTTTGAAGGGTTAAACTGAGAATGGATTCATAATAGTACCATGATATTGAGGTACAGATTTCTCAAACGTCTTTTGAATTCGCGGATTGACCCGTCGAGAAGGCTGTGCATTAAAAAAGTTGTATGGACATGGACGCCCAAGATATCTGCGCCCACTAGACGACGCGTAAAATAGCCTAAAAAAATTGTCTCTAAATTTAGCATTTATTATTTTAAATAAGCATTTTGTAGCATTTATTTTTTCTTTTCGTCAAAACCTTGTATATCAGGGGTTTCTTTCACT
>OX246750.1:19591242-19648742 GCA_945910005.1 Isoperla grammatica | reverse complement strand
GCAAACAACAAACAACGCACTTCAAACACAAACAAAACCAGAAAAAAACGAACCTAAAACATAACAAAAAACAATAACAAAAAAACAAACAAAAATAAGATATTTCACAATAATATCCGGCACTATTTACAGTTGCGGAATGCAATCAGATATATTTATTCTTGATGTATGTATAGGAGACTCAAACCAACAATAGATAGCGCTGCTAAGCTACCTCCTTATCTGCGCCAAAGATGGTTTCAACAAATCAACGAAGAGTAATCTCCTCCTCATAGAAGTTTATTTGCTTGCCACCAGATTGCATCTAGTCAGTTTTGAGTGGCATATACATTACACAGGTGGAAAAATAGCGAAAATACATTTAATGTAGAACAATGCGAAGACCACAGAATCTTATAGACATTTGTAAGTGGACAATTACAAATTATTATGTTTTATTTGGGGGGTATGTAAAAGGGGAAAGAACGCCGGGATCCTCTTTATTTTCGTCGAATCAGCGTGCGTGGTTGGGACAGTAGATGAGTATGCGGCAACTTACGGTGGGGCAAGTATACACATAATTTAATTCCATTATTGAATTCAAATTGAACTTATTGAATGCAATTATTGAATTGATAGAAAATTGAATATTATAAATTAATTATAATAATAATTCAATTAAGGAATGCAATCTTGAACGGATAGTTTTAGCCAGTAAAACAGCTTTTAGACCAACTAATTTTTAAACATTGCATCACTTGTATTACACTCGTAAAACAGTAAAACAAAAAGGTATTAATGTAAACAATGGCAATTAGTGGTGTCACACACTATAAAAAAACTCAATTGCGTGTTGTGCTTTGATTGTACTCGGTACAGTCTGTTCAAGTTACAATGTGTCGGTACAGAGTGTTTAGACATTCCTATATTACGAATAAGTAACCTGCATTTTAACTCCTTAGGATGTTAAAAGTTACAACTGAATTGATTTTATTTAATACCAGCACAATTTTTCATTTGAGGTGCAAGAAACCCCCTGATATACAAGGTTTTGATGAAAAAAAAATATAAATGCTAAAAAATGCTAAATTAAAAATAATAATGCTAAAATTAGAGAACATTTTTGCTGAAAAGACTTACCTCTATTTGTAGAACATTTTGCGTAAATAGTACTTCATTTAGTGTTTTAATTCGGCGGGACACTAATTTACGTTTACTCATTTAAAATTACATTACAAATCGTGAATTTCAGAAGAAGAAAGTTCTTAAATCCACTCTGAGAACCATTTCGAGATCAATGCAAAAGCGAGAACTGTCCCAGGCTTTCTGCAGTTTCTCATTGGACTTATACCGATAGAGGTGGCTCAGCGGTAAGACGCGAGACTCTAAATCGGGAGGTCGCCGGTTCGATTCCGGCCACCGGTAGTCCTGACTGAAGGTTTTCTCCGAGGTTTTCCTCAGTCGTAAAGGCGAATGCTTGGATTGAGTCCTACTATCAGGCCTCCTGCCCAACTATCCAAACACCCTAATAACCTAGTTAGTCACCTGAAGAGGGGCACCTCAGGTGAAGCTGGTGTGCACCCTATAACAGGTATTCCTACAAAAATTATTATAATTATTGGACTCTAGTCCTTTCTGCACTATAATCGAGTCTATGTTTATAGATATAAAAAGACAATGAAACTTTTTTTTAATGTGTGTGCTTTTTGCACGAAATATTCAAAAAGTGTGTTTTACGTATTTTTCTAACTTCAATATTTTGTTTTGAGTCCTGTATGACCATTTTATTTCCACGAAATTTCACGAAATTATTAAATTTTTACCTTTTTTGCACAACTCTTCAATTTTGTGCTTGATCGCGAGATTAAACTCGACAAAAAATTGTTGTTTTTTTTCTTCAGTTTTACAATCTCGAGAACAGCACCTGGTTGTTTTCAATATATTATATTGGTTCATCTAAAAGTGCGATTTAATGTTTTTTATTCACTACCCATGCATATTTTTGCTGGTAATCATTCATTTAGCTTCGACTTTAAAATTCCATCTAAAAATTTGCCATTTTTTTTTCATCGTTGCGAGACACCGATATAAGTTATTTTCCCCACTGCTTTATAACCCCGCTGAAGTTGAATTTAACACCGAAATATTATAATTATTTTATTCGCCAAAAACAAATTTTTCTTATACTTATTACCCCTAGAACAGTGGCGTGCGGTGAGGGCAAAGCAAGGTAAGCAATGCTTCCCCTAAGATCCTTACTACTGCCACCAAAATATCATTTTTTCTAAGTGCTTATAATTTATTCCCATTCATTATCCACTCATTTGTCAACGTTATTCCCACATTTAATTTATAATTGATATATTCTGCTCTACCTGTAGTTCCCCTAAATAAACAATGTTCAATGATGAATTTCTGTCGTGAAACACATCAGCTTAACAGTTAACAGACCATAGAAGCAGTACGTTCTCCTTGGATTTTCGGCCGTAAGAAATACTAATAGCTTTCAAGTTTTCCTAATAGACGGGTCAAATTATATACGCAAAGCAGTGCGTCGGAGGGTTGGGTCAGATCGCGACAAAAAAAAATAGAAAAGGACAGAGCATTCATTGAAAAGGGAGAAGTGTGTTAGAGGTCTGCACGGGCCTAGCTACAGAAGCCCGGCCCGGCCCGGGCCCGGTATTTTAGGCCCGGGCCCGTTTGGGCCCGTACAGTTGAAGCTAATCAAAGCCCGGGCCCGGCCCATGGCCCGCCTGAAGTGTGAATTGGCCCGAAAAGCCCGTTCAACTGTTAAAGCATGGTGCGAGTTTTTTTTTATAGTATTTGGCAAGGAATACGAACGACAGGGTGGGAACAAAAAGGAGATTAGATGAAACGAAGCAAGTAACTATTGCCAGTGAAACTATGTAACAAAATTAATTACAATAAAAATGGTGTGACCGGAAGTTTATACTATTTCGGGTTTGTTTAACGTTTTGAAATGTCAGTAAAATAATAACTTTTCTTTCATTGCAATTACCGAATGTAAAAAAAAAAGCTCAAAAAATCCCTCCTAATTCAGTGATGTGTAGGCCCAGGCCCGGCCCGGGCCCGTCTTAATAAACATATCAAGGCCCGTACCCGGGCCCGCACCCGTGCAGACCTCTAAAGCGCGTGCCTTGTAAGTTCTTTAGATCGTTGTAAAATGTATTTGTCGCAAACTTGTGTAAAACGTCATTATGTTACGCGAACAATAAAAAAACAAGTATTACAGAATTTGAAGTTAAGTTGGTACGGCTACACTGGAAATATGTTACCGTAAACTGAAGACCTCTGACGGGGGTAACACCCTAGTCCCTTTCGCAAGTTTACCTAATTCAATTTGAAAATGTTGTAACTTATTGCTTCCTCTCCTACATACCTCACCGCACGCCACTGCTCTAGAAACAGTATGAACACCTCCACCCATGCCTACCAAATCATCGCCATATCAGGGTCTACAATAGCTTATTCACTAACCGTAATGTGTACACGGACCATTAAATCTTGCGATAACACTCAAGTCTATATAAAGACTTGTATTAAAACCAGGTTCGTTTCCACGTGTACACATCAGTGCTAGTCTGAAGTCTCCAACAATGACCGTGCTATTGTTGGGGCTGGCTATGATGGCCACATTAGCCGCGGCACAGGTAATGCTTTCACTGGCTTTTTGTATTTGATAGAGATAATAATAAAACATATCAAATATATACAAATATATAATATGAAATTATAAAAATTATAAATAAAATAAAATAATAGTAATAATAATAATAATAATTATAATAATAATAATAATAATAATAATAATAATAATAATAATAATAATAATAATAATAATAATAATAATAACAATAATAATAATAAAACATATCAAATATATACAAATATATAATATGAAATTATAAAAATTATAAATAAAATAAAATAATAGTAATAATAATAATAATAATTATAATAATAATAATAATAATAATAATAATAATAATAATAATAATAATAATAATAATAATAATAATAATAATAAGGGGTTACCTGGTAACCCCTAAAAGTCTACACGTTCCCAGTCGCTGCTGATAATATATCACATTTCAAAGGGAAAAAGCTGTAATCAACCAACAATTTTCACGGCATTGAGATCTACGAGTGATTTACTACAAGAAGACATAAAGGGAAGTACCAGTATCCATTACTTTGTATATAAATAGAAGTTTAATTTTGTAGGCTTACATTTTAGTCCAGGGCCTTGCTTGAGAAACATAGGAACAGTTGAATTTAGTGTTGATTTTGACAGATTGAAGCTGGATCTGGACACGTCAAGGTCTTGTACTTATAATTTGATTCGATAATATTGTAACTAGATATATGTTTTACGGTTGTATGTAAGCACTTTTTATTTGTTTCCAGAATTAAGAAGATTTCGTCTTCAAAATCTGTGAAATTTGAAACTGTCATTCAACTCCAACTCAGCGCCTTGTAATTGCGTGTGTTATTTATTGACGGGGCACGGCCAAGTTGTGAGTGTAAAGAAAAGTGTGACATTAAGTGCTTTGATTTCTTTGAAAAACAATATTAACTTTCTGTGACAAAGAACTTAGTTTGACAGGACAATGAACTTTGACATTTAGTAAATAAACAAACAGATTATGGATGCTTCTGATGTATTATCGCAACAGACCACCAAATCTGGAAGAGTGAGGCAGCGTATCAAATGGACAGATAATATGAACATTTGTGTGATGCGCAACTACTATAGAATTACGTTATTAGAAACTAGAATAGTTGGATATCGACAAGAACTGCACCGAGCGTTTACACGTGAATACCCATTAGTAGATGTAACCGAACAAAGAGTAGCAGACCAAAGGAGAATAATTGTAAGTAATGGTATGCTACCATTTAATCTATTGAACGTAATAAGACATGAAGTAGAGGAAGAACTACAAATAGATCAAGAAAATGAAGAGGATTTGGCGAACGAGGAGCACATCATGGAAGCATCAAGAAACGATGACCATCTACGACAAGAATTAATGGAACAAGTAGATCTACCAGAAGGCCAGAACACACAAGAGGTACATCACCAACATCCACCTATTAATAACATTGAACAAGAAGAGAATACAAGAGGGAACACACAAGAAATAGACGAGTTAAAGAACATATTGCATTTAGCTTTTGAAAATGCTCTGACAGAATTTGCACATATAGAACCGAACAAGAGACCTAGAATTCCTAAACCTAAACAGTCTAAGCAAATGGACATAGTAATGCACGTAATGAACACACATATATTGTTAGATTACGCGAAGAAAGAATTGTCGTTTGAGGAAGTGCATGCAGCAATATATTGTGGAGCCGTAGCAGTGGTCAGACAATTAGGATTAAAAATAAAGTTGGTACATTCTCAGAACATAAAAACAAATAAGACTCCAAAATGGGAACGAAGATTAGTCAAACGCATCAACGAGTTAAGGAGAGATATTGGGAGATTAGAACAATTCAGGATGGGTAATAGATCTAAAAAGATATTACAATATTGCCAACACATATTTGAAAGGTTTAAAATCCATACTATACATGAAACACCGAACGAGGCTACAAACGAATATTTGGATACTCTAAAGCAAAAAGTAAGTGCATTAGCCAAAAGACTACGAAGATATAAAGAGTGTAGTGATAGAAAAGAACAAAACGAAATGTTTAAAGAAAAAGAAAAATAATTTTATCAGCAAATTAACAATAAAGAAGAAATAGTAGGCAATGGTATACCATCGAAGACAGAGATTGAGCAGTTTTGGGGTGGGATATGGAGTAACCCATTAATGCACAATCACAATGCAACATGGATTCAAGATGAAATTGAGGCAATGAGTGATATCGAAGAAATGACATTTGATGGCATCAGTGTAAATGATATAAAATCAACGATACGAAATACTCATAATTGGAAAGCACCCGGTAACGATAACATTCAAAATTTTTGGTACAAGAAGTTTTCAAACATGCACACCCAGATTGCTAAATGTCTTAATGAATTTATATTAGGAGACAAGGATTTACCAGATTTCTTTACTGAAGGAATAACATTTCTTAAACCAAAAGATAATGACACCAAAAATCCAAGTAAATATAGACCAATTACATGCTTACCTACTATTTACAAAATCTTGACATCGTGCATAACAAATAAAATATATAGTCACTGCGAAGAACACAATATATTAGCTGAAGAACAAAAAGGATGTCGTAAAATGTCGCAAGGGTGTAAGGAACAATTAATTATCGATTCTGTTGTAATGAACCAAGCTTTCAACAAGAAGAGAAACATTCACGTTAGCTATATTGATTACAAGAAAGCGTATGATTCGTCACCACATTCGTGGCTAATACAGATACTGGAAATTTATAAAGTAAACCCATTGATAGTAAACTTTTTGCGGACAGCGATGACGAGTTGGAAAACAACATTAAAGTTAAACGTAGGCAAAGATCAGATATGTACTGACCCAGTTAACATCCGACGAGGTATTTTTCAAGGTGACTCGTTTAGTGCGTTATGGTTTTGTCTTTCATTAAATCCATTATCTCATATACTAAACAAATCTACACATGGTTTCAAGATAAAGGACGGTAATACGGTTTGCCACACACTTTCACATTTATTCTACATGGACGATCTTAAGCTATATGCTTTAAATGCGACACACATGACGAATCTTCTTAACTCAACGTTAGAATTCAGTAGAGATATATGTATGGATTTTGGAATTGATAAATGTAAGTCACTTCATGTCATCAAAGGAAAGATTACGAAATTAGAAGAGTTTAAAATTGACGAAGACAACCGGATTGGAGTAATGGACGAAGAAGATATATACAAATATCTAGGATTTGCGCAGGCTAAACGAATTGATCATAAACTGATGAAAAGTAAACTAATTTCTGCATACAAGAAACGAATAGGATCCATTTTAAAAACACAATTGAATGGTAAAAACAAGATCAAAGCAATTAACACTTATGCTATACCGGTACTAACATATTCATTTGGAATTATTAAATGGACACAGACAGAACTTCATGCCCTAGAAATTCTCACCCGCACAACATTCACCAAATACAGAAGTCATCACCCTAAGTCAGCAATAGAACGAGTGACTCTACCTAGAGAAAAAGGGGGAAGAGGCTTGATTGATTTAAACAATTTATATTATAAACAAATTGAAATTCTGAGAAAGTACTTTTATACAAAATGCCCACATTCACAACTTCATAGAGCTATAGTATCGGCAGACAAGTCGCTTTCTCCCCTCAATTTAAATGACGGAAATTTAAACCTGCTTCAAAAACTAAATTCTGACACAGCAAAAGAGATCAGAATATCAGAAAAGACGTTACATAGCAGACATTATAAAGAACTTCTTAAGGATAGCGTCGATAGGGTAGCATCGAACAAATGGTTAACGTCCGGGGACATTTTCAGCGAAACAGAGGGATTTATGATCGCTATTCAAGATAAGGTAATCAAGACTAACAATTACAAAAAATACATACTGAAAGACGTCACAGTGGAAGATAAATGTAGAAAATGTAATTTGAACGGCGAAACAATTGAACATATCGTATCTGGGTGCAAAATGCTTTGTCAAACAGATTATCTTCATAGGCATAACCAAGTTGCAAACATTGTACATCAAAAATTAGCCATGAAGTATAAACTTATAAACACAACCACTGCGTATTACAAATACAAGCCTGAAAAGGTATTAGATAGTAAAGACTACAAATTATATTACGACCGGGCAGTTATTACAGACCAAACCATACATCACAATAGACCGGATATTATATTTATTGACAAGAAGAAACAAGAAACGATTTTAATTGATGTTGCCGTCCCTTTATGCCACAATGTAGAGACAACTTGGCGGGAAAAGATAAACAGATATAAGGAATTATCTATTTAAATAAAAAGGTTGTGGAAGCAGAATAATGTAACTGTTATACCGTTAATTATATCAGCAAATGGCATTGTTCCACGTAAACTCCATGACAGTATTAAACTAATTGGTCTCCAACCGAACATATACATCGAGATGCAAAAAGCAATTATTTTGAACACGTGTAGGATAGTGCGAAAATTTTTGAACTAAGAAGAATGAAGACTTCAAGAAGTTCTCCATCCCGATGGTGGTTTTCGTGGTTTCCACCGTACAAAGAGCGAATGCTGGGATGAGTACAAATCGGCCACGACCGTACATAGCATCCACAGTTCGGTTTGGAAAAAATAATGTGGACAATGATATATTAAGTAGTATAGCCAAATCTGGGCATTTGAGAAGCAGAAGAAGAAGAAGAAGAAGAAGAAGAAGAAGAAGAAGAAGAAGAAGATATATTAAGTAGTTCTAAGTAGATTTTAATAAGGTAAACACATGGAAATACTTGACATTTGTGTCCGTTCAACATGTTTATGCCGGTTTTGACCGAGTTTGTATATATTGCAACAATAAAATAATAATAATAATAATAATAATTATAATTACAATAATAATCATAATAATAATAATAATAATAATACTAAAAATAATAATAATAATCATAATAATAACAATAATAATAATAATAATAATAATAATAATAAAAATAATAATAATGATAATAATAAAAATAGTAATAATAATAATAATAATAATAATAATAATAATAATAAAAATAATAAAACTATTAATAATAATAATAACTAGGAAAACGCTCTGTTTGACGCGTTGATAAGCGAGCGCGTCAATATCTACGAACGTTCTGGCGAAAAGATCTCAAAGCTAATAAAACAACAATCAACAACAATTCAAGACTGAGCATTACAAACTGTTTTCTAATTTCCATAGCTATTATACTTCCCGATATTGTTGAATGCAGTGCAATGTGCGGTGCTAAGAATTTTCGTTGTCATTCTGTCTAGTGTTTTCGCCGCGTAGTGACGGGCGTAAGCACAATGATAGTGCAGTTTGTGATAAAAGCACCAAACTTTCCTCAGAGGAAGATACCGTACTAAGAATCATTTTTGAGGGCGGAGCCACGAACTTAAGTACCTAACCTAACTTTAAGTTCAAGTTTAAGTTTCACTTTGCAGAGGTTCGGATGGTAATTGTTTGGGGCAACAATATTAATTTTAGAAACACATTTATTTAAAAGAATCTGTGTATTCATGTGTGTTCGATAAGTATTAAATGTTTCAGCTTCATTTGTTTTACGGTTATCAATGTATAGTTATTTATGTAAGAAACTTGAATGACCTTCCAGTATATAAACCCTCATAACACATAAACCGTTCTGAAATTCACGTTTACTTTGATGATATGAAATAAGCGTCATGATCTGTTGATGACGTTGCTTCTTATCTGAAGTTGATCCGAGCAAAATAAACATAGATATAGTAAGTTTTAAGGCAACGCAACTGTTGCGATTATGTAATTTTTGGTCCCTCGATGGGCGTTTGACGCGTTGATAAGCGAGCGCGTCCATATCTACGAACTTTTGGACGAAAAGTTTATTAAGCTATTAAAAACAACAATTTACAATAATTCATGCATGCGCATTGCAAACATTTTTCTAATTTCCATAGGTATTATACTTTCCGATATTGTTGAATGTAGTGCAATGTGCGTTGCTAAGAATTTTCGTTGTCATGTTTTCAACACGGTCCGCCACCGTTACTAACAGTTATTGACAGCAATAGAAATGTAATTTCTGCCTCTAATACGTATCAGATCGCGTTTATATTAGTATATTCAAGTTGCCGTTACTGCGTTTGAGAAAAATATTTTCAAGTAACTTTTGTGTAACTTTCCCAATACTTATTAGATCGCCATAAAATGAACATATTCGTGACTGGGAGAATCTGTAAAAAAATTTGGCTATCTCACATTTTGCCGCCATTTTGTTTCAGAAAAATATTTTGCAGTAACTATGGTGTAACTTTTTAACTTTTCGAACGATTTTGCCTCAAAACTATACACCTTCAATCCACATCGAGGCTTGTGGATGGTCCAAATTGTAAGTTAATCGGACTTTCCGTTCGACTGCTATCGTCAGACATAAAAAAAAAAAAATAAATAAAAAAACAAAAACATAACGAAGTGCCATAAGAGTCTAGTGGAGACCAAGGAGGTAATATGGAGACGCTCGCTTCGCTCGCTTAATAATAACTAGGGAAACGCTCTGTTTGACGCGTTGATAAGCGAGCGCGTCAATATCTACGAACTTTCTGGCGAAAAGTTTTCAATGCTAATACAAACAACAATTAGCAACAATTCAAGAATGCGCATTGCAAAATATTTTCTTATTTCTATAGCTATTATACTTCCAGACATTGTTGGATGCAGTTCAATGTGCGTTGCTAAGAAATTTTGTCGTCATGTTTTCAACATGGTCAAACGGTTAACAAAATAATGTATGTCCCGCCAATTATTCTTTTCTTTGAGATAGGGTTTGTGTTTGTAATCCCAACAAAAGTGCTCTGGACCTAACTAGAGCTAGGGTATCTGCTCTAGGGGAATAGGCGCCTAACAGCCTAGGCCTAGTTACTTAAAACCAAAAGATATGGCCCAAGCCCAATCCCAACAAAACTTTCATGCTTACAGGTAGGCCTGGTCAAGATCAGTGTTACAACAAAGGCTAGGCCTAGCTACACGTTATTTCTTGTGAATATATAGCATTAGTTTTTGTGTGATTGCGCCCTATTATGCATGAGAGCAGGCCCCTAGCCTACAAACCACGTTATCGAGGCTAGGCCCTCGCCACACATTGAAAGTAATAAATGTTATTTCTCATATATTTTCAGGTTCCTCGTACTCGATAATTTCGTTTAGGCTCCGAGTACGAAAGCGCTACACTAACCAGCTAAAACCATAAATGTCATGTTTGCAAATGTTTGCATGGGCGGTTCTTTTTCACTGCCTTGTATAGGACTAAACCTCCGGTCCACTGCCTTGCATACTGAACATTTTCAGTAACGTAAAGACGCACGTGACAAACTTAGTTTTTAATAACCTTAAGTGTATATAAGACTAAGGTTCAAGTAAAGACCAGGTATATAGGTAGAAATACGTCTTTTAAGCAAAAATTTTCCCTTAATTTAGCATTAATTATTTTAAACAAGCATTTTGTAGCATTTATTTTTTCTTTTCGTCAAAACCTTGTATATCAGTGGGTTTCTTACACTTTTAATGAAACATTATGTGCAGGTACTAGTTAGAATCAATTAAGTTGTAACTTTTAACTTCTTAAGTGGTGAAAATGCAGTTTACTTATTCTCAATATAGGATTGGAAACACACTGTTTTTTGTAAAATTAGCATTTTGTAGCGTTTTCAATAATAAAACCAATAAATAAATGACCAATTTAATAGTAGCTTTCAATAGACGTCACGTGGCGGCCATTATGAGGTACACATTGAATGTTTACATTTGTTTTGTCAATAGAAGACACATAGGTTATCCAGGAAATATCACAGTTTCAAGCCGTATAGATTGATGTGTGCAGGTAAAAGTTCAAGAAAATGATAACACATGCAAATGATTGTCTTCAAACAGAGTTTACGCGTTCTTATTTTGTTTTCAGTCATAATACGGAACCTTTGTTTGAAAACAGTTGATGTGTCAGTCAAAGGACATCTGCAATATTGCAACAATGCAGTGTCGGAAGAACGTAAACAAATGTTTACAGAGTACCTCAGTATGGCTACCGTGCGATACCGGAAATGACGTTATTGCAAGCTCCCTATAGGTCTTCCAAATGGCCGCTGAGCCGTCACGTGGGATATGTGCTATCGTTGTGCCTTCCTTATCACCTGTCACAGGTAACGTTCCCGCGCGGCACAAAACTCAGTCCAGCTGACAAGCAGCAGTTGGCCGCTCTCAACGCTGCTGTGTTCAAACTCAAGAAGAAAATGCCCAAAACTGGAAAGATGGTGCAGATGTTTTTCAATACCTACTTTAAGTGTGAAAAGCAACCTAAGAGTGAGTAACGACATTATTTACGGTGCAAAACTCTTTTAGAACGACTTAATCATTAGTAAATATGTCTACTGCTATCGGCGAAAGATACAAGGTGCTGTCGTCACAGATTATGTAATAAACGAAGCCAGGTATCAAGTCATTTCCCCTCCACCTTACCACCTATACTGCTATCGGCGTAAGATACAAGGTGCTGTCGTCACGGATTATGTAATAAACGAAGTCAGGTATAAAGTCATTTCCACTCCACCTTACCACCTCCACTCGGTACCAGCTAAGCGCTCGCGAGAAAGGATGGCGGGGAGGGTTGCGGTAGACTGCAGACCCATCAACTCATTATTGTCAAGTATTGCAATCTTTGGATGTAGATAAATGTTACAATTTCTTATCACTTTTCAGATATGGAATAATCACGAAAAATAAAATTAATTTTGAATTTTAAAATAGCTTGAAAACGGCAATTTTATAGCCATGGTCTCGTTATCATTATAATTTTCAGTCGACGCCAAAATCGTTAATATTCAAGCTATTTTTAAGTATTTAAAGTTTATTTTGATATTAGTTTGTCGTGATTATAACAATGGCCTGATGGATGGAAAGATCGACTGGTTTTCATGTTCTTAACTAAGCCACGGACCTCCGGTAAACCCAAACATACATGTCGAGTCATTTGACGCTGACGCTTTGCGTAGGTCGAATGAAAAAGTCTCACCGCTCAGCGAGGATTCGTTCGCCCTACAGCGCAGGATTTGTTTTGTCTGTGACGTAGATCGATACAGGTTCGATCGTGTGGCTGAAATCCCTATTCAAATTAAACGCGAGAAACGTCTCACTTCCACGTCTCGTAACTCACTCAATTGTAGCCCCATTTCCAAATGGGTGACATAGACGTAATCTGTAAATTATTGTGATGTTTTTGAATAGGTTGTTCTTGTCAAGGAACAATGAATTTTCTTGTACTACAAGAGACAATGGAGTTGCTTGTACTACAATGGACAATATAGGTGCATGTTATAGAAGTTACAATGGAGCTGCTTGTAGTACAAGGGACAATAGAGTTGCATGTACTACAATAGACAATACAATGGAGGTGCTTGTAATACAAGGTACAACAGTGTTGCTTGTACTACAAGAGACAATGGAGGTTCTTGTAATAAGAGGGACAATGAAGTTCTTTGTACTACAAAGAACAATGGAGATGCTTGTACTACGACGGACAATGAACATACCGATTTTTTTAAAACCCGTCCTCAGATATGGGAAAAGATTTACAAAAAGTCTAGAGTGAAGATGGTCTTACAGACTGAAAACATACTAAGCACCTGTTGTGAATCCAGATCTAAGTATCTAGTAAAGTGTATGTGTGAAACTCTTGGTAAATAACGAGAAACAATTCTAAAAAACGTTAAAAACATCAATGTTTTGCTTTTAGGTAAAGAAGATGTCGCCGCAATGGCCAAAGCACCTGAAAATCTCGACCCAGTTTTCAACAATGAGTTTGGGGTAATGAAACACCAAAATATTTCATCTGTCTTACCAAAACTAGGTCGATCCTCTATTAACCCTGTTGCTGCGTAGACAGACTTCAGACGAAGAAGGAAAATTGGATTTGAAACTCACTCTGAAAGAACATTACTAACAAACAATTCTCTAAAGGTTCATTTTGCACCGCTAGAAAGCAACAACCATGTATGTATGGATGGATGTATGTATGTATGTATGTATGTATGTATGTATGTATGTATGTATGTCTGTATGTATGTATGTATGTATGTATGTATGTATGTATGTATGTATGTATGTATGTATGTATGTATGTATGTATGTATGTATGTATGTATGTATGTATGTATGTATGTATGTATGTATGTATGTATGTATGTATGTATGTACGTACGTATGTATGTATGTATGTATGTATGTATGTATGTATGTATGTATGTATGTATGTATGTATGTATGTATGTATGTATGTATGTATGTATGTATGGATGAATGTATGTATGTATGTACGTATGTATGTATGTATGTATGTATGTATGTATGTATGTATGTATGTATGTATGTATGTATGTATGTATGTATGTATGTATGTATGTATGTATGTATGTATGTATGTATGTATGTATGTATGTATGTATGTATGTATGTATGTATGTATGTATGTATGTATGTATGTATGTATGTATGTATGTATGTATGTATGTATGTATGTATGTATGTATGTATGTATGTATGTATGTATGTATGTACGTATGTATGTATGTATGTATGTATGTATGTATGTATGTATGTATGTATGTAAGTAGGTATGTGTGTATGTATGTATGTATGTATGTATGTTCATATGTATGTATGTATGTATGGCTGTATGTATGTTTGTATGTATGTATGTATGCATGCATGCATGTTTGTATGTATGCATGTTTGTATGTATGTATGTATGTATGTATGTATGTATGTATGTATGTATGTATGTATGTATGTATGTATGTATGTATTTATGTATGTATGTATGTATGTATGAATGTATGTATGTACGTATGTATGTATGTATGTATGTATGTATTTATGTATGTATGTATGTATGTATGTATGTATGTATGTATGTAGGTATGTATGTATGTATGTATGTATGTATGTATGTATGTATGTATGTATGTATGTATGTATGTATGTATGTATGTATGTATGTATGTATGTATGTATGTATGTATGTATGTATTTATGTATGTATGTATGTATGTATGTATGTATGTATGTATTTATGTATATGTGTATATATTGTATGTATGTAGAGCACTATGCATGTATTGTTTATGGTTTACCTACGCGTTTTTACTTTAAAATGTCACAATTAATGATAAAAATATGTGAAAATTTGAAATTTTAATTCTTGGTTGTGGGGAAGTGATCAAGTGGCAAAAAAATCAAACCAAGCTAAAAGCATCATGGCGTTCTCACACTATCCTAAGATTTAAGATTGAACAAAAAACCATAGCAACGTTGCCTCTTATACCTAAAATTCTTAGCCCAGCCAATGAGAGGCGACATTTTATAAATCCGGCCAATGGTAGCGACCCTTAGTAAAAGTGTTAGGAAAATAAAACCTTAAACCTTAATTCTTTAATAAGTGTGTTAACCGAGCTGTCGTGATCTCGTTCTTGCTATACAAAAATTTAAGTCCCAACGAAAGTATTCGCATACCAATCTCTGATCATTGTCTACCGCCCCTTTCAACCCCGCCAATTGAAAGAAAATCAACAGATATCTGGCGTTTTTCATACATTCGTAAATGTATGGTTCGGCTTAGTCGAGTGCACAGGCGGTTTGGCTACACCCACCGTTACAGGTAACCCGTTGGTTACCCCAATGGACCTGTTTATAATAGATGGTAGAAATTAGCGAAGTAGAAAGTTAAGTTGTCACCTTGGACTCGGCTGTGTCGTAAGCATCAGAATACTTTCGTTGGGACAACTATAACCAAAATGTCATGTAGGTTTTTCTTCTGTTCTGCCAGTATTTATTTGCCTGCGTTTTGCATAAAATGATCGTGAAGAAAAGTGAGGGTCCCATTCCAGTGCTAGAGAAGCAAGTAAAGCAATTTTTTGAGCCAAACTTCGTTACTTGCATGGAAAAAGGTAAGTATATTTAAGTATATGTAGGCTGGATATCTCACGTTACTTTAATATTAACATTCCCTCATTATAAATCCTTTTATATGAATATTTAAGTAAACAGTAATTTGGATGAATGCTCACAAACCTACCCGCGGAAATATCCAATTTATATATATTTAACCGTTATTAAAGTTATAATAGTAATTTTTTTAAATATTTTTTTTGTTAATATATTACTTATTAATATACAATACACGTACAGAACAAAAAGCAACCACAAGCCTATAATGGCTTATCAGTGGTTTTTTAACTTCTTAATACTGTCAGCCTCGACACACAGAACACCCTTAACATACATACATAACATTTTATATCTTATTACATTATATCTGCAAACGTATTTAGAAAAAAAAAAAAAAAAAACACTGCAATTAACTCTTGCATTACAAAATCATAATAAACCTGAAATAAATGAACCGTCACTAAACTATTATAAACAAATATAATAAACAAGGAAGAGATAAGATACATGTATGGTGGTGATACACTTACAACTATAATTGAGTGGCACTAAGTAATTGGAAAATAAAATTGGGTGGAATTAAGTGCATATAAGGTTAAAACAATTTGAACAGAGAATAATACTAATAAAAAATAACAAAACTTAATTAGTTACAGTTTATGTAAATAATGCCTAAGTAAAAATCTTTTAGTTCCCTCTTAATCTTTCCCAATTAATTTATCATTTTAAAATCAACTGGCAGTTTGTTAAACACTGTTGGCACAGTGACCTCGAGTGTCCTTCCACTATGTTTGTTGGAGTACATTGGAACGACATAGGGCTGTAACGTTTGGTATCTGGTCGTTATAGAATGGCGAAAAGGTATTTGGAATTCGTGCTTAAAATTAATTTTAATTACTAGTCGATATTTGTATGATAAATGAATGCGTAAAACGTCGGCTTTCTCATAGTTGTTCACATTGATTCTTGATACTTTTGAGCATACAGACGAACCATTTGATCTTGTAAAACTTATACTTTATTTAAATGAGATAGAGAAGCGTTTCCCCATGCTAAAATGCCATATGATATTATTGACTCTGCTAAAGATAAATACACTGTATGAAGGATTCTAGTTGGAAGGAGATTTTAAATATAATGCATTTGGGTGAGGCATGAATTTAATTTACTACAAATCCTATCAATGATAATAATAAAAATAATAATAATAATAATAATAATAATAATAATAATAATAATAATAATAATAATAATAATAATAATAATAATAATAATAATAATAATAATAATAATAAAAATAAAAATAATAGTTACAATAATACAAATACGTATACAAATCACTAGGTTTTGCGCAGACTAAACAAATTGATCATAAACTGATGAAAAGTAAATTAATTTCTGCATACAAGAAACGAATAGGATCCATTTTAAAAACACAAGTGAATTGTAATAACAAGATCAAAGCAATAAACGCTTATGCTTTACCGGTACTTACGTATTAATTCGGAATTATTAATTGGACACAGACATAAATTCATGCCCTGAAAATTCTCACCCGCACAACATTCACCAAATACAGAAGTCATCACCCTAAGTCAGCAATAGAAAGTTTGGCTCTACCGAGAGAAAAAGGGGGAAGAGGCTTGATTGATTTAAACAATTTATATTATAAGCAAATTGAGATTCTAAGAAAGAACTTTTATACAAAATGCCCACATTCACAACTTTATAGAGCTAAAGTGTCGGCAGACAAGTAGTTTTCTCCCCTCAATGTAAATGACAGAAATTTAAACTTGCTTCAAAAAATATATTCTGGCACAGCAAAGGAGGTAAGAATATCAGAAAAGACTTTACATTGCTAACATTATAAAGAACTTCTTAAGGATAACGTCGATAGGGTAGCATCGAACAAATAGTTAACGTCCGGGGACATTTTCAGCGAAACAGAGGGACTTATGATCGCTGTTCAAGATAAAGTAATCAAGACTAACAATTACAAAAAATACACAATGAAAGACTTCACAGTGGATGATAAATGTAGAAAATGTAATATGAATGGGGAAACAATTGAACATATCGTACCTGGGTGCAAAATGCTTTGTCAAACATATTATCTTCATAGGCATAACCAAGTTGCAAACATTATACATAAAACATTAGCCATGAAGTATAAACTTATAAACACAACCACTGTGTATTACGGTATTACAAATACAAACCTGAAAAGGTATTAGATATAGTAAAGACTACAAATTATATTACGACCGGGCAGTTATAACAGACCAAACCAAACATCACAATAGACCGGATATCATATTTATTGACAAGAATAAACAATAAACGATTATAATTGATGTGGCTGTCCCTTTATGCCACAATGTAGAGACAACTTGGCAGGAAAAGATAAACAGATATAAGGAGTTATCTTTTGAAATAAAAAGGTTGTGGAAGCAGAATAATGTAACTGTTGTACCGTTAATAATCAGCAAATGGTATTGTTCCGCGTAAACTCCATGACAGTATTAAACTAACGAACATAAAAACATGTAAATAAATCCTGTGTATTCAAGACTGCGTGTTGGCTATTATCGGAAATAATATGATGTAACATTTTTTTTTGCAATACTTTAATTTCATGCAAGTGAGTAGCACTGGTATTTCCCCAAGCTAACAACCCATACGAAATAACAGATTCTGCTAGGGAAACGTACACCGCGCGCAAAGTAGTACATGGTAATATATATATTAATTTAAATAATTGATAAGAACAGCTTCTAAGCTTTTTACAAACTAAATCAATGTGAGGCTTCCAGTTGAAATTTCTATCAACAATTATACCCAGATACATATGACTATTGACACATTCTATTCACAATCACATGTTTTGGAGTGTTTTCAGAGAGTTGGCATAAGAGGGCATGTTTTAAAATGGTTTGGAAGTTATTTTCGAAATAGAAAACTTGTAGTAAGAATAATAATAATAATAATAATAATAATAATAATAATAATAATAATAATAATAATAATAATAATAATAATAATAATAATAATAATAATAATAATAATAATAATATAACAATAATAATAATAATAATAATAATAATAATAATAATAATAATAATAATAATAATAATAATAATAATAATAATAATTACAAGATACATTACATAAATACATTACAAGAAAGCGTATGATTCGTCACCACATTCGTGGCTAATACAGATACTGGAAATTTATAAAGTAAACCCATTGATAGTAAACTTTTTGCGGACAGCGATGACGAGTTGGAAAACAACATTAAAGTTAAACGTAGGCAAAGAGCAGATATGTACTGACCCAGTTAACATCCGACGAGGTATTTTTCAAGGTGACTCGTTTAGTGCGTTATGGTTTTGTCTTTCATTAAATCCATTATCTCATATACTAAACAAATCTACACATGGTTTCAAGATAAAGGACGGTAATACGGTTTGCCACACACTTTCACATCTATTCTACATGGACGATCTCAAGCTATATGCTTTAAATGCGACACACATGACGAATCTTCTTAACTCAACGTTAGAATTCAGTAGAGATATATGTATGGATTTTGGAATTGATAAATGTAAGTCACTTCATGTCATCAAAGGAAAGATTACGAAATTAGAAGAGTTTGAAATTGACGAAGACAACCGGACTGGAGTAATGGACGAAGAAGATATATACAAATATCTAGGATTTGCGCAGGCTAAACGAATTGATCATAAACTGATGAAAAGTAAACTAATTTCTGCATACAAGAAACGAATAGGATCCATTTTAAAAACACAATTGAATGGTAAAAACAAGATCAAAGCAATTAACACTTATGCTATACCGGTACTAACATATTCATTTGGAATTATTAACTGGACACAGACAGAACTTCATGCCCTAGAAATTCTCACCCGCACAACATTCACCAAATACAGAAGTCATCACCCTAAGTCAGCAATAGAACGAGTGACTCTACCTAGAGAAAAAGGGGGAAGAGGCTTGATTGATTTAAACAATTTATATTATAAACAAATTGAAATTCTGAGAAAGTACTTTTATACAAAATGCCCACATTCACAACTTCATAGAGCTATAGTATCGGCAGACAAGTCGCTTTCTCCCCTCAATTTAAATGACGGAAATTTAAACTTGCTTCAAAAACTAAATTCTGACACAGCAAAAGAGATCAGAATATCAGAAAAGACGTTACATAGCAGACATTATAAAGAACTTCTTAAGGATAGCGTCGATAGGGTAGCATCGAACAAATGGTTAACGTCCGGGGACATTTTCAGCGAAACAGAGGGATTTATGATCGCTATTCAAGATAAAGTAATCAAGACTAACAATTACAAAAAATACATACTGAAAGACGTCACAGTGGAAGATAAATGTAGAAAATGTAATTTGAACGGCGAAACAATTGAACATATCGTATCTGGGTGCAAAATGCTTTGTCAAACAGATTATCTTCATAGGCATAACCAAGTTGCAAACATTGTACATCAAAAATTAGCCATGAAGTATAAACTTATAAACACAACCACTGCGTTTTACAAATACAAGCCTGAAAAGGTATTAGATAGTAAAGACTACAAATTATATTACGACCGGGCAGTTATTACAGACCAAACCATACATCACAATAGACCGAATATTATATTTATTGACAAGAAGAAACAAGAAACGATTTTAATTGATGTTGCCGTCCCTTTATGCCACAATGTAGAGACAACTTGGCGGGAAAAGATAAACAGATATAAGGAATTATCAATTGAAATAAAAAGGTTGTGGAAGCAGAATAATGTAACTGTTATACCGTTAATTATATCAGCAAATGGCATTGTTCCACGTAAACTCCATGACAGTATTAAACTAATTGGTCTCCAACCGAACATATACATCGAGATGCAAAAAGCAATTATTTTGAACACGTGTAGGATAGTGCGAAAATTTTTGAACTAAGAAGAATGAAGACTTCAAGAAGTTCTCCATCCCGATGGTGGTTTTCGTGGTTTCCACCGTACAAAGAGCGAATGCTGGGATGAGTACAAATCGGCCACGACCGTACATAGCATCCACAGTTCGGTTTGGAAAAAATAATGTGGACAATGATATATTAAGTAGTATAGCCAAATGTGGGCATTTGAGAAGCAGAAGAAGAAGAAGAAGAAGAAGAAGAAGAAGAAGAAGAAGAAGAAGAAGAAGAAGAAGAAGAAGAAGATATATTAAGTAGTTCTAAGTAGATTTTAATAAGGTAAACACATGGAAATACTTGACATTTGTGTCCGTACAACATGTTTATGCCGGTTTTGACCGAGTTTGTATGTATTGCAACAATAAAATAATAATAATAATAATAATAATAATAATAATAATAATAATAATAATAATAATAATAATAGTAATAATAATAATAATAATAATAATAATAATAATATCTCTGTTTCAGTGGGCAAGAGAAGTAAAGGGTACTGGGACTTCCTCAATCTACTCGGCGACAGGGATAAATGTGGGTCTGGTGAATCTGTAATACAGACGGCATGGTACCTGATGAATACCAACCCCTCATTGAAGGCCTATGTGCAGCGTTATGGCAACCCAGCAAACAAAGAGAAGTCTAAATGAGTTCTTAATGTTGTTAAATGATGTTTAAACAAGTTCAGTAAATGATGCTGGAAGATGTATTTTTAGTATTTCTATCTTACAGGCAGCTTAAATGATGTAATTAAATTCTTTTTAATGTCTACAGCAAAAACGTACGTTTTCTTAATAGGACTTCTAGAAACATTGGTCGAAGTTACATTTTCTTTACCCATATATAGCAGTTCTCAAATTCTTCTAATAGATTTTTGCTTGGTTCCAATGTCTCCTGCCGCACGCAAGGCTGATGCGCGGTGACCAATCACAGCATTTATGCTGCGGTGCTGGAAGGCAGTGCACGAGTTGAGTTATGGGCTGTTCATCCGACAAAAGGTGTGGCTCGTTGGTCCAGTGGTTAGCATCCCTGCTTCCAATGCAGAAGGTCCCGGGTTCAAACCCCGCTTCAGGCAGAAGTTTTTTAACTTCTAATATGGATTCAATTCCATAACTTCTTCTTGGCTTTGAAATAAGTAAACGGTGACTTTTGAGCCGTCCTAACAACGAAGCACTCAATAAATTCAAAGTTGTTCTGAATCAGCCTTGTTGATTCTGACATTTGTCCGCAGGTGTTCGCACTGTCCAATCGCTGATTCATATGTTTCGTATTTGAAATATCGATCTTTGATTGGTTATCGCTCACTCGTCGATGGTGTTCGAAGCCTACAGGGTTGGTTTAGTCACTTTAAATTAAAGTCCCCCACTGCAAATACGTTTAGTTACTGAGTGGGTAGACTCTAAATGTGAATTTATTTATTTATTTTATGGTACCTACCGATAGAGATGGCTCAGCGGTAAGACGCGAGACTCTAATTCGGGAGGTCGCCGGTTCGATTCCGGCCCCCGGCAGTCCTGACTGAAGGTTTTTTCCGAGGTTTTCCTCAGTCATAAAAAGCGAATGCTGGGATTGCCGATTGAGTCATACTATCTTTGATACTATCAGTCCTCGGACAATCCTTCCCAACTATCCAAACACCCTTATAACCTAGAAAGTAACCTGAAGAAGGACACATCAGGTAAAGCTGGTGTGCACCCTTGAACGGGTATTCCTACAAAAATTATTATTATTATTATTATAAATGGTACTTTTTGACAGGAGTAGGATACATGCCGGTACCGGCTTCCCCTCCTCATTACCATTCATCAATCGTCAAAAAGGGCACCGTGTCCAATAGTTTCGGACCCCTGGAACCAGCTGTTGTCGCCACTATAAATACATCGGCCCATGACATAGCGTCACTATCCATTACGTATGTCCAGATAGCCACAATGATAACACTAGATGGGCGATTTCGATTCACTTCCGGTATTTAATGAACTTCCGGCTGGTGATGAGTGCGCCAAGTGGAACTGTTTGTATTTGTGGTCCTGACAGGTGAACAAATCATTCTATTTTAGGAGGGAACTATTTTTTATTATTATTATTTATTTTATGATCTGGATCTGGGTCATATTATGACATCGACCGAATCAGATCCATCACACACTGCGTCGGGGTCGTCATAAGGAGAGATAAAATCATTTAGGGGGGGGGGGGGGGGGGGGGGGGGGGCGCATATTAATAGGTTGCACGTACGCTACATCTGTGCGCGTAGCGGTCACATTTGTGATCAAACTATGACGTTGCCATGGAGAAACAATTAAAGGCGGTTGTGGTAGAACACAGAAATCCGTAGTTCTTTATAATTTCACTCGATTATGAAATAAAATTAGTATCTGTTGTAATTTGCGATGTTTGTGTTACTTTTGTTTACTTTTTAAATTCTAAATTATTCTTCTTAAATAGATTTGAATTATATTCGCCAATGATCTGGCATTAGACAAATGTCTGGGAAACATCTGGGAAACAGTAAATTAAATTTGTTGCTTCATTGAAGTGTTCAATCATCAAAATTAACAATATTAGGGCCTGTCTTACAATCTCCTAATAAGAAAGTTATTTGTAGCAATTAAGCTATTCGTAAGTTTTCAAGGGTTTTGATTGGTGGTTACCATGGAGAAAACAAGCTATTCGACGAATAAGTAATTATTGGGACATTGTAAGACTGGACCTTAATCGAATTGCGGACGATAACAATAGTGAATGATGGATTGTTTCAATGATAACAATGACAACAAACCCACGCCTCCAATTGCCGCGTCGACCAGTCCAGCCAGTGTTGCCACATCTTCTTGTTTCACTCGGTTTAGAGATAAATTAGTTTTCCCCCCAGAATGCACTCTAATAAATAGGTCATATGACGTAATCAGGTCTTTGTTAGAAATTATTAGTGTGATATGACGCATCGTTATTACGCAGCAAGTGTGAGGGTATTGTGTTGTTCGAGAGCTTTAGTGGAAACAGCTTTTTAGCGTTCTACACCGTTCAAGTATTCCCGTGCTTCATAGGTTGCACGTACGTCACATCTTTGCGCGTGGCGGCCACATTTGTGATCAAACTTTGACGTTGCTATGGAGAAACAATTGAAGGCGGTTGTGGTAGAACACAAAGTTGGAATTCAGAGTCGGCCCCTACACCTAGGGGCGCCCATTGTTACCACGGTAACAGTTGCTTCCATGTTATTTCCCATAAACAAAACAAATCCATAGCAACAATGGGTGCCCCTAGGTGTAGGGGCCGACTATGAATTCCAACCTATAAACTCTTCATTTTTTAAAATCCAGCCTGCTTTTTTAAATAAATTTTGTTTGTGTGGTATTTTTTAATTTTGTATTAATTATGTTTACTTTTTAAATTCTTAACTATGCTTATTTATTAAATTTGAATAGTATTTGCTAATGATCTAGGATTGGTCCTTCTCAATTGTGTCGCAATCATGGCCGCTGTGACGTCACGTGGGAACTATGAATAGTAAAGTCAGGGCCCGGATTCACAAGCGGTCCCAAGTCTTATTCCGATCTCTGAGACCACACTAACAGCTTTAGACCTCTTGTGAAACCAGATCCAGGTCACATAAAAGTTACTATTATTCCTGGTAGGAAGGAGGACACAATGAGCGTTCCAATAATATATTTTAAAGAATGTTCTCAGATATTTTCCTGGATTCACAAGAGGTTCCAAGTTAGGCCGATCTTAGAGATAGGCTAAGACCAAAAAAAATACTTAGGACCTCTTGTGAATCTGAGCCCAGTGCCTCCAACTTCATTTTCTAGTTTTCTAGTTCCTACCGTCTAAATTGTAACTGGTCCATTAGGGATAATTTAAATTGAACGGCGACTTTGAGCCGTCCTAGCAACGAAGAACTCAATAAATTCAAAGTTGTTCTGAATCGGCCTTGTTGATTCAGGCATTTGTCCGCAGGTGTTCGCACTGTCCGATCACGGATTCATATGTTTCGTATTTGAAATAATATCGATCTTTGATTGGTTATCGCTAACTCGTCGATGGTGTTCGGAGCTTACAGGGTTGGTTTAGTCGCTTTAAATTAAAGTCCCCCACTGCAAATCAGTTTAGTTACTGAGTGGGTAGACTCTAAATGTGAATTTATTTTATTTTATTAAAAACACACGGTGCCTATAATGGCGGACGCCCAAGATATCAGCGCCCACTTAACTGCGAGTAAAATTGCCTATATTCGTGATCCTTTTACATATAGGGTGTATTCACGTATTGCGCATGGCGGTCATATTGGAGGCCACAATATTATGTGATTAGTAGTGCATTGTTACTATGTTTCTCCTGGCATTTGGTTGAAGTTCAACTGTTCGCCAACTTTGGTTTGCTATAATTCTCTCTTATTTCGGCCCCTCTTTTTGTTGTTTACAATGGCACACATAATCATTTCCGTAAACTTTATCGGGGGATATAAGTGTTTAAACTCTCACATTTCTCCGCAAACAATAGTATTTGTTTTCTATTGACAGATATAAAGAAAACTTGAAATAGGTGGCCTCCAATATGGCCGATGTGACGTCACGTATGTAGTTCAAAATCCACTCACCCGTTGAGACGAGCGCCAGCAGGGCTACACGAGACCACACGAGCTCCATTCTACTCCAATGAGCTGTAATCAACAAGCTGCAATCAACAAGCTGTAATCAACAAGCGTGCAACGCAATTATTCAGCAACGCATTCTACTGAATGAAAATACGGTGATTTAATTACTTTACTAACTCATTCAAGGACCCCACTATAAATGTTTGGTCGTTGGTTTGGTCGTTGGTCAAACAACGGTTTGGTGAGTGTATTGTTTTTCATGAAACATGTGGGTGGGGTCATTTATTTTCAGGATAGCTTCTGCTGTGATGCAGAAGAAAGTGATGTTGTGTGTTTCATGTGATTACATTTATTTTTAATTTATAATCAATTTATAATTATCTTATTCTTATAGCTAAATACATCCACCACAATATACGAAAAATAATATTGATACGAAAACTATTTATTAAGTATATAAGCATTGAGTTTATTAGTGTAGGGTAGAGGCCCAGTGGTCATTAGCGACTGTCTACCCATAGATCGCCCTTGTACGCTAGTAGTACTGGGGGGAGCCGCTAGGTGCCGCCACATCAGCGCGGCCTAATCAGTGGGTACGTGTGGCGGCACCTGGCGGCTCCCCCCAGTACTACTTGCGTACACGGGCGATTTATGGGTAGACAGTGGCTAATCGCCGCTGGGACTCTACCCTACACTAATAAACTCAATGGTAAAGTCTGTCCGCTCATAGTAGAAACGAAACGTTTAGAGCTAATTATCAATGTTTGTCTAATAGACCGTGAAATAGGGTTTAAAGGGCCAACAGGTAGCGCGATGTTGTCATTTCCTTGCAATTCTTTTTCTTTCAAAGGGTGACATTGTTTCGACTGCCGTTATTATAAAATTGGCAACAGTGTTTTTCTAGTAAATCTTGGTTTACAAGCCGATTATAATTGTTCAATACACAAACATGGCCCATTAGCTCTATACGTTTCGTTTCTACTATGAGCGGACATACTTTATAACTAAGCACTGGTATATAAGTAACATAAACACGGAATCCACCGTAAGGAAGGCAACACGCGTACGATTTTTGTTGTTAAACCAAGCACTAAGTTTCATAGTATCAGATACAAAAAGTATATTAATGCAAGTCCTAAGTAAAAAAGAAATTTTTAAATAGGTTTAATGTGGTCGCATTTATTGAAGTTTCAGCTCGGGGATCTGAAACGCGTACATGCGGCTGTGACGTCATGATTCAGTAGACGTGTCGTAACAGACCAATCGCTGAGGCGGTGAGCGTACACAGACACAAACCATGACGTCAAATCCCATCAACATGGCGGCGGCTCGTTTTTCGCGCCCTTTTATTTATCGTTAATAAACCAATTATTCTGAGGCATAGACTGATCCGTTTTTCAAAATTCAAACACACAAAATTATTAAATGAAAGACAATGTATTTAAAAATCGATTACAATTTTCATACGCCTGTTCCCTATTGTGATCGATTAAGGTTGCATAATCAAAAAATATAATTTTGTTTATGTAATAACGTTATCCATTGCTGTACTGCACAACTGCATTGAATGCCCCTTTAACCATAAGAACAACAAGACACACAATATTTTAGACGCCCAGGTGCGCACTCAGTGCGGCCCATTGGAAAACGCCATAATTCTAATGTTATGTTGTGTCTATTGGCCACAACTTTTGCTGCACAAACCAAGATGTGCAGTACCCAGGGCTTAATTTGTAATTTAAAAGGAACCGGAACGCATATTTTGTTTGTCAAATATAATTTGGCACCAAACCCGCCCACATTTATACATTGTGAACATAGATAATATGTAATTATTAATTAGCTGTTTAGTGTCAGTGGTCAGTCAGAAGGTGATTGGGTCTGGCTACCTAGGGGTAATTCATAAACTTGAATAACTTGCATTCACACCAACAAATAAAAAATATATTTGTGAAATTTTCAGAGATACGAATTAATTCACGAGTTTTTAACGAGTAACCTACGTTACGAAATAATACCGGAACGCGCGTTCTGGTTTCGGAAAAGATATCGTAACTGCGTTCCGGTGCGTTCCGGCTCAAATTAACCCTTGGCAGTACCTATAGATAGACTATAGAGGTAAACATACGTATACTGGCCACGCCGTAAGAAGCAAAGTGTCCCCTAAAATTCTGAGAAGAGACGGTCTCTCCACACGGTCTATTTCAACGGGTCACCGCGGGATTTCCCGATACCTGTATGTTTATTGCCCACTGCATTGACTGCACCGACCGTGAATGGAATGCGACCCCACCACGTCTGACAGTTCAGGCGGGCGATATTATCACTACAATACTTTAGGCAAGAGAACGGGATGCAACTAGATTTAAGTTGGTAGTTGTCACACGCGTCACTTCCCTATTACATAATCCGTGACGACAACACCTTGCAAGTTAACGCGACGCGACTATAGCACACGTTAGCACACGTTAGCGGTAACACACGAGGCTGTAATTTGGGAGATCAACAGTTTGATTCCGGCCACAGGCAGTCCTGACTGAAGTTTTCCCGAGGTTTTCCTCAGTCGTATAGGTGGGATTCAGTCCTACTATCAGCCCTACGACATTCATTCCCACCTATCCACATCACATATTGTCTTTACTACTTTTCCTACCCCCTATTATTTTTTTTATCTCAATGAAACTTACCAATCAATTGGCAATTATTCGTTGATGAGAAATGAAAATCGGTTATCGTATTGAATAAGAAAATAGCGTAGGAGAGTTCTTAGAGTAAATACTTGTTCTCATCTACCATTAATTTTCCGTCAGTGTTTGTGCCAAAACAAATACGACCACATGGACATTTTAAAAATCTAATCATTAAGTTAGATCGTCTGTCTTCAAAATTTTCAATAATGTCCCAATTCTTACTCATGGAAATCTTTCCGGCCCAACAACACCCTCCCCCCCCCTCCCCCCCTCCCCCCTCCCCCGATGTTTTAGTTCAACTTTTACTTTTTCCATATGCACGCGTATATGGTACACAAAGTATCAACGCCTTTGTCGATAAAAAAAACAAATATTTTTCCCCGGTTTTAATAATTAAGAACAATTAATATTAAAATTAATAAACTAAAAATTAATATTAATAACCAAAATAAGTTAAAAATTAATATTTTTTTTTTAAGCAAACTAGAATATTGCCGGTGTTTCAAATGAAATCTCCCGTCTCTCAAATTTGGGACGTGATCCAAACTTTGAAAACCTCTTAGTTGGATGATGTAGTATGTTGTTCATTGTTCATAAAAATATACATATTCAACGAATCGGTATTTAGATAGTTTTCTCCAAAGTATAGTCACAACAACATCAAACTCCTCTTTTGAATGACGAGCGATGTTTTGTCACCCTTGTCAGTGTCATATGTAGGTCACTAGAGCCACGCCCCTTTTAATGAGTCACTATAATGATAATGTAATCAAAATGCTGTTGGAAATGAAATAGCTTAGCTGTAAGACGCGAGTATCTATTTCCAGAGGTCGCCGGTCTGACACAGGCCAACGGTAATCCTATATGTTTTTCAATAACCAATAATCGGGTTATTATGGAGTGTTCTGTTACACTGAGAAGTTTTAGCTTTACATTTTAAGAGGGTGTCATTCATTTTTGTGTTGTATGATTACATATGAAACTAAAAATGAATGACACGTTCTTCACTTATATCAATGTATACCTATGAATAAAATCCATTATTTTGATGTTTGCGAAGAATCCAAGTCCATTTAACATGTGAGTAATGGCGGTGAAATGGAAATTTCGGCCAAACTAATAAACTACCCAAATAATTTCGATGACTTAAAATAGTTAAAATTGTTCATTAACATTTACTTATTGCTGCAACATAAAAAGCAGTGGGTTTTCTGTGTATTTCTTGGAAAAAAGTGAGCTCAAAAAGTGTAACAGCGCACTCCAAAAAGAAAGAAATAAACATCCAATAATCGCATTTAATGCGTTCAAAATGATGATAAACTTAACTACTCCAAACAAAATTTATAGCAATAGTTACTTTTGAGATTGATTGTAGTTACAATATTCTTTCTAGGAGGTCTCTTTCAGATATCCCGAAAATATATCGCCATTTCTACTAAATGTGTATTGAATGGCACCACGTCTACTTTAAATTGTGCAGAACAATTATATCAATTGTATTTCAAAGTCAGAAACTAACATTTCGTTAACAGATTTATTTATTAAAATTATTGAAGCTCTGTATTAAAAAATACAAAATAAACCGGACGTGACGCAAAAAGTTTTGAAAATGTTTCACGTTCAATGTGGCTGTGGCATAATTCGCGATAAATAATAATAATAATAATTATTATTATTATTATTATTATTATTATTATTATAACAATAATAATAATAATAATAATAATAATAATAATAACAATAATAAAAATAATAATAATAATTATAATAATAATAATAATAATAATAATAATAATAATAATAATAATAATAATAATAATAATAATAATAATAATAATAATAATAATAATAATAATAATAATAATAATAATAATAATAATAATAATAAAAATAGTAATGATGATTTATTTAATTGGTTATAAGTAGAGTTTAATAAGATAAACACATGGAAATACTTGATATTTATCTCCGTACAACATGTTTACGCTGGTTTTGACCGAGTTTGTATGTATTGCAACAATAGAAAAACAATAATAATACAAATTAATATTTACTAATAGGTCGTTAGTTAAGTAGTAGATACCTGCTACAAACGCAATTTAAAGTTCAAGAAATATCCCGTAAACATAACAACAAAATAAAATAAATAAAATATGCATGTATTTATAGTCTACCCACTCAGATACAAAAACTGATTTTCAGTGGAGGATACTCAACAATTCATGAATTCGATATTTATATAAATATAAACAACCTAGAAAAAATAAAAAAAAAAACTAATAGTTTTGAAAATTATCTTAGTTTTTTCCATATATTTATTTCTCAGAAAATCTACATTTCAAGTAAATAAATTCCAAAGGTCAAATGTACCTGAGTGCGAATATCCTCTATCTGTTAGTCCCGAACGCTCCAGAAGGTCCAGAATACACCGCGCGGCACAGACGTTCACTTGTCACTGACGGGCGGGCGACCTAGAGCAGCAGGAAAGACAGAATGACCAACAATTACTGACACGTGACGTCATACTAGGGTCACTCAGGGACGCACACGCATCACGCCCGGTCAGTCACGCACGTGCGCGTGTGCGTGAAAGGGGGTGGGGGAGACGTGCTGCATATGTGATGTGAGTAGGTAGTTTTGTTATCTCTAGCTAGAGCGTGTACTAGCTATTAAAGGGTGAATTATATGCTTGCGAATAGATTGCGAAATATTTGCAACACCTTCGTGGCTTCATGTCGTTAAGGGAGGATAAAATATAGCGATTATTCATTAACGTCCAACGTCCAACGGGAATATTAATAATACTAATAATAATAATAATAATAATAACTAAATTCTGACACAGCAAAAGAGATCAGAATATCAGAAAAGACGTTACATAGCAGACATTATAAAGAACTTCGTCGATAGGGTAGCATCGAACAAATGGTTAACGTCCGGGGACATTTTCAGCGAAACAGAGGGATTTATGATCGCTATTCAAGATAAAGTAATCAAGACTAACAACTACAAAAAATACATACTGAAAGACGTCACAGTGGAAGATAAATGTAGAAAATGTAATATGAACGGCGAAACAATTGAACATATCGTATCTGGGTGCAAAATGCTTTGTCAAACAGATTATCTTCATAGGCATAACCAAGTTGCAAACATTATACATCAAAAATTAGCCATGAAGTATAAACTTATAAACACAACCACTGCGTATTACAAATACAAGCCTGAAAAGGTATTAGATAGTAAAGACTACAAATTATATTACGACCGGGCAGTTATAACAGACCAAACCATACATCACAATAGACCGGATATTATATTTATTGACAAGAAGAAACAAGAAACGATTTTAATTGATGTTGCCGTCCCTTTATGCCACAATGAAGAGACAACTTGGCGGGAAAAGATAAACAGATATAAGGAATTATCTTTTGAAATAAAAAGGTTGTGGAAGCAGAATGATGTAACTGTTATACCGTTAATTATATCAGCAAATGGCATTGTTCCACGTAAACTCCATGACAGTATTAAATTAATTGGTCTCCAACCGAACATATACATCGAGATGCAAAAAGCAATTATTTTGAACACGTGTAGGATAGTCCGAAAATTTTTGAACTAAGAAGAATGAAGACTTCAAGAAGTTCTCCATCCTGATGGTGGTTTTCGTGGTTTTCACCGTACAAAGAGCGAATGCCGGGATGAGTACAAATCGGCCACGACCGTACATAGCATCCACAGTTCGGTTTAAAAAAATAATATGGACAATGATATATTAAGTAGTTCTAAGTAGATTTTAATAAGGTAAACACATGGAAATACTTGACATTTGTGTCCGTACAACATGTTTATGCCGGTTTTGACCGAGTTTGTATGTATTGCAACAATTAAATTATAATAATGATAATAGTAATATTATTAATAATAATAATAATAATAATAATAATAATAATAATAATAATAATAATAATAATAATAATAATATTAATAATAATAATTATAATTATAAAAATAATAATAATAATAATAATAATAATAATAATTATAAATAAAATTGACCCACAATAGTAAAACCGGGCATTATAAGTGTTTATCATTAGTTATTAGTTAATATATATAATAATTATAGATAAATAAATGTGTGTATATACTTATTTCTAGCCAGTAGGGAGGCAGGGGGGGAAGGGCGAATGCCCCATTCGTAAACGCATTTTTAATCTGAATTCCTCCACCATTAAGTCCTAAAGACCACATCAACCAGTAAATTATCTAATTGTCATAAAAATATCAATGGTCGTAGCTCGTAACGTGTTCTAAACAGAACATAACTTAGTACATAATATGTACATGTTATTGTCAACAGTTTGAACTACACTGACCGACCGACTGAATGGTCAGTGAAATAATACGTCAACCCTTTAACGTAGTAGTTGTGATAGAATCAGCTACCTAGGTACAGAACCCCATTGTATATATATATATAACACCTACATGTTTAGTGTTTTTAATTTTTATAAACAGTTGCTTATTATATAGTCATAGTAGGCACTTCCTTGAATGTTCCTTTCCCTCGAAGACCCAAATCCTGGCTACGCCACTGCTCAAACATGGAGCTGTATCTTTACTATTATAAATCCATGGCTCAAACATCGGTGTTTCGATTATTTTTAGTACCTAAAGCGGGTGTTACACGGAGAAGTAAGAAAAGTAAAAAGCAGAAAGTGAAGAGTAGAGATAGCGTGTAGCTTACGGGAAAAGAGCAAAAGTGAGAAGTTCTCTCCAAAGTAGGACAATGTTGAAGAAGTGAAAAGTGAAAAGTGAAAGTGAAAAGTCCCGTAAGCTACACGCTATCTCTACTCTTCACTTTCTGCTTTTTACTTTTCTTACTTCTCCGTGTAACACCCACTTAATACTAAAAGAAAGTGGAACTATTTTCTATTATCCAAATAAATTTTATGATTTCAATTATTTAAAAAAAAAACGCACTTTGACGTTTTACAAAAAAATAAAAATGCAGTTTTACGGAATAAGTTATAACATCCATACAGTATGTTATGTTATATGTACAGTATGTTAAAAATGCTAAATCAGTGAACGTATATTTTTGAAAATACTTAAAACTTTTCTTATACCAAATGAGAGTTAGTTTTAAGTCTTACGAGCACATTTTTGCGCAAACATGAAATCGAAAGTGTTAAAAATAAAGACTGCTATTCTTGTTATATATATAAATATAACCGAGGATTTCCGAAATATATTGCAAACATTATTTAAAAGTTCTGTTATCTAAACTTATTGTAGCAAAAATTAAATTGTAATCCAGCATTAAAAGAAAAAAAAACGGAATGGTTTTCGATGGGAAGGAAGCAAATGTTACGTATATGCTCGATATTAAAACTGGATGAATGTTAACTTTTTAGTGAAAATTTTAAAGTTTACTACTAAATCCACTTATCCACCATTACATGTGCAGGATATCGCCAAAGGCCACATTTCGATGAGAATAAAAAATGTATGCTATTAAAACTATATGCCCAGTATTAAAAAAAAGTTCTAAAAATGCTCAAAAACTTAAAACGTATTTTTTACTACAGCCAAGGTTGTCCGATAACTATTGAGGCAAACTTACCTTTTTTGTAGAAAAATATCACTTATATTTCGACTAAATACACTTTAATCCACCATTAAAAGTACAGAAAATCTCCACTCAAACCGATTTCCATGGAAATAAAAAAATATGTCCTATACAAAAAGTATAACCACATAAATTTAAAGCTACAGTATAAAATGTCTAAGAATTTGAAGGAATTTAAACGTACTATCAAAAATTAAAAAAAAAAAAAAAACAATTTGTACACACCTCGACTATACGTAATGACGTCACAGCCAACTCTATGACACAACTCTCTGACACAACTCACTGGCACAACTCTCTGGTAACAACTAACTGACACATAACACAAGACTAGATGAAATGATTGACAATGAAGTGTTTAGAGTGGCCAGTGGGCTGACGCGGAGCGGAGGGGGGAGGGGAGGGGGGGTACATGATTGACACCGGGCCGTAGTGGGCGCACGAGGGGAAGGGGGGGGTAGGGGTGAGTGGGAGATCACTTAGACAGCTGAGTGATACAAATCATTGTGTGGTGCTGAGCAGGCTGAACACGATTCTGACTTGTGCTATCTGCCTTCGCCTTCAAGTGATACTTACTGCATTACTGTACAGACAGACAGGAGATGGATGGTGGAACGTAATGAGAGCTGGCTGATTGGTGGTTAGTAAGGGTTGAACCGTCAGCTGGCGCGTGCATGGATGGTGGAATGTAATGAGAGGAGGCTGATTGGTGGTTAGTAAGGGTTGGACACTTGGAATTTTGATCACATGTACTTCTGGGGCCTGTAAGGGGTCTGGAGCAAAGTTTTTTTTTTAGAGTTTCGAATTTTAAGGCAGCCTTTAGAGCGATCTGAGCAAGGCAGGCACTAAATTAAAATTACAAAAACTTGCAAGGAAACGTATTATTAGTGCATTAAATATTTTAAAATTTAAAATTTGTTACATATTTTGTAATTGTGTATAATAATAAGAAACTTAAAACTGATGACTCCTGGTCTGGTTAGTCGTATTTGTGATGAATTGAGTGGAATTTATTGAGGTTTTCTCGCCCGGAGATGAGAAGGCCGATACAGGGCCACAACACGGCCCTCTGCAGCCTATTTGTGATGAGTTATTATTCTGTTTATGGGTGGCTGTTCATGCTATTAATGTTCATGTGAAAACGTATACAATCGTTATTAATTTAGAGAAAATAATAAATAATTGGTTGAATTCCGAAAACCGGGACATTTTCCTGTCCCGAAAGTTATTTTCGGGACACTGGGACAGTCCACACAAAAAACAAGGCAATCCCGGTAAAACCGGGATGTCTGGCCACCTTACTGTTACGAGGTATGTTAAAGCTGACACAGCTGACAGCAGTCTTGGCCGGTATACGTAACCGACATACATGTTTGATGGATGATTGACAAGTGCGTGTCAACAGTCAAGGAGGTGGATCTTTGAATTCTGACAGAGAAGAAGTAGTCTGTGTTGACTGTTACTTCACTCGAGGTCGGTTAAACAGTCAGTTCTACTATTTTACCGATCTGGAGACAGCAGTCTTGTAAGGTACACCAACATGGTTTATAGATGGTTGATAAGTGTGTGTCAACAGTCAAGGAGGTGGATCTTTGAATTCTGACAGAGAAGAAGTAGTCTGTGTTGACTGTTACTTCACTCGAGGTCGGTTAAACAGTCAGTTCTACTATTTTACCGATCTGGAGACAGCAGTCTTGTAAGGTACACCAACATGGTTTATAGATGGTTGATAAGTGTGTGTCAACAGTCAAGGAGGTGGATCTTTGAATTCTGACAGAGAAGAAGTAGCCTGTGTTGACTGCTACTTCACTGAAGGTCGATAAAACAGTCTGTACTACTATTGTACCGACCGAGTCTCTCTCTCACACAGCTGCAACGTTGCGCCTGCGTTGGAAGCTGTAGGCCACCCAACTTATACTCCTGTACTGCGGGCTAGCCTATGCGCGCAATAACAGGCGTAACAATCTGTAGGATAGAATACTATGATACTATTGTGGTCGCTAAATCTGTAAGTCTATAGAGGGTATGGGCAAGTCCAGTAAATCATTTTTTATAACTGAATAGGATAGACATTAAATAAATAAATAATCACTGGCCATCCTGGCCGGTCATGGGACAGGAAAATAACAATAAAATTTAAATTGAATTGCTAAAATATCTGTATTTGAATTTATGCCAGGTTATCTGGTGTGTCTGTATTTGCCCTTGTCATTGTTGGGTTTAGCCTGTATTCGCATTACTTTGTATTTGTTTTGTATTTCTATGACTTGTGTCATGTAGGTATTATTAGCGGTGACAATATTAAAGGAGTAGTCAGGTGAAAAACTAAAAATGTACCATTTGTATAGGCCTATGTCCACCCTCAATAATGGAAAACATTACTAAAAGATAAATTAAAGAAAACGCGATTTTTTGGCTTGTTGCTACCAAGTAGCACCGAGCAATTTTTCTAATGGTAATTCCCATATGAGAAAAATGTTACCTCGAGATAGTAAAACCACCGCTAAAATAGGGCACTAATCAAAAATCGATCACGAGGTTTAATGTGCATCGTTTCCCTACCGATAACATGCTTCTTAGTACGAACGTGTACTTCTACAAAATGCCCTGCAATTAATTTTGTTTGTGACTTGATGTGTAGAAAAGCTGCAATCTGTGTTGAGCGGCTCTGTCCGCAGTCGCCAAGTGTTTCGCAGAGCGCTGGCTGGACTCGTATAACACAATGAGTGCTCTGTCTATCGGGAAGGCGCTAGCGAGCTCAGAACCCATACAGCTGCACTACGCTTTAGAAGAAAAATGCAGCAGAGCTGGAGAAGGGAATCTAGTAGAATAGCTAAATGTTCACTTTTTTCTTGCATTGAAGCAAACTATATAAATTTTATTTTAAACATAACTGAATTTCATGCACTTATGACTCATTGTTGATTTTTTAGTTTTTCACCCGACTACTCCTTAAGCTGCAGAGGGCCGTATTGTGGTTCTAAATTGGTCTTCTCGTCTCTGGGCTAGAATATATTTATCAATCGTAATAATAATAACCAAATTATATTTTGAATATATAATACTATATTATAGTAAAAAATAATTAGATTTACTCTTTTCCCAGAACCTCATATTACAACTGGCGTTGAACAGGACATTCTAATAAAATAAAATAAATACATTAATTGAATTGAATGGCTGGTAGAGACAAAGATTACACATAAGTGTGTATCTTTGGAAGAGTTTGCGAGTAAAATATATTAATATTATGTAGTCCAAGAGCAAACGAAGATTGTAGGTAATGTAAAATATAAATTGATTCCGGGCTATGTTTCGTTGGACATATTTTCGGACACGAAGGAATTTTAAAGAATGTATTGTTGAAGGCTAAGTGATCGCATATTATATTAAATTAAATTAATTGCATAATATATTGTATTAAATAAAATTGTGGAGTAAACTGGTAGAGTCCGGAAGAAGATTGCAAGGAAGGAAGAGGAGAAGAAAAGGAAGAAGAAGACATGTCAGCGGGACAAAGGAAGAAAAAGGGATGAAGCGTTCTCGCATGGCTGGCCGGCTTATTCCGCCCGGTTTTCACGGTGCGAGTTACTGGCATGCCAGTAAGCCAGTGGCTGGCCTTCTGCTCGGACTTGAACTGACCCTGTCGGTTGCAAGAATGTCTGAAGCCCATAGAGTGCTAGTACGGAAAGTAATAAGATCATTTTCGTTGATACTGTACGAGGAATTATTATTTTTATATCCAGGGCTAAAAACGTTCCACAAATTTTCTTGTTCTCTGTACAAATTCACAAAGTTTGCCCTGGTCGTCACTCCACCTTCCCCACATATTCCAAAACAAAAATAATAATGATGATAATAATAATAATATTAATATTAATAATAATAATAATTATTATTATTATTTTATTTTTATTTTTTTTATTTTTTTATTATTGATAACCATATTCTGTACAATACAATCATTAAATAAACATTCTTCATCCCACAAAGCTAAGTTAATAGCTTGTCTGTGGGTTATATATCAATGAAAATAATAAATACGGCCTAAGTTACGAACACAGATGAACACGTTGCGTAATGCAAATACAATGTACAGAATACCTTTAATTAAAAAAAAAACATTCACTAATTTATTTTTAACCCCTACATATTACTTCACACTGCAATTAACGAAGTTGGCAAGGACATGGCAAGGACAAAAACACAACGACGATACTTATAATGAAAATACAATAAATTAAAGCGAATGTAACAAAAAAAACTCTTTCACTGACATCTTTACCTGATTCATTCTATCCGAATCTTTCAGTTCAATCGGCCACATATTAAAACTCTGTGGTACTTTTACATGCAACGATATTTCACTATATTTATTAACACAATTGGGAACTCTGTACACTTTGGAGGCTTTTGCTCTTGTACAAATGCTACGGTAAATTTCAATTTTGAATTCGTTAGTGAAATAGAATTTGATTATTACTTATAGATGTACACAAAATTTACGGGAAGCAAGTCTGTTAATTTAAAAAGCTGATTTGAGGAACAATGGTCAGTTATGTGACTTGAGAGTATGTGTTTAATCACACTGATCTGTAAGCTAATAATTTGTGTAAGATACATATGAGAAGCATTTTCCCGGCTAACACAGAGTCCACCAAGGCGATGTACACTGTGCGAAGTAATCTGTATGGAAGAATATCCTTCAAATGATACAGTTGCACAGCACACAGTCTAATCCGGTTGTATACCCTAACAATCTGTTTATCCCAAGAAAAGCATTTATCAATCACAATACCCAAATACTCATGGCTGTACACCGACTCAATTACTTGATCGCAACTGCAAGTTATGTCCGTGGCAGTATTATGCAAGCACTAGACGAGTCTGATATAACTTTAACTATCGAATTATGATTGGTATTCAGAGGAATAGATACATGTACAATTTAAGTTTTTGTAGCATATAAAATCAAGCCATCATCGTGAGTCCACCTCCACTGCAATTTTTACCCTCATCTTTAACTTCATTACGCGATAACTTTAATGCTGCCAATATCATGTAATGATCTGACAACTTCGAGGTATAGATAGCCGACTTAATCTGGATATTAACAGCTCTAACATATAAATGATCAATACCCGATTTTCTAATTTTGCCTTCCACCATCTCTTCCCGCGTTACCCCAGATCCTTGATAAAACCATTTACCGCTAGACTAGTTTCGTAATGTTGCACACTGAATCACTATCATTCATAATATCAATGTTTACATCCCCAATGAAAACTGCCGTAGTGTCATTAACTTCTCTCCAATAGTTATCTATCTTATCTATGAACTCGTTCCTTGTGTTGTTGTTCGGAGGTCTGTAGACAAACAGCAGAGAAATGACGTCATTATCCACTGTAATGTTGCCTGCCAGACCTTCACAATCAGTCTTGAATTCAGAGTTTTGTGCCCGGGGGTGCTAGTTCAAATCCCGGGGGATGTAGACTGTAGACAGCGAATTAGGGGAAGGGGGAGAGGGGGAGGGAGGGGACAGCAACTTTTCAAAACCACCACTGCTTCCACATTACTTTTACCAAATCTTTTACTAATAAACTGTCAAGTATTCTGATACAAAAATGAGATTAAAAATACTTTTTACTCGAGAATATAATTATGATCAACAAATGTGAAAGTGCAAGTTTTCATGATTACATGTTTATTCACAGCTGGCCACTTGATGTCCAGTTGTACCACTTGATGCCCATCCTGGCCCTTCTCTGCTTTTTTCTTCTTGTTTTAGCTGACACACGGAAAACTTTACTTACTTATAAAACCTTCAAAGCAATATTTCAGTGCCTTTCCAGAATTAAGTAATATATGGAGCTTGTAGCCAATTTATTATCGGGGGGGGGGGGGGGGGGCAAATGACAATTTCCGAGGGGGCTTCGCCCCCCCGGGATCATAGCTGAATTCAACACTGTTCACAATGACTAAATGACACATCGCTTACTACAAATTGCACAGAGCTCCTTACATATAAAGTTAAGCCACCTCCTCTTTATACACATTTCTTAACCTTCAAAACATATTATAACCAATTAAATCAAATCGACCAACTATTTCTTTAACATTTACTTCACTTAATGCTAACACATGAAAATTGTCCACCTGGCTCTCGAGAATTACCCTTAGTTCATCCCAGTGTTTTTGAATAGATCTGATATTTAAATGTATTATTACTAACCCTTTCCACTTCGTGATCCAGTTATCAATGTTGTCGATCACATCCGCCTCAGCGAACGGTGGACCCCACAGATCCATATATCTACACCGAGCTTACTCTGAACTTAGTTGATGAATATCACGTCCGCCTCAGCGAACGGTGGATCCACAGATCCATTTATCTACACCGAGCTTACTCTGAACTTAGTTGATGAATATCACGTCCGCCACAGCGAACTGTGGATCCACAGATCCGTTTATCTACACCGATCTTACTCTGAACTTAGTTGATGAATATCACGTCCGCCACAGCGAACTGTGGATCCACAGATCCGTTTATCTACACCGAGCTTACTCTGAACTTAGTTGATGAATATCACGTCCGCCTCAGCGAACTGTGGATCCACAGATCCATTTATCTACACCGAGCTTACTCTGAACTTAGTTGATGAATATCACGTCCGCCACAGCGAACTGTGGATCCACAGATCCATTTATCTACACCGAGCTTACTCTGAACTTAGTTGATGAATATCACGTCCGCCACAGCGAACTGTGGATCCACAAATCCATTTATCTACACCGAGCTTACTCTGAACTTAGTTGATGAATATCACGTCCGCCACAGCGAACTGTGGATCCACAGATCCATTTATCTACACCGAGCTTACTCTGAACTTAGTTGATGAATATCACGTCCGCCACAGCGAACTGTGGATCCACAGATCCATTTATCTACACCGAGCTTACTCTGAACTTAGTTGATGAATATCACGTCCGCCACAGCGAACTGTGGATCCACAGATCCATTATCTACACCGAGCTTACTCTGAACTTAGACCCGGTTTCACAAAAGTATTTAAATCAGAGATTGGCTTGATCGGCGCCGTCACCAACTTAACATAAACAAATAATTCTGCATGTATTGAAAACATTGCATGTGGTTGTATTCCAGAAATTGAGTAATTAATTAGTATCAGCTATGAGTAGCTATAAAATATCATGCTGTTATTACTGGTATTCAAACTAATTTTTTATGAAAAACGAGAAAATTGTATTGAGTACGTCACCAACAAAAGTTCTTTCAGATTGGCAATAAATGTCTGACATGTGTTTAGTCATTTGTTTTGCATTATTGGATCCTTACGTAAAATGCATACAGAAGGCCATGACCGAAGTTTATTATCTCAAAACAAATCCATGCTGTATTCAAATCAGTACAACAATGGATATTCGATCTTTCTGTCGAGTCTTTGTTTTGATTTCATGTTTATTTACAAGAACAAATGAACGTTGCGACGAAGTAACAATAAGTAGCAAACTTTAGAATACGAATCATTGTATGAACTATGAATTATGAACATATTTCATTGTCGAGTGTAAATACCTGCAATAATGTTAGGCTATTTTATATCTACTCTAAAACTGACGCTTATTAATTACTTAATTCTGAAATATAACAATAAACAATATTTTCACTGGATGAAAGATTATTTATTTATGAAAAGTTGGTGATGGCGCCGATCAAGCTAATCTCCGATTTAAATACGTTGGTGAAACCAGGCTTTAGTTGATATATATCACGTGGATTTTTTACCTTGAGTACTTCTCAAGAATTTTCGTTCTTGCGAACGCAGATGGACCCGCGATTAAACCAGACGAACTTGTGACCTGTCAATTTTGGTTTTGTTTTTACTTGCCAAAATAACTGCTTAAAGTAATTAAGGTGACAAGTGTTCGTTTATGTAGATAGTAAAGTTCACGCACTCCCGTACCTCTGGAAATAAGTCCTTGTTCTTCACCAGCACCTTGCGACGAGAGGTGAGGAATTCGTCACTCTTCTTTCTTGAAACGAATTGAACAATGATTTTTGACGGGTACTTTCTCCTCGATTTCACACGGTAGAATAGGCCTACATCTATACTAGGAAAACGCTCTGTTTGACGCGTTGATAAGCGAGCGCGTCCATATCTACGAACGTTCTGGCGAAAAGATCTCAAAGCTAATAAAAACAACAGTTCAAGAATGCGCATTACAAACATTTTTCTAATTTCCATAGCTATTATACTTCCCGATATTGTTGAATGCAGTGCAATGTGCGTTGCTAAGAATTTTCGTTGTCATTCTGTCTAGTGTTTTCGCCGCGGTCCGCCACCGTTACTAACAGTTATTGACAGCATTTGAAATGTAATTTCTGCCTCTAATACGTATCAGATTGCGTTTACATTAGTATATTCGTGACCGGAAAAAATGTACAATAAGATAGCCACCTCACATTTTGCTGTTACTGTGTTTCAGAAATATATTTTCGAGTAACTTTTGTGTAACTTTGCCAATATTTATCAGACTGTCATAAAATAAAAATATTCGTGACCGGACAAATCTGTAGAAAAATACGGCTATCTCACATTTTGCCGCCATTTTGTTTCAGAAAAAAATTTTGCAGTAACTATGGTGTAACTTTTAACTTTTCAAAAGGATTTAGCCTCAAAACTATGCACCTTCAATCCACATCGAGGCTTGTGAATGGTCCAAATTTCAAGAAGATCGGACTTTCCGTTCGACCGCTATCGACAGACATACAAAAAAAAAAAAAAAAAAAAAATAAATAAATAAAAAAACAGAACGAAGTGCCATAAGAGTATAGTGGAGACGCTCGCTTCGCTCGCTTTATCACTAGCTGTGGAATCCGCTCCTACAATCTGACTGAGCTATCTTGAGAACAACGCCGTTCTTTCCCTCCACGACGTTAGATATTTCTATGTTTCTATTTCTACCGCATTGGTCAAGCTCGTGGACCTGGTCAGTCAGTTCGTCAATAACGTGTATTATTATTTAAAAAAATAATAGTACAACAATAACACGTATACTTATACTTTATTGTAATTAAGGCCAGTGTAGGGCACAATGCCCTCTTTAGCCTGATGAGTGATGATTGCTGAATGATAATGAGGAAGGGAGGAGGGGAAGCCTAGTACCGGCACGTAGCATAGTCCTGTCGAAAAGTACCAAGGGGACCATCGGCTTTACGTCCCATCCGAAAGGACGCTGTAACTTTGACCAGTCATAAAGGTTCCTCCACTAACCTGGACTGCCGAGCAGTTGACGAGAGGAACGAAGCTGTTACACAAGCTTTCGAACCCTCCAATCTGCTCTAACCAACGGTAACTAGTGTTTCAGAGAGTGGTCACCCACCCTTCTTATGACCTAGCCCGAGGTTGCTTAACTTGGTGTTCATATGGGAACCGGCTAAGCGACCGCGGCTAAACCGTATGTATGTATGTATGTATGTATGTATGTATGTATGTATGTATGTATGTATGTATGTATGTATGTATGTATGTATGTATGTATGTATGTATGTATGTATGTATGTATGTATGTATGTATGTATGTATGTATGTATGTATGTATGTATGTATGTATGTATGTATGTATGCATGTATGTATGTATGTATGTATGTATGTTTGTTTGTTGGCTCATTTAGCCATTTTTTACATTCAGATACAATTATGACATTGATACAACACACTCCCAATTACAATATCACACTTGCAATATTTGATTAAGATTAAATAGACCCCATTTGAAACTCACACAACTTACTTTTTCTATTGCTTTGCTGTATAGTGATGCAGGTGCAGGTGTATTCAGTGGACTCGGAGAAGTGACGGTATGCATCTATATGCTGTGTAAAGAAGACAAAGCGGGTTGGGGGGTCTGGGGGGCACAACCCCCCAGTTTAGCCCCGCAGAGATTTTGTCATGGTGTTTTGTCACGAACACGTTTAAATTACTTTGGAGAAGAGTCTACGCTTGTTTTTACGTACATTTGATGGTGAAAAAATAAAAAATAAAAATTTAAACATTAACTTTATAAAAACATTGGACGAGCAAATATAAATACGAAGTGCAACAAAATGTTCAACATAATTCGTCAATACTCAATATGTTTGTTTACACTCGATACAAATTCGTACCAGTATGGTATACCATCGGTATTTTTAGTAACGGTATGCATACCGGCTCATACCGCCCCACTTTAACCACTGGGTATATTTTACCTGCAGGTAGTCTACAACCTGATAGTTATTAATTATATTTGTCACATAAAGATCTAATAACATGGATCAATGGTTGCCCGGATGAAAACAAGTTGTTCGAAGAAGAACCATCTATTATGCGATCATCATAATAAGGTGAATACCTGTGCTTAGTCCACTGGGCCGTGAATAACATTCTTAGAACTCAATGGGCATTCTAGGAAGTGATCAACAGACATAATAGAGATCCAGACAATTCAATTATCAGGGAATTATAAGAATGCTGACATCAATGAACTGATTATATTGAAACGTTTTGGACGGACGCGAATTGTTGATCAAATTGTTTCTCGTAACTACTATTCTGTCACGGCAGTTAGTTCTTCTGGACTGATGCCTCGGAGATATTTAGTTTATTTCATGTCTATATTATTCAGTAAAAAAATTGATATAAAGCAACTATAGAATTTACAATGGAACAACGGAAAGACACTGAATAAAATAAAATTGTGGATGGCAACAAAACGTCAAATCAAACTACTGTATAGAGCACAAAATTAGATGCATTTTGGGGGCAAGAAAAATACTTTTAAAAAGAGTGGTTTGGCTGTCACTTTTCATTGTTGTGTTATTGTTATTAGCAGCGCTATCTATGCTAGTTTTGAGTCATCTATGTAGAAAATACATTATTGTTGTCAAATCGTTGTAACTGAAAAGATTTTAGGATCCATTGAAATTCAAGTTAAAGGTGGACTTTTTTATAATCTGTTATCTACTCAGAAACGTTTTTTCAAACACAAAACGTGCGTATGCTATGTAACTAAAGAGGTTGCCGGTTCGGTTCAATTTCGGTCACTGGTAATAAATAAAAAACAAAATTGGTATTTGTTGTCTATCCACAAGAGAATTGATTTTTTTTCACTTAGGGACATAATTATACTATTTATTATGTGGTTCTTTGCTATGACGGCTTCAAAGTCACTCTATTTTATAACTTACACTAGTATCACTTATTGCGAATCTTCAATTTTGTGGCCCCGCCTCGGCCCGGAGTAGAACAAGTCAGAGTGACTATGCTAATCGTAAGAGTCGACTAGAGGAGACCCTATCCTTTTCCTCCCACTTTCTCACTGAAGATTTCTCCTCCCACTTGGCCCTGCCCTCTCTTGCTGGACTCCCCTTATGTGTAATCAACCCCGACAATGTGTAATGGATCTGATTCTGACATGTGCAATTTTTTCATCTTTGTTTTCATATTTCACCCATTCATTCTCGATAAGCCAAGTTGTAAAAATATGGGACATTAAACCCAAATATCATAATTAAATCTTGTGCATTTTAAGTAAGAAAAAATCCCAATCACCAATCGATGTTAAGGTTGGAATTCATAGTCGGCCCCTACACCTAGGGGCGCCCATTGTTGCTAAGGTAACAATTGTTTCCATGTTATTTCCCATAAACAAAACAAATCCATAGCAACAATGGGTGCCCCTAGGTGTAGGGGCCGACTATGAATTCCAACCTACTCTTTGAAGGCTTTTGCCTATAAAAAGGTATTCAGGCAAAAAACAAACTTAGGTACACAATAATTTTCGTCGTTGGTGGATTTATCTATCCCATTCATTTATAAAAATTATTTACAAAGAAGTTCAATAAATGCAGCTATACAATATACAAAGAAAAGAATCATAAACATAATAAACAAAAAACAAAACAAAATGCCATTTCCCTTCCATGTGCAAGAAGCACATGTGGCAGACTTATAAACCTGTGACGTGTAAGTATTGGTTTAGTTTAGTTTTAGTTTAGTTTTGGTTTAGTTTAGTTTAATTAAAACGTTAGCGTAGTATTTATAGTGTTTTGCAGGCTCTTCGCGGCACAAGATTTCTTAGGATTTTAAGTGTTTTAGCACAATGTTTGCTAGCGTCGACGCCGTTTCTGGTCAAAATTTTTTTTTTGTGATGACAAGAATAGACAAATAATAATAATAATATTAATAATAATAATAATAATAAAACTGATGTTGAAGAGGTTCAACAAAAATAGGATTCGCGTTGCTCATAACACATTTCTAAGCCAGCGGTTTAGCCGCGGTCGCTTTTAGCCGGTTCCCATACGAACACCGAAGTTAAGCAACCTCGGGCTAGGTGAGGAAGTGGATGGGTGACCACTCTTCTCTGAAACACTAGTTATCGTTGGTGACAGCAGATTGGAGGGTTCGAAAGCTTGTGTAACAGCTTCGTTCTTCTCGTCAACTGCTCGGCAGTCCAGGTTAGTGGAAAACCTATATGACTGGTCAAAGCTACACCGTCCTTTCGGATGGGACGTAAAGCCGATGGGCCCATTGGTACGTTTCGACAGGAGTAGGCTACATGACGGTACCAAGCTTCCCCTTCTCCCTTCTTCATTATCATTCATCAATCACCACTAATCAGGCTAAAGAGGGCGTTGTGCCTACACTGGCTTAATAACAATAAAGTGAAGTAAAAGTATATTTCCGAACCGCGCAGGGGCGGACTGGGATAAAAAGGCCCTGGATGTTGAGATCGGGGTGGCCCGCACGAGGTGGCGTGAGCGCATCTGGGGTGTGGGGCGAAGCCCCAGCCACCAGAGGCAAATACGCCGAAGGCGCAAAAAACTGTTTGGGGTGCATTGAATTTTATGGCCTAAAATGCGATTTTAGGGCGCGATTAACAGAGGGCCACCCCGCCAGTAGCACTACCTGGCGCGTTATTCAAATTTTAAGAAAACGATATTCGAGGTAGGCCTGCGGTCATTAGTGTTACTGACAACTGACAAGTACTAAATATTGTCACTCGCAAAATGCTAGGTTGCAATATACAGAATATCAGCAATATACAGAGAAGTATTTACATCATAGGAACTTTCTAGTGGCAGCCCGGGGCCCGGACTGCCAAAGGGCCCGGATTTGCCCAGGGGCCCGGGATGCGATCGCATCCAAGCATCCCTAGCCAGTCCGCACGTGGAACCGCGTAGTTCTCGCTTCATTTGGCAACACTGCTGTAGAGCTACTGGCTAATATTTGGTGGTATATATGTCATGAAATTGGAAAACCCAAGAATTGAATGTGAGCTACATGTGACGTTGCTATGCGAGTTAGTTGGGTCCTGAGTTACGAGCTGTGAACATCGCAGGCCGGACAGTATTCGAGTGACCGCGGCGTGTTGTGGCTTTGATTAGCTAGAAAGTAGACACCGAAATGTGTTATATTATGTTTTATATTTATATTATGTATAGTTATTATTCTTTTAAATTGTGGTGCTTAAAAAATTTCCGAGTTTTACAGCACATTTCGTAGAAAAATTACGAATGTGTGAGCGTAGGTCTACCATATGGATGATTGAATGTACAGTACATTGTATAGTGTTGCGTGTGTGTTTAAAGGTAAATTTTCCCATTTACACATTTTACGGTGCTGGAAAATCTTCCTATTGTATAGTACATTGTTATAGAAAAATTACAAATTTTTTATTTTTTATTCGTATGTGTTGAAATGTCACCACGTGGATTTATCGTCAGAAGGAACGTTTTGTTTATTTACGTACAGTGTTTGTATATAATGCTCAATTTTACATTTTACGGTGCGAAAAAACAACCCTTTGTTCTTCAAATTTACAAATATCACAATCAAGGCAGAACAAAATCATTTAAACATACATCGTGAGTAATTTACTAAAGTTAATACGAATGCACCAGCTTTACCATAATATATCGACTAATTTTTAATTAAAATGTTTTGAACTTTTCAAGTGTTGATTTACTCGAATATATATTTAAACTGATATATTTTGCCATATTTTTGCGGTGAGGAAAAATCCCTAAGTTCTTCTTTCATAACTATGAAACTTTATTACAGCAATGTATTGCTATGTTTAGATGACAATGCTCGACATAGAAAGTAGGGACATTGATGGGACTTAATTTCAAGTTATTTGTAATACAATTTAAAATGTGTCTATATTTAAAAATAAATTAATATTTATAGAAGTATCCACAATTTCACGTCTTAGGACAGAGGAAAAAATAAAATAGATTAAAGTTTTTAAACGGTAGATTGTAATAACCGGTAAATCTGTTTCGAGAGGAAATCGGCAATTTAAAAACATTGGAAGGAATTACATTTCCCAATATAGTCTCTTACACAGTATGAACAAAGCCCGTTTGATACTATGTCCTATTATTACCATCATATTCTTATGGCAGCGCTTTTTTTTATCGTAAGAGATTTAATAATTAATTATAAATTGTGTATTGCATTTGCACCTAACTAATTAAACTTGTTATTTCAATGGAGAAAAATTTGACATAATTATTGCTGTATTTTGAACGGGAATAAAACAAAAAGTACTAATTTAAAAACATTATTTATATCTCGAATACAAATCTTCTAAAAAGAGTGGCTGGATGGTTATTATGGGATTATGAGCAGTGGTTAAAGTGGGGCGGTATGAGCCGGTATGCATACCGTTACAAAAAATACCGACGGTATACTATACCGGCACTAATTTGTATCGATTGAATAAACATATTGACGAATTATGTAGAACATTTTGTTGTAGGTACTTCGTATTTATATTTTCTTATCAAATGTTTTTATACATTTTTATTTTTTTAACATAAATGTACGTCAAAACAAGCGTAGACTCATCTCCAAAGTAATTTAAACGTGTTCGAGACAAAACACCCTAAACAAATCCCTGCTTGGCTAAACTGGGGGCGCAGCCCCCCAGTTCCCCCAACATACCCGCTTTGTCTGCTTTACACAGCATTAGTGTATACGTCACTTCTCCGAGTCCACTTTTAACCACTGATTATGAGAATGATAATAATTTCATGAATGAATTTAGTGAGACGTATGTTTGAGTTGTTTCCTCCAGACCTTCCGGGAATAACAACAATGTGCGACAAGTGAACAACAAATCGCCCCCAATGGGATTAATACCTGGAATATTTGGTCTATCGCGGACACGCCCACGAAATCTTCGAAGGTGAGTAACGTACTATTAATTTGCAACACAAGCTAATTTAAACACTATATAAGTTCTAAGAGAAACAAGAAAAACAACACAATACTTCTTATGAAAGAATTAGTTAAATGTAGCCTTAGTATAGACTACCTTACAGATGCTTTCGTCACAGGCCAGGCACTCGCGTAGCCAACCAGCGAACCGCCCGAGACACACCCGCGCAAATACCGATTCTAATTGGCTATGAGCTGCTCGCCTATGAAAAAAGCATCTACAAGGTAGTCTTGGGTAAAGTAGGTCATACTTAAATTACTAGTTTCAATCTAGTGTTCTTTGTGCCTCAAATATCTCCCGTCAGATGATGATTGGCTTATTTTTTGCCTCTCCTGTAATTTTATTAATATTTAATTGCGTTAATTATTATTCTTCCTTTCAAAACGGGTTTAAAAATAATGCGAGTGCGTTTTGGTGTGTGAATATTTGTATGTTTAACGACGCCATTGTACATCACTGGAGTCGTCATAAAACAATCTAAATTACAGAGGGGGTTGGAGGGTTAAGGAGTTTTAGATGATGATGATGATGATGATGATATTGGGGTGTTTTACGTCCAACTTTGGCTAATCGAGACGATAAGTGGGTGATATATAAAGATAAAAAAAAGCCATGTCTGAATCAGATACGTTGCACATCGGCGAATGTCGTCATAAGGGGAGTCCAGCAAGGAAGGGCAGGGCCAAGTGGGAGGATAAATCTTTAGTGGGCCAGTGGGAGGGGGGGGGGGGGGGCAGGGTCTCCTTTTGTCGCCTCTTACGACTAGCAGAGTCACTCTGGGCCTATTCTATGCCAAGGAGTTTTAGGAGTTGTGGAGAGTTGGTTGGCGTTTGGATCGCAAAAGGGGCAGGCAAGCGGCAAGTATGGAGACGAAGTGAGAAAAATAGGAACACGAATATGTTTTTTTTGGATCAACCATAGGCCTATTCAAATTTATATTTGTGTAGATACTAGTAATAATTTAACTTCAAGCTATTGTAATTTTTCTTTTCTAACCGAAAGCTTTTTTTAAAGCTTTTGTAATTCCGTAATTAACGTAATTAAAATTTGATCAAATAAAAAAAGCTTACCGAAAGCTTTTCTTTTGTTACCGCTCAAGACGCGAGACTCGAATTAGTGAGGTCACCAGTTCGATACCGGCCACCGGCAACCAAGTTATTCCCACGGTAAAAAGCGAATGCTGTGATTGGTTCTATACAAGAGCCATTGATTAAACATTCCCTCCAAACTGTATCAGCTTGAATCTTGAAGAGGGACAAAAGTTGTCCCTTGGACAGGTTTGCTACGAAAAATGATTAATTATATCTCTTGGGGTGACATATTTGGTTTAGTTTGTATAGATGTCAAATCTATTTTCAGCACCATTCGTTCATTATCTTGAAAGCTTTTACACAGGAATGTTTCTAGCAGGAAGTCGCATCTAGATTATTGTATTGTTTTGTTTTGTTTTGTCAAAGAATGCAGCTCGGTTGAGTGGCGAGTGCACAAGCACCGAGAAAGCAGCGGCATCGCCTAAGTAAATACAGCACTGGCCAAAATACTGTGTTTAGGGCCTGTTCCAACTTCTCTATTTTGACCTGAACACGACAATTAACAATTTTTTTAATGAACAGGGTGTATTCACGTATTGGCCACATTGGAGGCCACAATAGCATGTGATTGGTAGTTCATTGTTACTATGTTTCAGATGGTGTTTGATGCAAATTCAACTGTTCTCTAACTTTGGATTGCTATTATTATACTTAAATTCAACATAAACAAACTCTTTTGTCTCGATTACTCTTTTAATCGTTTACAAAAGCATACAATAATCATTTTCGTACACTTTATCGGGGGATATACGCGTTCAAACTTGTCATATTTCCCCGTAAACAATATTATTCGTTTGATTTTGACAGCTAAATGAAACTAGAAATAGTACTATAGGTGGCCTCCAATATGGCCGATGTGACGTCACGTGAATACTCCCTATTGTTACGTTTGTCTGCTTGGGAAGCTAGTCGACTAAAAACGTCAAGTTGGAACACGCCCTTATGTTGACTTCCCTTGTAGAGCTCGCGATTGCTTTCAAATGGTCAAAAAGTAAAATAAATACATTCGTATTTAGAGTTTACCCACTCATAAACTTAACTGAGTTTCAGTGTGGGACGAATTTAAAGCGACTAAACCAACGCTGTAGGCTCCGACCTTCGACGAGTGAGCGATAACCAACCAAATATCAATATTTTAAATATGAAATTTATGGGAATCAGTGGCTGGACAGTGCGAACACCAGCGGACAAATGCCAGAATCAACAAGGCCGATTCAGAACAACTTTGCATTTATTGAGTCCTTCGTCGCTAGGACGGCTCCAAAGTCCAAAGTCACCGTTTACTAAGCCAAGAAGTGATTGATTTGAATTCGAATAAGATAAGAAGTTGAAAAGAAAGAATGTCATTCTATAGGGCACTAGCAACACCAAAAGACAACAATGAAAAAAATGAATTGAATCGATGGACAAACAACAAGCTGTCAAGAAATAATTTCGTCTGATTTTGGAAAACAAAACAAAAAACAAACAAATACACATACAAAACTTCCACTTAGGGCCAGTATTTCAATGTCCAGTTAAAGTGCCAAGTAAATTTAACTGTCAGGTAAGCCAAGTTTGGTGTATTTTTATTGGCCGTTGTCATGGTGAAAACAATTTAACTGAAAAGTAAATTTTAACTGGACATTGAAATACCGGCCCCTTGTCTATCATTAAAAGTTTTAAATGGCGAGCAGTTACTATTGCTACACTTGTTTTTATTTCTATGGTTGCAATTTTATTATTTTGACAGCTGATGGTTTGTCCATCAGTTCAATTCATTTTTTTCCATTGTTGACTTTCGGTGTTGCTAGTGCCCTATTGAAAATGTTATACTCTTTCTTATTAATGTTTCTCTCTGTTTCAATGAATAGTACCGCGAAATTAACTTATTTGATAGCTAAAGGCGCGTTGTATTCAGGGCTTAATTGTAATTGAAAAGGAACCGGAACGCATATTTTGTTTGCCAGATATAATTTGGCACCAACCCCGCCCACATTTATACATTGTGAACACAGATAATATGTAATTATTAATTAGTTATCTGTTTTGTGTCAGTGGTCAGTCAGAAGGTTATTGCCTATGTATTTGGGTCACCCTGGTTCATTCATAAACTTGAATAACTTGCATTCATACCAACAATGAACAAATAAAAAAATATATTTGTGAAATTTTCAGAGATACGAATTAATTCACGAGTTTTTAAGGAGTAACCTACGTTACGAAATTATACCGGAACGCGCGTTCTGGTTTCGGGAAAAGGAATCGGAACTGCGTTCCGGTGCATTCCGGCTCAAATAAACCCCTGGTCGCAATAATACATTAAAACAGTTAAATGAGTTGATCTGGGAACGGAAATATGTACTGGAACAACGAGACAATCACAAGGAAGATAGCATTACATTCTCTAGGGAATGAAATATTTTAGTTTATGTTTTGACGATTTTGAAAGCATTTTAAAGCAAAATCGGGGGTTCCTCAGGGCTCAAACAAACTAATAAATTTAATGTAAAGTAGTCTAGTTTAGTGTCTAGACTAGAATATTAGTAGTATAGGCCTACCTTTCTTTTTTTAATAAGTTTATTGACCTTTGAAGTAGCTCTGCGTGTCGAACTATGAAAAAATCCCAGTGAACTGACATATTGATGATCGCAAGTTTCATTTTTACTCACTAAAATCAACCAAAATTATCACACTCAAACAAAAGTATAGGCCTACAAAGTTACCAATTGTGTTTTGAGGAAAGAAAAAAATCTCAAAAATGTTCTTTTCCACAACATAATATTAGCAATAAATATATCACATACAAAGTTGCGAGATGGAACATAATAACACGTCCGTGTAATATTGCTTGGGATACATTGTAGACTAGGAGACCTAGACGTGATATGGGGCCTCGACCTTCAACAAATTGCAACAGAAATTGTTGTTTTTGTACTAGATTCATAAAAAAATCCTTTTTTACATAGTAAAAGTCTAAAAAATCTAAGGTGTCGAAATTGATTAATTTTGCAAATCAACTTACATAATAAAAAATAATACAAAATTAATTTTAATAGTTTGGAATCACATTTTTACAAATAAGCCACAGGGTTAAATCTAGTATGTATGTAAGTATTTAATTTATTTAAAATATTTGAAATGAGTAATCGTTTGATTGATTAAATTAATTAAAAATATAAATCACAAAAATTATATTTGAAATCTCAATATATCGAATCTAACAATTCTAGCAACGTGATGATCATACAAGTGATACCTAGCAGAAACAGCTTTAATGTTTTACTAAAGTCACTATCACAACCCGATTAGTTTGATAGTAATTACTTAGGAATTAACATACTAAAATACGTTATAAGTGTTCTTTCACCATTACGCTATTTTTAAATCTATCGTCGTTACTAAAATAGTATAAGAAAAATGCTAAATCAATGCAACATCGAATTATCTATTACAGTTCGAACTAATTAATTAATTAATATTATCAATTTGGCTATTATTAATTAATTAATGATTCATAGATGTTAATGTAATACAAGTTGGCCCCGACTGGGGAACAAACCTCTAGTAAATTCATATTTTATTATATATTATTATATGTGGAGCCGGAGGATCCTGGTTCTAATCCCAGTCAGGGTTAACTCTTATTACAGTTATACCTTCATATACTAGAACAGTATCCATAACAATGGATTTAGCTTTAAAAATCCAATATCATTTGACAGCATGTGTTCAATTCAAATTGAAACGTGAATGGTTATGTTTGAGCTCTAAACGGGCAAAATATAAATGTATCATACTGTAAAGACTATAATAACTAACTATATACTCAGAAATGTTCATCCACATTCATTTGCATACAACCATTGCGATAACAATAGCAATTAAGTGATACACTCATTTTTAGAGAATAAAACACAATTTTACAAATAAATAAATAATTACATAACATTAATTACTCACTCGTTTTTTAAAATACTCAATTTAAACTGATTAAATGTTTCAGCATAGTAATAAAAGTACATATTTACTATTTGCGATTAATATTCCAACACTCTTAAAGGGATCAGGGATACGTACGCAACCTACCTTAAACTTCTGCAATTTACAAGTATTATCCACATTTACATAAGTAAATGTAACACGTAAATTTGTTTTTAATTGTGATGTGTTATGTTGTAGGCCTAAATTATACACAGGACACTTTTTTAGCCACAGTAGGGCCTACGTTTTATATGGCACCAATAAACTCTTGCAATGTTAATTTCCGTCTATACTCGTGTGCTTGCAGATTTTAACATTTTTTGGCAATGTGATGTCAAACTTTGAAGAGTAAGCATACTTTTACATTTCGTGTGCGTTTGTGTCCTATCTGCGTGGACAAAGTCGGTATCGGTATTGCAATCGCAATTCGGGAATCATGAAAATGTTTACTTACATAATTTTTATTGTGCTGTTCAATAAAATCGTAATGTTATAATGATTTATCATAAGAAATTGTACGATTGCGATGATGCGATCCCAATCCCGATTACGATGCCGACAATTGTGGTTGCGGCATTACATCATTTGCCCACTTATCATTCCACTGGGTACAGCGAGTTGTAATATTGACCTGTCAAATACTTTGTTTCTGCATGACGGCGTGTTTTCTATACTTACTATGAGAGTGTGTTGCAGTGTCAACAACTTGAGAGAAAAAGACTCACTGTGTTTTAAAATCTAACTTACCCTCAACGTACCGCAATGTAGGGGTTGAAGCACTGGCATGAAACGATAATTGTTGAATTTGTTGACCCCGAATCACAAAATACTTGTCAGCACTTGACATTAACAGTTAGTTACAGTTATATTAAAATGTCGTATGCACCAGCTGCATATTTTCACCACGTAGGCCTACTCCATTTTCACGCAATTTAACAACATCGAGCCCGTTCAATAACTCTTCTTTGCAAATAGCGCCGGCTTCCATGCTTCTAGTTTGATAATGTCGTTAAAACAATCAATATTGTTTTTCCATGTTGTACGCATTTACCCGATTAGCTTCAACGAAATGTAATATTAGCCTCGCTGCAAAAATATGGGACGCAAAACCCCACAGGTCATCGACGAAATGTAGTATAAATGATGATTCACTTTGTAGTAATACAACAAACGCGCACGTGCAAACGCAATATTATAGTAAGGTACGTGTTATACACTTGTTAAAATACATACAAGTACGTACACCTCGGACAACGAACCAGAATTTCTGGCGAAAACCGGTTTTGAGCGATGACCATATTTTGTACAACCCTTGGGAATGCATCGCATTCATGTCAATATTCAAAGCTAGAAGATCGTTAAATCAGATTGCGGACTGTTGTATTCTGTTAAATACCCCGTGCTAGTTTTATTATTTTTGCTTCTGGTTTTACGTCATTTTCAATTATCACAATTGTTTTCTAAATACATTTATGCATATTGTCATCTTTTAATCGTCTTTGTAGTAGGATTATGAAGAAACATATTATGTAATAGGGAACACGCGTATGAAAATTTTAATCGATTTTTAAATACCTTGTCTCTCATTTAATAATTTAGTGTCTTTACATTTTGAAAAACGGATCAGTCTTTGCCTCAAAATAATTGGTTTAGTAACGATAAATAAAAGGTCGCGAAAAACGAGTCGCCGCCATGTAGAGTGGATTTGACGTCATAGTTTTGTTCTGCGTACGCTCACCGCCTCAGCGATTGGTCTGTAACGCCACGTCTACAGAATCATTGCGTTACAGCCACCTGTACGCGTTTCAGATCCCCGAGTTTAAACTTCAATAAATGCGACCACATTAAACCTATTTAAAAATTTCTTTTTTACTTAGGACTTGCATTAATATACTTCTTGTATCTGATAATATTAAACTAAGTGTTTGGTTTAACAAAAAAAATCGTACGCGTGTTGCCTATTCATGTATGCAGTATGCAAATCGTTTGATTCGCATTCATCTAATAATAACGCTACAAGAAAAAATAAAAAAGTTTCAAGCTCGTGGTGTTCTGATCTATATTAAGGAATAAGTTTCCGAAACGACGCGGTGGATCGACTGGTTCGTTGTCCGAGGTGTCTCCACTGGGCATTAGGCACTATTTGAAATGTGCCACACATTAACTGTGACTAAGTTTTGCATCAGAACAAATCACATACACCGTATCTAAAATTAAAAGAATATTGTCGTTGATAATCACGATACACAACAAATTTACGTGTAAGGGCTCGTCCACACAGATTTTTAACGCGTAGTCGTAAAGTTGGATCATAGGAAACACGTACTGGCGTTCACACAAAGTTTTAGTTTTAAGACTTTGTTTTCATTGTTGTTTTTTAAACAACGTCCTAAAACCTTATGCATTATGTCCTAAAAATCTGTGTGGACCAGCCTTAACATTTATTTATTTAAATGTGGATAATACTTGTTAATTGCAGCTGTTTAAGGTAGGTTGCGTATGTATCCCTGATCCCTTAAAGAGCTTTGGAATATTAATCGCAAATAATAAATATGTACTTTTATTACTATTCTGTAACATTTAATCTGTTTAAATTTGTATTTTGAAAAACGAGTGAGTAATTAATGTTATGTAATTATTTATTTATGTGTAAAATTGTGTTTCATCCTCGAAAAATGAGTGTATCACTTGCTATTGTTATCGCAATGGTTGTATGCAAATGAATGTGGATGAATATTTCTGAGTATTTTGTTAGAGTTATTAGTCTTTATCATCATTATCATCATCTGTTTCCACGTCCAACTCTGCGTTGGGTCGGCATTGAAGATAAGCCTCTCCATCTTCTTCTATCCTGCCACCACTCTTCCCCCTCAACTACATAGTATGATATATTTATATTTTGCCCGTTTAGAACTCAAAACATAATCATTCTCAATTTGATTTCAATTTTCCAATTTTCACTCTGAATTGAACACATGATGTCAAATGATATTGGATTTTTAAGGCTAAATCCATCGTTATGGATACTAGTATATGAAGGTATAACTGTAATAAGAGTTCGCCCCGACTGGGATTAGAACCAGGATCCTCCGGCTCCAAATATAATAATATATAATAAAATATGAATTTACCAGAGGTTTGTTCCCCAGTCGGGCCAAACTTGTAATATCTTTACATTTTGAATAATTAGTTAATTGATTATAGCATAATTAAAAATATTAATCAACCAATTAATTAATTTATTCAAACGGTAATAGATAATTCGATGTTGCATGTATTGAGCATTTCATTTATAGTATTTTAGTAACGACAATAGATGTAAAAATAGCATAATGGTGACAAAACACTTATAACGTATTTAATTACCAATTACTATCAAACTAATCGGGTTGTGATTGTGACTTTACTATCGCTTGCATGATTATCATGTTGCTAGAATTGTAAGATTTGATGTATATTGAGATTTTAAATTTAATTACTGTGATTTATATTTTTAATCAATTACATCAATCAAACGGGTACACATTTAATATTTTTAAATAAATTAAATTCTTTTATAGATACTTTATTT
>OX246750.1:19528542-19591042 GCA_945910005.1 Isoperla grammatica | reverse complement strand
GTGCGAATATCCTCTGTCTGTTAGTCCCGAACGCTCCAGAAGGCCCAGAATGCACCGCGCGGCACAGACGTTCACTTGTCACTGACGGGCGGGCGACCTAGAGCAGCAGGAAAGACAGAATGACCAACAATTACTGACACGTGACGTCACACTAGGGTCACTCAGGGACGCACACGCATCACGCCCGGTCAGTCACGCACGTGCGCGTGTGCGTGACAAGGGGGGGGGGGAGACGTGTTGCATATATGTGATGTGAGTATAGGTAGTTTTGTTATATCTAGCTAGAGCGTTTATTAGCTATTAAAGGGTGAATTATATGCTTGCGAATAGATTGCGACATATTTGCAACACCTTCGTGATCACGATTATTCATTAACCTGCAACGTTCAACGGGATAATAAGAGTTATCATAATAATAATGATAATAATAATAATAATAAAAATAATAATAATAATAATAATAATAATAATAATAATAATAATAATAATAATAATAATAATAATAATAATAATAATAATAATAATAATAATAAAAATAATGATAATAATAATAATAATTAATTAAATGGACCCACAATACTAAAACCGCGCATTAAAAGTGTTTATCATTAATTATTAGTTAATATAATCATAGATAAATAAATGTGTGTATATATTTATTTCTAGCCAGTAGGGAGGCAGAAGGGGGGGGGGGGGAGGGCGAATGTCCCATGCGTAGGCGCATTTTTAATCTGAATTCCTCCACCATTTAGTCCTAAAGACCACATCAACCAGTAAATATTCTAATTGTCATTAAATGTTCAATGGTCGTAACTCGTAACATGTTATGAATAATATGTACATGTTATTGTCAACAGTTTGAACTGCACTGACCGACCGACTGAATGGTCAGTGAAATATGTCAACAGAATATATGTCAAACACCCTAAATTACAAGGTTTGTTTTTAACTACCTTAAGGGTCAAGGCAAAATGTGTATTTACTATGTATGTGTATGTGTATATTCTGTATGCATTTTGTGTTGGAAATAAACTTACTTACTTACTTACTTACTTACTTACTTACTTACTTACTTACTTACTTACTTCAACATAGTGGTTGTGATAGAATCAGCAACCTGAGTTTAGAACCCATTGTATATATAACACCTACATATTTAGTATATTTAATTTTTATAAACAGTTGCTTATTATATAGTCATAGCCTTCCTTGAATGTTCCTTTCCCTCGTAGACCCAAATCCTGGCTACGCCACTGCTCAAACATGGAGCTGTATCTTCACGATTATAAATCCATGACTCAAACATCGGTGTTTCGATTATTTTTAATACCTAATACTGGTACTAAAAGAAAGTGGAACTATTTTCTATTATCCAAACAAATTTTATGATTTCAATTATTGAAAAAAAATGCACTTTGATCTTTTACAAAAAAAAAAATGCTTTTTACGGAATAAGTTATAACATACATACATACAATATGTTATGTTATATGTACAATATGTTAAAAATGCTAAATCAGTGAACGTATATTTTTGAAAATACTTAAAAGTGATATTTGAACTTTTCTAATACCAAATGAGAGTTAGTTGTGAGTCTTACGAGCACATTTTTGTGCAAACATGAAATCGAAAGTGTTAAAAATAAAGACTGCTATTCTTTTAATATATAAATATAACCGAGGATTTCCGAAATCTATTGCAAACATTATTTAAAAGTTCTGTATTCTGAACTTATTGTAGCAAAAATTAAATTGTAATCCGGCATTAAAAGAAAAAAACGGATTGGTGTTTGATGGGAAGGAAGCAAATGTTACGTATATGCTCGATATTAAAACTGGTTGAATGTTAACTTTTTGGTGCAAATTTTAAAGTTTACTACTAAATCCACTTATCCACCATTACATGTGCAGGATATCGCCAAAGGCCACATTTCTATGAGAATAAAAAACGTATGCTAATAAAACTATATGCCCAGTATTAAAAACATAAGTTCTAAAAATGCTCAAAAACTTAAAACGTATTTTTTACTACAGCCAAGGTTGTCCGATAACTATTGAGGCAAACTTACCTTTTTTGTAGAAAAATATCATCTATATTTCGACTAAATACACTTTAATCCACCATTAGAAGTACAGAAAATCTCCACTCAATCCGATTTCGATGGAAATAAAAAAATAATTGTCCTATACAAAAAGTATAACCACATAAATTATAAGCGACAGTATAAAGTCTTTCAGATTAAAATCGCACCAAATTTTAATTTTGAAAATTATATCTCAAAAGGCTACTTAAAATCTATATAGCGCGTTGTGGTTTCTAGATAAACTGATAAATGCATCAAATATAAAAATCCGTAGGGTAGTTAATAAGAAAAAAACATCCAATAAAACCAACAACCATAATATATACTAATAATAAATAATATTAGATACATTTTATCATCGAGTCTGTAGCGATACAAACCAAAGATTATCATAGACTATAAGATTTTCGATTTCATGTTGCATCCTCGAGATATAATTTAAAAATGAAAAATTTGAAGAAATTTAAACGTGCTATAAAAAATTAAAAAAAACAAAACAATTTTTACACACCTCAACTATGCGTAATGACGTCACAGCCAACTCTCTGACACAACTCACTGGCACAACTCTCTGGCACAACTCTCTGGTAACAACTAACTGACACATAACACAAGACTAGATGAAATGATTGACAATGAAGTGTTTAGAGTGGCCAGTGGGCCGACGCGGGGAGGGGGGGAGGGGGGGGGTACATGATTGACACCGGGCCGTAGTGGGCGCACGAGGGGAAGGGGGGGGGGGGGGGTGAGTGGGAGATCACTTAGACAGCTGAGTGATACAAATCATTGTGTGGTGCTGAGCAGGCTGAACACGATTCTGACTTGTGCTGTCTGCCTTCGCCTTCAAGTGATACTTACTGCATTACTGTACGGACAGACAGGAGATGGATGGTGGAATGTAATGAGAGCTGGCTGATTGGTGGTTAGTTAGGGTTGCACCGTCAGCTGGCACGTGCATGGATGGTGGAATGTGATGAGAGCTGGCTGATTGGTGGTTATAGTAAGGGTTGGACACCTTGAATTTTGATCTCATGTACTTGTGCGGCCTGTTAGGGGTCTGGAGCAATTTTTTTTTTTAGAGTTTTGAATTTTAAGTTATAATCGGAGACTTCAATTTTGGTGCAAGATCTAATCTTCAAAGGATACTAATTTTACCAAAGAGCAGCACTTACACGCGCGCTAACTCCTCAGAAAACTAATCAACCATACATTTCAATAGAGAACCACAGACCTTTCCTGCATTGCAAGATCTATACAACAATGACTGACCATACGCCGGGAGCCGATCGAGAATGAACGAATTACCGCTACTGCACTGAATGTATAGAAACGTGGCAACCCTGTAGCGCACAGGTGGATAATATGAGGGGTGTCTACCCGCCGGACCCCACTTATTCTGCCTCAGTGGAGAGCGGCATATCCCGCCTTGCACCTAAATTGAAGTCTCCGATTTTAGCCTTTAGAGCGATCTGAGCAAGGGAGGCACTAAATTAAAATTACAAAAACTTGCAAGGAAATGTATTATTAGTGCATTTAATATTTTTTAAATTAAAATTTGTTACACTTGTAATTGTGTTTAATAATAAGATACTGACTACTCCTGGGCAGGTTCGTCGTATTTGTGTTGAATTGAATGGAATTTATTGAGGTTTTCTCGCCCGGAGGCGAGAAGGCCGATATAGGGCCACAACACGGCCCTCTGCAGCCTATTCGTGATGAGTTATTATTCTGTTTAAGGGTGGCGGTACATGCTATTTATTTTCATTTGAAAACGTATACAATCGTTATTAATTTAGAGAAAATAATAAATAATTGGTTGATTTCCGAAAACCGGGACATTTTCCCGTCCCGAAAGTTATTTTCGGGACACTGGGACAGTCCACACAAAAAACGAGGCAATCCCTGTAATACCGGGATGTCTGGTCACCCTACTGTTACGAGGTATGTTAAAGCTGACATAGCTGACATAACAGCAGTCTTGTAAGTTACACCCACATGGTTGATGGATGGTTGACAAGTGTGTGTCAACAGTCAAGGAGGTGGATCTTTGAATTCTGACAGAGAAGAAGTAGCCTTTGTTGACTGATACTGTCACTGGAGGACGGTAAAACAGTCAGTACTACTATTTTACCGACCTGGAGACAGCAGTCTTGTAAGGTACACCCATATGGTTGATGGATGGTTGACAAGTGCGTGTCAACAGTCAAGGAGGTGGATTTTTGAATTCTGACAGAGAAGAAGTAGCCTGTGTTGACTGCTACTGTCACTCGAGGTCGGTAAAACAGTCAGTACTACTATTGTACCGACCTTTTCTCTCTCTCTCTGACAGCTGCAACGTCCGCCTGCGTTGGAAGCTGTAGGCCACCCAACTTATACTCCTGTACTGCGGGCTAGCCTATGCGCGCAATAACAGGCGTAACAATCTGTAGGATATAATACTATGATACTATTGTGGTCGCTTAATCTGTAAGGTTATAGAGGGTATGGGCATGTCCTTTAAATCAGTGTTTATAACTGAATAGAATATAGACATTAAATAAATAAATAAATAAATAAATAAATAAATAAATAAATAAATAAATAAATAAATAAATAAATAAACACTGGCTATCCTGGCCTGTCATGGGACAGGAAAAAAAATGTAATTTCTAAATATGTATCTGGATTTGTGCCAGGTTACCTAGTGTGTCTGTATTTGACTTTGTATTTGTTTTGTGTTTCTATGACTTGTGACCTGTGGATGTTATTGCGGTGACAATATTAAGCTGCAGAGGGCTGTATTGCAGCCCTAATGCGTCCTTCTCGTCTCTGGGCTAGAACATATCTATTAATAATAATAATAATAATAATAATAATAATAATAATAATAATAATAAGTATAATAATAATAATAATAATAATAATAATAATAATAATAATAATAATAATAATAAAAATAATAATAATAATAATAATAATAATAATAATAATAATAATAATAATAATAATAATAATAATAATAATAAAATAATAATAATAATAATAATGATGATAATAATAATAATATTAGTAATAATAATAATAATAATAATAATAATAATAATAATAATAATAATAATAATAATAATTCATTCATTCATTCATTTATTTATTATTCTGTACAATTACACAAGTCTGAGCAAACACCTTCATGAGCTCTCTGCTCGCTCGAAGGTTTGCTTTTAGATACATAAATAAAATAGTGCCAGTCAACGTTAATCAATACAAATTTAGATTTAGACTAAGAATTACAAAAAACATGTAAATTCTCACGAATACAAACGAACAGTTGTTAAAATACATTGGTGTAGTTATACTAAAATCATTGCTAAAACACTTCTAAAACAATGCTGTATATACATTTAAACAGTTAACCGTTCTGCGAATAATTAAATCAAAGTAACATTTTTTTAAAAGTAAGAATTACAAAAGCCATATTTAATTATCTATACAGGTAAACAGTAGTTGTAAAATTGTTAAACAATGCTTAAATAATACGAAACTAATTCTAAACAATACTGAAACAATGTTGACCTACATCTAAAAGTTAAGAGTACTGAAACTGAAACCACGTTCCCTCTTTAATCGTATGTTCTGCCAGTTTTTTAAAAGTAATGTATTTCATGGAAACAAAGAGCTCAGGCATTTGACTAATAATGGTGTTGAACAATTGTGGCCCTTTATAAGTTAATTGGTTTCTCGTGTTTGTCATTCTTAAGTCCGGTACATTCAAGCTCAGCATTCTTGACTTCCTGGTGTTCACACTATTGGTTGTAAAATTATAGTTACTCAAATTCTTAAATACATAATATGTAAAAACTTTTAACAAGTAGAGAAGTGACAAAGGAAGAATATTAAACTCTGAGTATATATAATCAACTGATTTAAGACGATTTATGTTGAAAATTGTTCTTAAGACATAGTTTTGTGTTGTACGAAGAGAAGTTAGTTTGTAGTCAAATGTTCCACCCCAGTGAATAATACCAAATTGCAGAATAGATTGAAAAAGTGCGAAATGTAACTGACGTAAAACATGAATAGGCATTATCTTCTTAAGATGGTAAAAAAAGTTGTTAATTGCTCTAAGCTTTATACATAACATCTGTATGTGCATACTCCAACTTAGGGATGAATCTATGTAGACGCCCAGATATCTAATAGAATCACACATTTCAATACAGCTACATTTACATCCAGTCTCCTTAATACATTTTGAATCATGGTAAACAATCTTGAGATGAGGAATCGTGGCCTGCTCTTTAAAACAAAACAATACATATTTAGTTTTTAAGCTATTGAGAACAAGACCATTTTTGTTAAAATAAGAAGATAAAACACGCAAGTCTTGAACAACAAGGATTTCTTAAATAAAATAAGACACAGCTGATAAGACTAGAGCAGCATCATCTGCAAACAAAGTAATCTTGGCATAAAGAGGCAGCAGAGAGATGTCATAAATACATATCAGGAAAAATATTGGCCCTAACACAGACCCTTGCGGGACACCACGATTAACAGTCATTTTATCTCTAAAAGTACCATTTATCCTTACCATTTGTGTTCGTTTACATAAATATGATTCAAACCAAATACCAATTTTTCCCCTAAGACCGCAGTTTTGAAGTTTTTCTATCAATAAATTGTGAGAAATCTTGTCGAATGCCTCACTCAAGTCTAAATATACCGCCTGCCCAGGGACTGCCACCTTATCGTGGTGGGCAGGTTTGCGTGCTTTGTTGATCCCGAGAGCTATGCCGGCGGAAGCGTATGCTTCTGGTAGGGCCACCCAAGCCGGACTGGTCGAGGAGGAGAAGTCAGACGAAGTGCAGTCCACACCCCAATCCCCTTTCCCCCCCACTGTCCCATTGAATATTTCTCCTCCCACTTGGCCCTGCCCTCCCTTGCTGGACTCCTGTATGACGACTCACGCGACGTACAATGGATCTGATTCGGATATGGTTTTATTCTTCATTATCATCTTTCTCATCTTCATTATCACCCGCTCATCGTCTCGATTAGCCATCGTTGCATAAATATGAGACGTTAAGCCCCATTAATCAATCAATCAAATATACCGCCATGGTCTTGTGATTTTTCTCCATTGCTTGAGTAATATGTTAAGTATGGCTATCTATGGCCATATCGACATTTTTATTTGGCAAGAAACCATATTGATTAGGAGAAAAATAATTGATAGATTGTCAAAAATTTAAAACTTGATTTTTTACACAAACCTCTAAAATGTTCGATAAAGATGGTAAAAGTGAAATTGGACGATAATTGGTCACCATTGTTTTATCACCAGCTTTAAAAACAGGTATAATGACAGCCGTTTTTAAAATGTCTGGCACATAGCCATTGTTGATAGAAAGATTAAACAGGTGTTTGAAAATTGGTACAAAAATGTCAATATTATCTTTTATCATACAGATATTAACTCTACCAATCCCGGCACTTGTTTTACGTTTCATGCTTCTGATGACTTGTATAAGATCAGCTTCAGTTATTTCAGAAACGTGCATAGTTGGTTAACCCACTGCTTCTTAAAATTCTCCCTCGTTGCGTCATCACTTCCTGCTTGCCCGCCGCCGCTAGCCGCAATATTAGCAACATTTATAAAATAATCGTTAAAATGGTTTGCTACTCGACTAGGATCATCTTCAGAAGCGTCTTTTCTCCATCAATTGTTATTTCAGATATTGCTTCGTGCCCTTTGCCTTTCAATATTTTGTTAACGACATGCCAATAGTTCTTCCCTTTATTGACTGCCTTCTCTATTTCTTCCTTGTAGAAGTTTATTTTATCACGCTTTATTTTCATGTTTGCTTCTTAACTAAGTGTTTTATATCTGTATTTCAACAGCTCATCATCTGGGTGGCGTTTTAATGCTTTATATACAGCTTGTTTATCCAGTGTTATTGCGACTGTTTCAGGGGAAATCCAATCTTTCCGTTTTTTATAGCCTCTCTTCAACCTTAGTTCAACATACGAGTTATCCATAATTAGTTCAAGCTCCTCAAAAAAAGCATTAAATGCCTCCTCTACCGAGATCGAGTTAAATAACCTCTCCCAGTTATGTTGACTTAGATTTAGTTGGAAAATATTGTTGTCAACATCAGGTTTGTTGTGCTTGGCTCTGTCACATTGTTTTCCACGCTAACTGTAGTTGCCTTGTGGTCTGTGAGACCACAGTCCAATGTATTACAGATGAACTCAACTTGTTTACAGTTGCGTACAAAGATGTGATCAATACATGTCTCAGTAACATGACTTATCCGGGTGGGCACGTTTATGCACGAGATAAACCCTTCAGAATATAACAAGTCCCGTTTACGTGTACATTGTTGGTATCACATGTTTGAAGCCTTTCCGTTATGTCTATATTAAGGTCATCCAATAATATACATGGATTTCCTGATTCACTCCCTATTAATTCGCTTAGATCACCAATAAAAGACTTAATAAGGGCCTGATTACTCCAACGATATAGAGATATTAATGTTAGCTTTCCAAAGCCAATATTTAAGTATAAAATGATACCTTCAGCTGTAGTACAAATAAACGGTTTCCACTTGAACTTATAGCCTTCCTTGGCATAGACAGCCACACCTCCTGAGCGCTCGTCAGGCCTTGGTTGAAGTAGCATAGTATAATTAGGAATAACATAAAACTTGCTTTCAGACTCCTTTATCCACACTTCTGTTAAAAAGATTACCTTATAAGGACAATTGTTAGACTTTAAAAATGCAATCAAATTATCAAACTCGAATGTTTATATGAAACACAAACTCTGAATCCAGTAGTCAATCTTGAGTGTCTACCTGTCGCGGGATGGGCAAATCGTCGACCGACAGGTGACCGCTCGTTGCGACGCATGAATATGTTGCCATTCTTCACCCAGGTGAACTTGAACCCGCACTTACGCGCCGCTTGACGCGCTTCCCAGGATAGGCCTCGTATTGCAGGGGTCAACTGTTCGTTCAGATAAATGCGCTGATCGTTGGAATTCGGTTTGATATGGTTGTTTGTCACGACCTTGCGACGCTTATTCAGCCACTCGTCTCTCGTAACTTTGTCATAAAACTTGACAATCAGCCGGGAGGATTTGTTGTTGTTTATACGAAATACATCTGCTACGTCACGATCACTGTATTCTACATCAAGCTCCTTGGCGATTTTACTCACAATCGAGAAATTATTATCACCCTCATTAATTAAACAAAATACCCTGGTTTTCTAAATTAGTCCCTAGTTTATCTTGTTCCAATCTGTTCACACGCAAAGTTAAATTATTTATTGCGACATCTTTCTCCTTATTGCTTTTAGTCAACTCGTCAATTTTTGACATAAGAGTTCCTAAAATAAGTTCATTGGAAGTAACTTTGTCCCTAATTTCTTTCACCATCGACAGTAACACTCCCGGGCTCTTCTGCCCCTCACCTGTCTTCTGGGTGAGCTGCGAAGCGTCGTCCTCCTCGGCTACCCCGGGCGTCACGACGCGACAATCAACGCACGTCCACGCCATTTTATCCTTGGTAGATTTCCTGCGGTACGTCGTCTCACGCAGCCCCGAACACTCAAAATGAAATTTCCCTTTGCACTCCCCATAGCAGGTCACAAAGTCTCCACCAGTCGGCACATCGTCCTTGCACCGGGAACACCGCATGTTAGCTGTACTACACACTCGATTCACTTGTTATCGCTATATCGCGGAGCGCTCACCAAACACGTCCTTCTCCTACGGTGACTGACTTGACAATTATCATATTATCAATAATCAATAATAATATCAATATTATCAATATTCATAGTTCCCACGTGACGTCACAGCGACCATGATTGCGACACAATTGAGGAGGACCAATCCTTGATCATTAGCAAATACTATTCAAATTTAATAAATAAGCCTAACTAAGAATTTAAAAAGTAAACATAAATAATACAAAATAAAGAAAATACCACACGTATAAATTTTATTTAACAAAGCAGGCTAGATTTTAAAGAATGAATAGTTTATGTGTTCTACCACCACCGCCTTCAATTGTTTCACCATGGCAACGTCAAAGTTTGATCACAAATGTGGCCGCCACGCGCAAATATGTGACGTACGTGCAACCTATGAATTATCAATAATAATAATAATAATAATAATAATAATAATGATAATAATAATAATAATAATAATAATAATAATAATAATAATAATAATAATAATAATAATAATAATAATAATAATAATAATAATAATAATAATAATAATAATAATAATAATAATAATAATAATAATAACAAAATACAGTAGATACTCTTTTCCCAGAACCTCATGTTGCAACTTGCGTTCGACAGGACATTCAAATAAAATAAAACAAATACATTAATTGAATTGAATTGCTGGTAAAACAAACATTACACATGATTGTGTACCTTTGGAAGAGTATTTGAGCAAAATATAATAATATTATAATATAGTAGAAAAGCAAATGACGAAAACAGGTAATGTAAAAAGTAAATTGATACAGAGGTGTGTTTCGTAAACATATTTTCGGGCACGAAGGAATTTTAAAGAATGTATTGTTGTACTAGGGAATATAGGATACATTGTCGCATATTATATAAAATTAATTAAATTAAATTAATTGCATATATTGTGTTAAAAAAATTTGTGAAGGAAACTTGTAGAGAGTCGGGAAGAAGATTGCGGGGAAGGAAGAGGAGAAGAAGCAGAAGAAGAAGGCAAAGAGATGTCAGTGGGACAACGGAAGAAAAGTGGTGAAGCGTCAGGCATAGCTGGCTTGGGTAGACCCGAGGCCCAAGTGATGGTGGGAACCTCCCCCCCCCCCCCTACCCAACTCTATAGTTGGTACAGGGTCGGATATTGATTGATTTCATGCAAGTTGGCGAGTAATTTGCAGTGAAACAAATAGTAATAATATGTCAAAATTTGGAGGACTATGATAGTTTTTTCCGACTGATTTATAAACACTAGCTAATTATTCAAAAGAGAAAGCTAAATAATTATATTTTAACTCTACAAAAACACATCTAATTATTATTTTTTTAAATAATAGTACAACAATAACAAGAATACTTATACTTTATTGTATTTAAAACCAGTAAAGGGCAAAACGCCCTCTGTAGCCTGATGACTCATGATTTATGAATGATAATGAGGAAGGGAGAAGGGGAAGCCTGGTACCGGCACGTAGCCTACTCCTGTCGAAAAGTACCAAGGGGACCATCGGCTTTACGTCGTATCCGAAAGGACGGTGTAACTTTGACCAGTCTTACAGGTTCCTCCACTAACCTGGACTGTGCCGAGCAGAACGAAGCTGTTACACAAGCTTTCAAACCCTGTTCTAACCAACGGTAACTAGTGTTTCAGAGAGTGGTCACCCACCCTCCTCATGACCTAGCCCGAGGTTGCTTAACTTCGGTGTTCGTATGCGAACCGGCTAAGCGACCGCGGCTAAACCGTATGTATGTATGTTTATTTGTTTGCTGGCTCATTTAGCCATTTTTTACATTCGGATACAATTATGACATTGAGACAATACACTCCCAATTACAATATCACACTTACAATATTTGATTAAGATTAAATAGACCCCATTTGGAACTCACACAACTTACTTTTTCCATTGCTTCAAACACATTAAATAAATAAATAAATAAATAAATTCACATTTAGAGTCTACCCACTCAGTAATTAAACTGATTTGCAGTGGAGGACTTAAATTTAAAGTGACTAAACCAACCCTGTAGGCTCCGAACACCATCGACGAGTGAGCGATAACCAATCAAAGATCGATATTTCAAATACGAAACATATGAATCAGTGATTGGACAGTGCGAACACCTGCGGACAAATGCCAGAATCAACAAGGCCGATTCAGAACAACTTTGAATTTATTGAGTGCTTCGTTGCTAGGACGGCTCCAACGTCACCGTTTACTTATTTCTAAGACAAGAAGTAATGGAATTGAATCCACACTAGAAGTTAAAAAAAACTCCTGCCTGAAGCGGACACGGCACCTTCAGCATTGGAAGCACGGATGCTAACCACTGGACCAACGAGTATAGTGCTGTATTGTGAGGCCGGTGATCTATTTTTACCTGCAGGTAGTCTACAACCTGATAGTTATTAATTATATTTGTCACATAAAGATCTAATAACATGGATCAATGGTTGCCCGGATGAAAACAAGTTGTTCGAAGAAGAACCATCTGTTATGCGATCATCATAATAAGGTTAATACCTGTGCTTAGTCCACTGGGCCGTGAATAACATTCTTAGAACTCAATGGGCATTCTAGGAAGTGATCAACAGACATAATAGAGATCCAGACAATTCAATTATCAGAGAATTATAAGAATGCTGACATCAATGAACTGATTATATTGAAACGTTTTGGACGGACCTGACTTGTTTATCAAATTGTTTCTCGTACTATTCTGTCACGGCAGGTAGTTCTTCTGGACTGATGCCTCGGAGATATTTAGTTTAATTCATGTCTATATTATTCAGTAAAAAAATTGATATAAAGCAACTATAGAATTTACAATGGAACAACGGAAAGACACTGAATAAAATAAAATTGTGGATGGCAACAAAACGTCAAATCAAACTACTGTATAGAGCACAAAATTAGATGCATTTTGGGGGTAAGAAAAATACTTTTAAAAAGAGTGGTTTGGCTGTCAGTTTTCATTGTTGTGTTATTGTTATTAGCAGCGCTATCTATGCTAGTTTTGAGTCATCTATATAGAAAATACATTATTGTTGTCAAATCGTTGTAACTGAGAAGATTTTAGGGTCCCGTGAAATTCAAGTGAAAGGTGGACTTTTTATAATCTGTTATCTACTCAGAAACGTTTTTTCAAACACAAAACGTGCGTTTGCTATGAAACTAAAGAGGTTGCCGGTTCAATTCCGGTCACTGGTAATAAATAAAATAAAATAAATGGGTATTTGTTGTCTATCCACAGGAGAATTGATTTTTTTTCAGTTAGGGGCATAATTATACTATTTATTATGTGGTTCTTTGCTATGACGGCTTCAAAGTCACTATATTATAGCTTACACTAGTATCACTCATTGCGAATCTTGAATTTTGTGGCCTTGCCTCGGCCCGGGGTAGAATAGGCCCAGAGTGACTCTGCTAGTCGTAAGAGTCGACTAAAGGAGACCCTAGCCTTGCCCTCCCTTGCTGGACTCCCCTTATGACGACCCCCGCGATGTGTAATGTATCTGATTCTGACATGTGACATTTTTTCATCTTTGTTTTCATATTTCCCACATTCATTCTCGATTAACCAAGTTGTAAAAATATGGGACATTAAACCCAAATATCATAATTGAATCTTGTGCATTTTTAGTAAGAAAAAATCCCAATGACCAATCGATGTCAATACTCTTTGAAGGCTTTTGCCTATGAAAATGTATTCAGGCAAAAAACAAACTTAGGTACACAATAATTTTCGTCATTAGTGGATTTACCATCCCATTCATTTATAAAAATTATTTACAAAGAAGTTCAATAAATGCAGCTATACAACCCACAAGTAAAACAATCATAAACACAATAAACAAAAAACAAAACACAAAGCCATTTCCCTTCCATGTGCAAGAAGCACATGTGGCAGATTTTTAAACCTGTGACGTGTTAGTGTTAGTTTAGTTTAGTTTTAGTTTAGTTTTGGTTTAGTTTAGTTTAATTCAAACGTAAGTGTAGTATTTATAGTGTTTTGAAGGCTCTTCGCGGCACAAGATTTCTTAGGATTTAAAGTGTTTTAGCACAATGTTTGCTAGCGTCGACGCCGTTTCTTGTCAAAACGTTTTTTTTTTTGTGATGACAAGAATAGATAATTAATAATAATAATAATTATTATTATAAAACTGATGTTGAAGAGGTTAAAAAAAAAATAGGATTCGCGTTGCTCATAACACATTTCTAAGCCAACGGTTTAGCCGCGGTCGCTTAGCCGGTTCCCATACGAACACCGAGGTTAAGCAACCTCGGGCTAGGTGAGGAAGTGGATGGGTGACCACTCTTCTCTGAAACACAAGTTACCGTCGGTGACAGCAGATTGGAGGGTTCGAAAGCTTGTGTAACAGCTTTGTTCTTCTCGTTAACTGCTCGGCAGTCCAGGTTAGTGGAAAACCTATATGACTGGTCAAAGTTACACCGTCCTTTCGGATGGGACGTAAAGCCGATGGTCTCCTTGGTACTTTTCGACAGGAGTAGGCTACATGACGGTACCAAGCTTCCCCTCCTCCCTTCTTCATTATCATTCATCAATCACTACTCATCACGCTAAAGAGGGCATTGTGCCCTGCACTGGCTTAATAACAATAAAGTGAAGTTAAAGTATATTTCTGAACCGCGCAGGGGCGGACTGGGATAAAAAGGCCCTGGATGTTGAGATCGGGGTGGCCCGCACGAGGTGGCTTGGCGCATCTGGGGTGTGGGGCGAAGCCCCAGCCACCAGAGGCAAATACGCCGAAGGCGCAAAACATTGTTTGGGGTGCATTGTATTTTATGGCCTAAAATGCGATTTTAGGACGCGATTACCAGAGGCCACCCTACCAGTAGACTACCTGGGGCGTTATTCAAATTTTAAGAAAACGATATTCGAGGTAGGCCTACGGCCATTAGTGTTACTAACAAGTACTAAATATTGTCAATCGCAAAATGCTAGCGTGCAATATACAGAATATCAGCAATATACAGAGAAGTATTGACATCATAGGAACTTTCTGGTGGCAGCCCGGGGGCCCGGACTGCCAAAAGGCCCGGATTTGCCCAGGGGCCCGGGATGCGATCGCATCCAAGCATCCCTAGCCAGTCCGCACTTGGAACCGCGTAGTTCTCGCTTCATTTGGCAACACTGCTGTAGAGCTACTGGCTAATATTTGGTGGTATATATGTCATGAAATTGGAAAAACCCAAGAATTGAATGTGAGCTACATGTGACGTTGCTATGCGAGTTAGTTGGGTGCTGAGTTACGAGCTGTGAACATCGCAGGCCGGACAGTATTCGAGTGACCGCGGCGTGTTGTGGCTTTGATTAGCTAGAAAGTAGACACCGAAATGTGTTATATTATGTTTTATATTTATATTATGTATAATTATTATTCTTTTAAATTGTGGTGCTTAAAAAATTTCCGAGTTTTACAGCAAATTTCGTAGAAAAATTACGAATGTGTGAGCGTAGGTCTACCATATGGATGATTGAATGTACAGTTCATTGCATAGTGTTGCGTGTGTGTTTAAAGGTAAATTTTCACATTTACACATTTTACGGTGCGGGAAAATCTTCTTATTGTATAGCACATTGTTATAAAAAAATTACAATTTTTTTATTTTTTATTCATATGTGTGAAAATGTCACCACGTGGATTTATTGTCAGAAGGAACGTTTTGTTTATTTACTTACAGTGTTTGTGTATAATGCTCAATTTTACATTTTACGGTGCGAAAAAACAACCCCAAGTTCTTCAAATTTACAAATATCACAATCAAGGCCGAACAAAATCATTTAAACATACATCGTAAGTAATTTACTAAAGTTAATACGAATGCACCAGCTTTACCATAATATATCGACTAATTTTTAATTAAAATGTTTTGAACTTTTCAAGTGTTGATATACTCGTGTTTATATTTAAACTGATATATTTTCCCATATTATTGCGATTTGGAAAAATCACTGAAATCTTCTTTCATAAGTATGAAACTTTATTACAGCAATGTATTGCTACATTTAGTTAACGATGCTCGACATAGAAAGTAGGGACATTGATGGGACTTAATTTCAAGTTATTTGTAATACAATTTAAAATGTGTCTATATTTAAAAATAAATTAATATTTATAGAAGTATCCACAAATTCACGTCTTAGGACAGAGGAAAAAATAAAATAGATTAAAGTTTTTAAACGGTAGATTGTAATAACCGGTAAATCTGTTTTGAGAGGAAATCGGCAATTTAAAAACATTGGAAGGAATTACATTTCCCAATGTAGTCTCTTATAAAGTATGAACAACGCCCGTCTGATACCATGTCCTATTATTACCATCATATTCTTATGGCAGCGCTTTTTTTTATCATAAGAGATTTAAATAATTAATAATCATAAATTATTTATTGCATTTGCACTAAATTAATGTAATTAATTATTTAAATCACGAAAAAAATGACATAATTATGACTGTGTTTTGAACGAGAATAAAACAAAAAGTACTAATTTAAAAACTTTATTTATATCTCGAATAAATTTTTTTTAAAGAGAGTGGCTGGATGGTTATTATGGGATTATGAGAATGATAATAATTTCATGAATGAATTTAGTGAACGTGTGTTGAGTTGTTTCCTCTAGACCTTCCGGGAATAACAACAATGTACGACAAGTGAACAACAAATCGCCCCCAATGGATTAATACCAGGAATATCTGGTCTATCGCGGACACGCCCACGAAATCTTCGAAGGTGAGCAACGTACTAGTAATTTGCAACACAAGCTAATTTATACACTATATAAGTTCTAAGAGAAACAAGAAAAACAACACAATACTTCTTATGAAAGAATTAGTTAAATGTAGCCTTAGTATAGACTACCTTACAGATGCTTTCGTCACAGGCGAGGCACTCGCGTAGCCAACCAGCGAACCGCCCGAGACAAGCGCGCGCAAATACCGATTCTAATTGGCTATGAGCTCCTCGCGTCTACAAGCATCTACAAGGTAGTCTTGGGTAAAGTAGGTCATACTAAAATTACTAGTATCAATCTAGTGTTCTTTGGTGCCTCAAATATCTCCCGTCAGATGATGATTGGCTTATTTTTTGCCTTTCCTGTTATTTTATTTATATTTAATTGCGTTAATTATTATTCTTCCTTTCAAAACGGGTTTAAAAATAATGCGAGTGCGTTGGTGTGTGAATATTTGTATGTTTAATGACGCCATTGTACATCACTGGAGTCGTCATAAAACAATAAAAAATACAGAGGGTGTTGGAGGGTTAAGGAGTTTTAGATGATGATGATGATGATATTGGGGGGTTTTACGTCCAACTTTGGCTAATCGAGACGATAAGTGGGTGATATATAAAGATAAAAAAGCCATGTCCGAATCAGATACGTTGCATATTGCGGGGGTCGTCATAACGGGAGTCCAGCAAGGAAGGGCAGGGCCAAGTGGGAGGATAAATCTTTAGTGGGCCAGTGGGAGAGGGGGGGGGGGGGGCAGGGTCTTCTTTTGTCGCCTCTTACGACTAGCAGAGTCACTCCGGGCCTATTTTATGCCTGGCCCAGAGGGCCAAGAAGTTTTAGGAGTTGTGGAGAGTTGGTTGGCGTTTGGATCGCAAAAAGGGCGGCAAGTATGGAGACGAAGTGAGAAAAATAGTAACACGAATATGTTTTTTTGGATCAAATATATGCCTATTCAAATTTATATTTGTGTATAATTTAACTTCAAGCTATTGTAATTTTCTTTTCTAACCGAAAGCTTTTTTTAAAGCTTTCGTAATACCATAATTAACGTAATTAAAATTTAATTAAAGGATGTTCCACACAGATTTTTAAGACATACGATTTAAGGTTTAACACGTAGTCGTAAAGTTGGATCATAGGAAACACGTACTGGCGTTCACACAAAGTTCTAGTTTTAAGACGTTGTTTTCATTGTTGTTTTTAAAACAACGTCTTAAAACCTTATGCATTATGTCTTAAAAATCTGTGTGGTAGTAGTATACCGAAAGCTTTCTTTTGTTACCGCTATTAAGACGTGAGACTCGAATTAGTGAGGTCACCAGTTCGATACCGGCCACCGGCAACCAAGTTATTCCCACGGTAAAAAGCGAATGCTGTGATTGGTTCTATACAATAGCCATTGATTGGACATTCCTGCCAAACTATATACCAGCTTGAATCTTGAAGAGGGACAAGTTGTCCCTTGGACAGGTTTACTACGAAAAATGATTAATTATATCTCTTTGGGGTGACATATTTGGTTTGGTTTGTAGTAATAGATGTCAAATCTATTTTCAGCACCATTCGTTTACGATCACTATCTCGAAAGCTTTTACGCAGGAATGTTTCTAGCAGGAAGTCGCATTGTATTGTTTTGTTTTGTTTTGTCAAAGAAAGCAGCTCGGTTGAGTGCAGAGTGCACTAGCACCGAGGAAGAAGCGGCGTCGCGTAAGTAAATACAGCACTGGCCAAAATACTGTGTTTAGGGCCTGTTCCAACTTCTCTTTTTTGACCTGAACACGACAATTAACAATTTTTGTAATTAACAGGGTGTATTCACGTATTGGCCACATGGAGGCCACAATGACATGTGATTGGTAGTTCATTGTTACTTTGTTTCAGATGGCGTTTGATGCAAATTCAACTGTTCTCTAACTTTGGTTTGCTTTTATTACTTAATAAAATCAACATAAACGCACTCTTTTGTCTCGATTACTCTTTTAATCGTTTACAAAAGCATACAATAATCATTTTCGTACACTTTATCGGGGGATATACGTGTTCAATTTGTCATATTTTCCCGTAAACCAATATTATTCGTTTGATTTTGACAGCTATACGAAACTAGAAATAGTATTATAGGTGGCCTCCAATATGGCCGATGTGACGTTACGTGAATACTCCCTATTGTTACGTTAGTCTGCTTGGGAAGCTAGTCGACTAAAAACGTCAAGTTGGAATACGTCCTCATGTTGACTTGCCTTGTAGAACTTGCGATTGCTTTCAAATGGTCAAAAAGTAAAATAAATACATTCGTATTAATTAGAGTTTAACCACTCAGCAACTTAATTGAGTTTCAGTGGGGGACGAATTTAAAGCGACTAAACCAAAGCTCTAGGCTCCGAACACCTTCGACGAGTGAGCAATAACCAACCAAATATCAATATTTTAAATATGAAATTTATGGGAATCAGTGGCTGGACAGTGCGAACATCAGCGGACAAATGCCAGAATCAACAAGGCCGATTCAGAACAACTTTGCATTTAAAACACAAAAATTTGTGTTTTAATACTACTCCCGGTCTAATAGTCTTGGTTCTTATTCTTTAACTTTGCATTTATTGAGTCCTTCGTCGCTAGGACGGCTCCAAAGTCCAAAGTCACCGTTTACTAAGCCAAGAAGTGATTGATTTGAATTCGAATAAGATAAGAAGTTGAAAAGAAAGAATGTCATTCTATAGGGCACTAGCAACACCAAAAGACAACAATGAAAAAAATGAATTGAATCGATGGACAAACAACAAGCTGTCAAGAAATAATTTCGTCTGATTTTGGAAAACAAAACAAAAAACAAACAAATACACATACAAAACTTCCACTTAGTCGTTGTCTATGATTAAAAGTTTTAAATGGCGAGCAGTTACTATTGCTTCACGTGTTTTTATTTGTATGGTTGCAATTTTATTATTTTGACAGCTGATGGTTTGTCCATCAGTTCAATTCATTTTTTTTCCATTGTTGACTTTCGGTGTTGCTAGTGCCAATGAAATACTCTTTCTTATGAATGTGTCTCTCTGTTTCAATAAATAGTACCAGGTGCGTTGCAATCAGGGCTTAATTTGTAATTGAAAAGGAACCGGAACGCATATTTTGTTTGCCAGATATAATTTGGCACCAACCCCGCCCACATTTATACATTGTGAATACAGACAATATGTAAGTATTAATTAGTTATCTGTTTATAGTGTCAGTGGTCAGTCAGAAGGTTATTGCCTATGTATTTGGGTCTGGCTACCTAGGGGTAATTCATAAACTTGAATAACTTGCATTCATACCAACAAATACAAAAATAGATTTGTGCAATTTTCAGAAATACGAATTAATTCACGAGTTTTTAAGGAGTAACCTACGGTACGAAATTATACCGGAACGCGCGTTCTGGTTTCGGGAAAAGGAATCTGAACTGCGTTCCGGTGCGTTCCGGCTCAAATTAACCCCTGGTTGCAATAATACATTAAAACAGTTAAATGAGTTGATCTGGGAACGGAAATATGTACTAGAACACTGAGACTATCACAAAGAAGATAGCATTACATTCTCTAGGGAATGAAATATTTTAGTTTATGTTTTGACGATTTTGAAAGCATTTTAACAGACCGAAATCTGGGGTTTCTCGGGGCTCAAACAAACAAATTAATTTAATGTAAAGTAGTCTAGTTTAATGTAGACTAGAATCATAGTAGTACCTTTCTTTTTTAAATAAGTTTATTGACCTTTGAAGTAGCTCTGCGTGTCGAACTATAAAAAAGTCCCCGTAACTGACATATTGATGATCGCAAGTTTCATTTTTACTCACTAAAATCAACCAAAATTATCACACACAAACAAAAGTATAGGCCTACAAAGTTACCGATTGTGTTTTGAGGAAAGAAAAAAATCTCAAAAATGTTCTTTTTCCAGAACATATTAGCAATAAATATATCACATACAAAGTTGCGAGATGGAACATAATAACACGTCAGTGTAATATTGCTTGGGATACATTTTAGACTAGGAGACCTACGTGATATGGGGCCTCGACCTTCAACAAATTGCAGAAGAAAGTGTTCTTTTTGTACTGGATTTATAAAAAATCCTATTTAACATAGTAAATATCTAGAAAAATCTAAGGTGTCGAAATTGATTAAATTTGCATATCAATTTACATAATAAAAAATTAATTTTAAGAGTTTTGAATCACATTTTTACAAATAAACCAAAGGGTTAAATCAAGTATGTATGTAAGTATTTAATTTATTTAAAATATTTGAAATGTGTACTCGTTTGATTGATTAAATTAATTAAAAATATAAATCACAAAAATTATATTTGAAATCTCAATATATATCGTAGCAATCATAAAGGTGATACCTAGCAGGAACAGCTTTAATGTGCTACTTAAATCACAATCACAACCTGATTAGTTTGATAGTAATTAGTAATTTAATTAACATACTAAAATACATTATAAGTGTATTGTCACCATTGCGCTATTTTTTAATCTATCGTCGTTACTAAAATAGTATACCTATAAATGAAATCCTTAATCAATGCAACATCGAATTATCTATTACATTTTGAACTAATTAATTAATTAATATTACCAATTTGGCTATTATTAATTAATTAATGATTCAAAATGTTAAGATATTAAAAGTTTGTCCCGGGGGGAACCAACCTCTAGTAATTTCATATTTTATTATATATTATTATATGTGGAGCCGGAGGATCCTGGTTCTATTCCCAGTCGGGGCGAACTCTTATTACAGTTATACCTTCATACACTATCCAGTATCCAAAACGATGGATTTAGCTTTAAAAATCCAATATCATTTGACAGCATGTGTTCAATTCAAATTGAAACGTGAATGGTCATGTTTGAGTTCTAAACGGGCAAAATATAAATGTATCATACTGTAAAGACTATAATAACTCTAACTCTTACTTTACTCAGAAATGTTCATCCACATTCATTTGCATACAACCATTGCGATAACAATAGCAATTAAGTGATACACTCATTTTTAGAGAATAAAACACAATTTTACAAATAAATAAATAAATAAATAATTACATAGCATTAATTACTCACTCGTTTTTTAAAATACTCAATTTAAACTGATTAAATGTTACAGCATAGTAATAAAAGTACATATTTATTATTTGCGATTAATATTCCAAAACTCTTAAAGGGATCAGGAATACGTACGTAACCTACCTTAAACAGCTGCAATTAACAAGTATTATCCACATTTGCATAAATAAATGTAACACGTATAAATGTGTTTTCAATGATTTGTTTTGTTGTAGGCCTATATCATACACAGGACACTTTGTTAGGATCAGTTTTATATGGCACCAATAAACTCTTGCTATGTTTATTTCCGTCTATACTCGTATGCTTGCAGATTTTAAATTTTTTTGGAAATGTGATGTCAGACTTTGAAGAGTAAGCTTACTTTTACATTTCGTATGCGTTTGTGTCCTATCTGCGTGGACAAAGTCGGTATCGGTATTGCAATCGCAATTCGGGAATCATGAAAATGTTTACTTACATAATTCTTATGGCACTGTTCAATACAATCGTAATGTTGTAATGATTTATCATTAGAAATTGTACGATTGCGATGATGCGATCCCAATCCCGATTACGATGCCGACAATTGTGGTTGCGGCATTACATCATTTGCCCACTCATCAATCCACTGGGTACAGCGAGTTGTAATATTGACCTGTCAAATACTGTGTTTCTGACGGCGTGTTTTCTATACTTACTATGAGAGTGTGTTGCAGTGTCAACAACTTGAGAGAAGAAGACTCACTGTGTTTTAAAATCTAACTTACCCTCAACGTACCGCAATGTAGGGGTTGAAGCACTGGCATGAAACGATAATTGTTGACTTTGTTGACCTTCAATCACAAAATACTTGTCAGCACTTGACATTAACAGTTAGTTACAGTTATATTAGAATGTCGTATGCACCAGCTGCATATTTTCACCACGTAGGCCTACTCCATTTTAACGCAATTTAACAACATCGAGCCCGTTCAATAACTCTTCTTTGCAAATAGCGCTAGCTTCCATGCTTCTAGTTTGATTATGTCGTTGAAACAATCAATATTGCTTTTTCATGTTGTACGCATTTACCAGATTAGCTTCAACGAAATGTAATATTAGCCTCGCTGCAAAAATATGGGACGCAAAACCCCACAGATCATCGACGAAATGTAGTATAAATGATGCACTTTGTAGTAACACACAACAAACGCGCACGTGCAAACGCAATATTATAGTAAATAAAAATAAATAAATAAATTCACATTTAGGGTCTACCCACTCAGTAACTAAACTGATTTGCAGTGGGGGACTTTAATTTAAAGTGACTAAATCAACCCTGCAGGCTTCGAACACTATCGACGAGTGAGCGATAACCATTCAAAGATCGATATTTCAAATACGAAACATATGAATCAGTGATTGGACAGTGCGAACACCTGCGGACAAATGCCAGAATCAACAAGGCCGATTCAGAACAACTTTGAATTTATTGAGTGCTTCGTTGCTAGGACGGCTCCAAAGTCACCGTTTACTTATTCCTAAGCCAAGAAGTAAATTCCTAAGCCAAAAAGTAATTAAGTAAGTAAGGTACGTGTTATACACTTGTTAAAATAGATAGGCATTAGGCACTATTTGAAATGTGCCACACATTTTACTGTGACATTGATAAACACCACTAAAACACGACATGCAGCAAGTACATTACGTTTTGCATCAGAACAAGTCACATACACCGTATCTAAAATTAAAGGAATACCGTCGTTGATAATCATGATACACAACAAAGTTACGTGTTACATTTATTTATTTAAATTTGGTTAATACTTGTTAATTGCAGCTGTTTAAGGTAGGTTGCGTACGTATCCTTGATCCCTTCAAGAGCTTTGGAATATTAATCGCAAATAATAAAATATGTACTTTTATTACCATGTTGTAACTATTAATCTGTTTAAATTTGTATTTTGAAAAACGAGTGAGTAATGTTGTTATGTATTTATTTATTTATTTGTAAAATTGTGTTTCATCCTCGAAAAATGATGAGTGTATCACTTGCTATTGTTATCGCAATGGTTGTATGCAAATGAATGTGGATGAACATTTCTGAATATTTTGTTGGAGTTATTAGTCTTTATCATCATCATCATCATCATCTGTTGCCACGTCCAACTCTGCGTTGGGTCGGCATTGAAGATAAGCCTCTCCATCTTCTTCTATTCTGCAACCACTCTTCCCCTCAACTACATAGTATGATATATTTATATTTTGCCCGTTTAGAACTCAAAAACATAGTCATTCCCAATTTGATTTCAATTTTCCAATTTTCACTCTGAATTGAACACATAATGTCAAATGATATTGGATTTTTAAGGCTTAATCCATCGTTATGGATACTGGATAGTATATGAAGGTATAACTGTAATAAGAGTTCGCCCCGACTGGGATTAGAACCAGGATCCTCCGGCTCCACATATAATAATATATAATAAAATATGAATTTACCAGAGGTTTGTTCCCCAGTCGGGCCAAACTTGTAATATCTTTACATTTTGAATAATTAGTTAATTGATTATAGCATAATTAAAAATATTAATCAACCAATTAATTAATTTATTCAAACGGTAATAGATAATTCGATGTTGCATGTACCGAGCATTTCATTTATAGTATTTTAGTAACGACAATAGATGTAAAAATAGCATAATGGTGACAAAACACTTATAACGTATTTAATTACCAATCACTATCAAACTAATCGGGTTGTGATTGTGACTTTAGTATCACTTGCATGATTATCATGTTGCTAGAATTGTAAGATTTGATGTATATTGAGATTTTAAATTTAATTACTGTGATTTATATTTTTAATCAATTACATCAATCAAACGGATGAATTAAATTCTTTTATAGATACTTTATTTAACCCCTTGGTTTAATTGTGAAAATGTGATTTCAAACTCTTAAAATTAATTTTTATTACTTTTTTATTATGTAATTTGATATGCAAATTTAATCATTTCGACGCCTCAGAAAAGAACATTTCTGTTGCAATCTGTTCAAGGTCAACATTGGTTTCTCCTCTATTTCCGTAAAACATAACTAGGACATCATTTCATTTATTTATTTACTTATATTTGTTTATTAGTTTATTTATTTATTTACATATTTATTTAATTATTTATTAATTATTTATTTACTTATTTTCTATTTTTTTATTTATTTATTTATTTATGTAATTATTTATATGTCTATGCTATTTAGTTATGCTTATTTTCAGCTAACCTCTAAACTAATTCAAGTAGGAACTAATGAACACCTTTTCTTTCAGTTTTTGTTCCAGGAATTCCTGTTTATAACTCTCTGTTTGTATTACCCTGTACTTATTATATGTCAATAAGCTACATTATGATTATGATCTTCGATAGACCAAGAAGTCTCTTATCAGGTCAGGTCAGACAAAGGTCACCTCGACAATAACACTGGTTATTCTAGAAACTTTGTCCGATGTGATAAGTGACCTCTTCTCTTAAGGTTACTCGAGAGTCGAAGATTATGTTTTGCGGACATCTATCTAAATCTCACATACTCAACGTATAAGAGCCACTGGTGAAGTCATACGCCCAATTATATTAATAATTGCCAAGTGGGGGTGGCATGGCATCCCATCTTGAATTTATGAACACATTTATAATATGTTATTTTGTATTTATTTATTTATTTTTTTATTTATTTATTTATTTATTTATTTATTTATTTATTTATTTATTTATTTATTTATTTATTTATTTATTTATTTATTTATTTATTTATTTATTTATTTATTTATTTATTTATTTATTTATTTATTTATTTATTTATTTATTTATTTATTTATTTATTTATTTATTTATTTATTTATTTATTTATTTATTTATTTATTTATTTATTTATTTATTTATTTATTTATTTATTTATTTATTTATTTATTTATTTATTTATTTATTTATTTATTTATTTATTTATTTATTTATTTATTTATTTATTTATTTATTTATTTATTTATTTTATTTTTTTTTTTTTTTTATTTATTTATTTATTTATTTATTTATTTATTTATTTATTTATTTATTTATTTATTTATTTATTTATTTATTTATTTATTTATTTATTTATTTATTTATTTATTTATTTATTTATTTATTTATTTATTTATTTATTTATTTATTTATTTATTTATTTATTTATTTATTTATTTATTTATTTATTTATTTATTTATTTATTTATTTATTTATTTATTTATTTATTTATTTATTTATTAATTTATTTAAGTGTTAGGGATGCCAAAAATATGCATTTCATTTTGACTTAAAATGCCTATTTACATCATTTTATGAGAAAAAGTCCTTTTTGGGCATTTTTAAGGGACTATTTTCCTATTTTGATATAATTTGCTGAAACGGATGCAAAACGTGCGAGTGCAGTGTCGAGCTTGCCACATCATCGGGCCAAGCATACGCAAAGATTTGTTTGTTGTCAAATACTGTAACGATAAGTCAAGAGAAAAAGATGAGCCAGCCGATGTCTGCAGCAACGCATCTACAAGAGAAACAAGTTTGCAACCGCAAAAAAAAAATTCTTGTGTTTGATACATCGACAAAACTATTCCCCCCCACCCCTTCTCCCCCCCACCCTCTTCATGAAAGTATATTGGTGTAACTGCATTAATTTAATAAAACAATACTGAAAGTAATGAAACCAATAGAATTCGATCAAATTCAATAGGTCCTTTTTAGGTCCTTTTTTGCTGTTTTAAAGGTACTATTTGCCTGCCTTTTTCTCACTTGGAAAGTTCCTGAATATCCTAGCTTTTTATATTTATAACATATGTTTATGTATGTTATTTTTTATTTAATTTCTTTTTTTTAACGTCTATCATATCCAGTATAAAACAGGTTCACAAAGGTGAAAGGAGGACAATCAGGGGTTAATCTGAGCCGGAACGCACCGGAACGCAGTTCCGATTCCTTTTCCGAAACCAGAACGCGCGTTCCGGTATTATTTCGTAACGTTGGAAACTCGTGAATTAATTCGTATCTCACAAATATATTTTCTTATTTGTTGGTTTGAATGCAAGTTATTCAAGTTTATGAATTACCCCTAAGTAGCCAGACCCAAATACACAGGCAATAACCTTCTGACTGACCACTGACACTAAACAGATAACTAATTAATAATTACATATTAGCTGTGTTCACAATGTATACATGTGAGCGGAGTTGGTGCCAAATTAAATTTGACAAACAAAATATGCGTTCCGGTTCCTTTTCAATTACAAATTAAGCCCTGAGGACAATACATATAACACCATACAATTACTTATTAATCAAGTAATCTTAAAATAGCAAAGATAAGAACAATGAACAAACATTAATTGAGAAAACATGTAATAGGGAATGTGCATGAATTTTCTACAGTTCTGAAAGTACGTGGAATATATTGTTATTCATTTAAAGACATCAGAAACCTAATTTAAAAGTTTCAATATTAACTCATTATGCTTCTTTAAATGCTCAAAGATTTTGACTATCTGTTTCCCGCACTATTATTTTTAGACGGTATGTGACGTCACAATCCATGAAAATCACTGAGTATATGAATGACTTTGCCACCGCCTCCTAGACGAAACAATCAAATTTTCAAGGTCATCAAGCTAAACTTGTTAACATTTTTACTCAAGTTGTTGTCAAGTCTGCTTTATATGAATAACAACCCCAATATTTACTACTAGGAAAACGCTCCGCGTTGCCAGATGAGCGTTTTTTTTTTTTTTTTAAATTATACAAACCTTTTGCACTCTTACAAAAAAAACCTTTATAATAAACAAAATTTTGGTTTACAAGATAGCGGTTTAAGTTACAACCTTAGAATTTTTGTAAATTATTTCTCAAAATGTCTTCAAAGTTGATTTTTCAATGGATTTCCGCATAATTTCATTCCACCGTGGTCTACTCAATAGGCTCTAATTCATAAACTATTAAACTTATCAGTGTATGGAAAGTTCCATAATGTAGATACAGACTATATCTAAAATGAAATATTGTTTAATCATACAATAACCGCATTTAAATCATAATAAAAGCTTTTTAATTTGTCGACCAAGTTCACTGTTAACATTTGCATGTTTGCCGTGAGAGTCATAAAACATAACACGTCATTGTAGCCATTCTATGACAGCTATCAAAATTCAAAATACATAATGAGAAACGTCTGACTGTGCAGCCATTTCTGCTGCATATACTACGTGCATCGAACTTCAATGGTCCGCAAATGCGAATCATATCGGTGGAACACTGTAAAAATGAAGAAAACTTTTTCAGTAAATAAACAATATTTTTTTATAACATGGCGGTTAAAGCTAAAATTTTGAAACTATTGTTGAGTGTTAGTTCTATTGATGTGAACCTACATGCAAAAAATCATTTATACCGGTGTGCAAATTTTAATTTAATTCAATAAATTTTGAATTAAATTCACTCCGCTTCGCTACGCTCATCTAAATATTCTATGAAAATAGGTTTGGTATTATTGTTTTTTTAGTAATTGGGCTTCAAAATTAGTTAGTAGGCGTACTAGACATTAATTCAATTTTATATGATTTTGGATATGATAATTTCCAAATAAGCGTTATTTTATTTATCATTTTATGATTGGTTGATTGCTGATACATGGGAAGTAACGTATGCCCCGCTTTCCCGCCATAAATATGTGTGACACTTTCAGCTCGTTTTTGTAAATTAAACTTTATTCTATGTCATCGAAATAAAATATTTTTGTATTCAGGAAGTTAATCCTAATCTAGTAAAATACTAAAAAAAAACGATGCATATTCCCCATTGATATATTAATTTAATGTAATAAAATAATACAAGAAGTAACAAATGGGCTACAACACAAATACACACTAGTGTGAAAGGAAACTAAGATGATCACTATACAACAAAAGAGATCAAAAGAAAGCAAAGTGAGAGAGAAGAAAAAAACAGAAACCCAAACAAAAAATAAAGGTTATGAAATTGTAATGGCAAACGCCTCGGCCCGGAGTAGAATAAAGCCCATATTGACTCTGCTAGTCGTAAGAGGCGACGAAAAGAGACCCTGTCCCTTCCCCGCCACTGTCCCACTGAAGATTTCTCCTCCCATGGTCCTGCCCTCCCTTGCAGGACTCCCCTTATGACGACTCCCGTGATATAGATGGACCTGATTCGGTATTTTCATAAATGGAAGATTAAAGTTCACGAAGCCAAGACATCAGCAATTTTCTTCACAAAACGGAGACCGTGCCATAAACCGGAAGTGACTGTGAATGGAAACCCTATTCAGTGGTCCAGTTTTGTTAAATATCTCGGAGTTTATCTCGATTCCAAATTAACATTTACTCATCATGTGAACAGCAAATGCAGCAAGCCTACGCCTCCATGTCCAGCCTCTACCCGCTTCTCAATAAAACGAGCAAACAAACGTCTCCTCTACACCATGGTGATCCGGCCGATTATGACGTACGCTGCCCCCGTTTGGAGTTCGACGTGTGCAACAAATTTTAAGAAACTTCAGACCGTCCAAAATAAATGCCTCAGAATGATAGGGAATATTCCAAAACGCAAGTGCATCTCAGTTCTCCATGACTACTTTAAGTTGCCACTTATGTTCGACTTTGTTTTTTACCTGACTGTCAACTTCTATACAGCTTGCAACAACAATAATTCAAATTCTTTAATTTCGGGGCTAGGTCAATTTGTTTTTTAACTCTGCCTTATCGATGTAAACATGGTTACCTAAAGACATGCTGTTATAATATGACGGAAAAGTCTCTTCTGTTTGTTAATATTGTGTTATTATTACTTAAAAGAAAACACATACGAACAGAGACAAGTTATCCCCTGCGTATGAGAAAAGAACGTTTTAATTTTTAATACACGTTTTTCACAGCTCTTGTTGCTGTGTGTGAGTGTCCGAACCAGTGGGGTTTTTTTCGACTTTTTTCCCCAACACACTAAACATGTTGTTTTTTTCACACTCTTTATGTTACCTTTAAATATTATCAATTTGTGTTGGGAAAGTTAAGAGTTGTTATACTCAGGAATTTCCGTCTGTATTGAAGTGTTTTAACAATTTGATTTATCTATATGTTTAATAAAGTATAATTATTATTATTACACCTGATTCGGAAGACGTCATATGACCTAAGGTGTCGAGTTCGTCGCCAATCATCATCATCATCATCGTCACGATAACCTTCAGCGCGCGCTGTAAACAAGACAAGACGATGAAACCAGTCCGACCAGCTGTTCCAAGTCACATGATCTACCCGGTCAGCTGGCCGCCCCCCCCTCACCCCTCACCGGTGAGAGTGGACGCGACGAGAAGAAGAATGGGACAGTTGCTTTCTGCGCGTCGGACGGGCAACACGCGACATCTACTGCGCATGCGCGGTCTCTCCAAATCGGTTTCGAACGATTCGATTTCGAACACTTTACATCGATTTAAAAAAAAAATACCTTTGCTGTCATGAGTGTTGTGTCGATATCTTTAAAACGATTCGATTTTGAAGTACCTACTTCGGTTTCGAATTTGTGAGTGACGTTTTGGAACACTTTGTTCATTTCATACTTTTTTGAACTGTTTTTTTCTTATTTGTGTATCAAATAATTGTGCAAGAAGAATTGGATTTTACGTTGGTGTTTTGTCTTTACACTTTTTGTTAGTAATTGGGTAAAATACTGTACGTTTACATACTAGAATCATAAAACTTAAATACTGTCACGTGTTAAAAAAAAAGATGTCCGCATAGGTAGTGCGAGTGATTTCAAACACGTGCGCGAACAGTTTAGAAAACAGTGATTTCCGGTTCAATTGAACAGTCCGATTCCTATATTTTAATAACCAATCTTAATGACAAACCGACAAGAGGAAGAAAATGCATGTTTTCATATGTCTACATCATGTTAGTGCAATGTTTTTGAGACTGTTTGATAACATGACATAGAAGAAGTTATACTCTGTGTGTGTGTGTGTGTGAGGTGAAAATTTGTTGACTTTATTGTTTGTTTATCTGCTTTGCGTACCGGTGTAACCATGGCTACATATACGGGATACGTCCTTGCCGCTCTGGCTGCTGTAAGTAAACACTTGTCACACTCTCTAAACTAGGGGATAGGGCCTACGTTGAGAAAAGTGTCGTTAGTTATGAATATGATGTTATGCTATCAGGGGAGTAGCGAGAGGGGGGGAGGTCAGGGTCTTCGATCTCCCCCCCCCCCCCAAATTGAAAAACGAACACACGTATAGTGCAGATTTTTTAAGTTTGACATAGTTCAAAAGCTCCACCCACTAGTTGTGTACCCACCGCCCAGCATAACAAATTTGACTAAATATGAATAATATAATATGAAGTGAATAAATACGATATGATTGTCGGGTTGTCACGAGGGTGAGGGGTGGTCACATAGCGATGGAGGGGAGCAGCCAACCAAGAAAATCTTGTCTTATAACGTATTCGTTACATAAATAATTGTACTGTTATTACGAACCTTTCTATAAACATGCAGCTAATGGCTCCAAATAAAACATGTAGTTATGGCAACCATTTGTCCCGTTTTGTAGGGACCTGTCCCGGTATTGTGTTTACAACTGTTCACGGGGACGCTGTGTGTTCTGTTTTAGTAAACATATCGATTTCACGCTTGCTTATAACATGTAAAACACTGATCAAACTAATTATGGATTTGATCATTCACCCACAATAAACATTCATTGCTTGCTCAGATCGTTGTAAATGATATTTTGAGGACAAAAATAGCCCCAAAAATGTTAGCCTCCGGCGGCTGGGGCTTTGCCCCAGAATGCCCCGAAACCCTTACAGTCTGCGGCAAGGCACAAGGCACATACCACTTACCGGTAGCTACTCGGTCCCGCCTTTTTTCTTTTAGAACATGACTACCCTATATATATATATATATACATATACCTATATAGTGGCCATGCAAAACTCCGTTCTTATTTAAGAGCAAGACTCATGCCCCCCCCCCCCCCCCCCGCCGTTAAAAGTAGAATTGATCCCCCCGAACGAACCAAAATCCTTGCTACGCCCCTGTATGTTAGGTGTTCTATATCTGCAACAGGACCGAGGACCCTCTTGTGCACATTTAATATACTGTACACTAGGACTGGGAGAAAACGTTTATTTTTTCGAATTTGCCGTGTTTAAAAGTAACACCCCTCCTGTTCACAAAATTATTAAAAATAAAAATAGTTGTAACGTTCGCGAAAAAAAAAAACCACGAAATAACACGGGTGATTTATTATATTTATTGTTGATTATCTCCACCCTTTGGTGTCCAAAGCTACGAGTTTGGATTTTGCAATGGGGGAGAGGGGGGGGGGGGGAGTTGCTCCGAGCGGGATATGGAATCACGGTTGAACGTGTATGAATATTTGTACACGTATATTTTCGCACGGGCGTTTACACTTTTAAACGTTTACACAACTCAGCCCTACTATACACGATGAATTATGATGGTGATAAAGGGTGGGGGGAGGGGGGGGGAGAGAAGCCTGGTACCAGCACGTAGCCTACTCCTGTGCATACCACACGTATAATCTTATTTGTCATTAATCGTCTTTCTCTTACTCTCTCATCTCAATCTCATTTATACCGGCCCTCTTTGTCCCCTAAACTCACCCCCCCCAAACCCCCTAACCCCCCTCCCAAGCACGTGATTGGACTCTCCTTATGACGACCCCGGAAATGTGTAAAGGATATGATTTGTCCGATGTCATATATGACCAAGATGTCGAGTACGTTGCAAAACCACATTTGACCACATATCAACTCTGCAATGTCATGGCCTACGTACCTTCGCCGGCACAATATAATGTTTTTTATTAATAAATCAAGTGTTATAAAAGGTAAGGGAACGATATTTATGGAGTGTGCTGTTACACTTCGAAGTTTGAACTTTACATTTGAAGAAGGTGTCATTCATTTTTGTGTTGTATGATTACATATAAGACTAAACATGAATTACACCTTCAAGTTATATCAGTACTATGAATCAAACCCATTATTTTGAAGTTTGCGAAGAATCCCAATCCAGAACATGTCTGTAATGGTGGCGAAATGGAAGTTTGGAAGAACTTCAACGGTCAAATTAATAAACTACCCAAATAATTTCGATGACTTAAAATAGTTATAACTGTTCATAAGCATTTATAAAAAACAGTGGGGTTTCGGTGTATTTCTTGGAGAAATGTGAGTTCAAAAAGTATAACAGCTCACTAAGAAACAAAAAAACATAATACATAATAAACATAAAACATAAAAGTTAATACAAAAAAATAAAAAATACCAAGGTGGTTTCTTTATCAACATCTTTGACGTTGTCGCAACCAGTTTATATGGCAAATATGCGACAGCAAATACTTTGAAAAGAATTGTTGGGTTGAGTGTAAGATACCCACGTTCCACGCTAAGTCGAGAGTGACTAATTTAGAACGTTATCATGTGTTCGAATTATTGTGTCCGTTGATGTACTTAGTCGGCATATAGTCGGGCAACGAGGCACTCAATAAATTCAAAGTTGTTCAAAATCGGCCTTGTTGATTCTGACATTTGTCCGCAGGTGTTCGCACTGTCTAATCACTGATTCATATGTTTCGTATTTGAAATATCGATCTTTGATTGGTTATCGCTCACTCGTCGATGGTGTTCGGAGCCTACAGGGTTGGTTTAGTCACTTTAAATTGAAGTCGCCCACTGCAAATCAGTTTAATTACTGAGTGGGTAGACTCTAAATGTGAATTTATTTATTTATTTTGTTTATAATAATAATATATCGTAGCAATGCACACCAGCTTTACCATCTTCACGTGACTAACAAGGAAGGCCTATGTTACGGTGTTTGGATGAAGGAATGTCCGAGGGCTGTTTGTAGGAATCAATCCCAACATTTCTCTTTTCGACTAAAGAAAACCAAGAAAAATACCTTCAGTCAGGATTGCCGGTGGCCGGAATCGAACCGGCGACCTCCCGAAGTAGAGTCTCGCGTTTTACCGCTGAGGTACACGACAGGGTATATCTTACTATCAATGCCGCTGAGCTAACTCGATAGGTCGAAGTCATGAGCTTTTGTGATTGATTGCCGGTTAATATTATTGTACGACTGTGTTTATGTGGGAACAAACTCCATAGCAACCATAAACCAATCACATACCGGTAGCTGACTTGACTGTGACTGACCTAATGTAGAGGTTAAGGTTATTCCTTTGAGTGTATAAACTAAGGTTGCCCATCAACATCGATTAATCGATTAACAATCGATATCGATGCAAATTTCCGACATCGATTTTTTTATAAATCGAATCGTTTTTTACACAAAATAATAATAATTAAAACAAAATCTGTACTCCGCTCGTCGACAAGATACAACACAATATCAACTTACCAGAAGGGTTTGCAGTTTTGATAGTTTTTCTTTTTAGTTTTTACATTGTTCAAGGAACTTTTTTTCCGATGTCGATTATTTAACGTTTGATGTCGATGTCGAAAACTTTCCGACATCGCGATGTGACATCGATGTTTTGAGATTTCGATGTCGATGTTGTAATTTAACATCGATGGGCAACCTAATTATAAACCCCCATTCTTAGTCCATCTCTTAGTAGTCTTGTTATACCAAGTGTACTTAGAAGGGCGGGTATTTCACTGTCACCAAAAATGAATGACACCTTCTCAATGTAAACAATGATCACCGATAATGATGCGTCAACAACCTACCGGTACCACAAAACTTGGACACGTGGGTGTCGCCAGGGGCAGGAGGGGGGGGGGGGGGGCTTGGCCTCCTTGGGGGCGTAATCCTCCAAGTTATCCCCTTACGGATTATTTTGTATTTTTAACACTTTTTAACCGATTTTGCGACGTAAATTAGGCTACGAATGTAAACGGTTCAAGTTTTGAATTTCTCTGAAATCTAGGGGAGGTGGCAAGTGTACCCCCTACCCCCCACCCCCTTCCCTCTCGACGCCCATCATTTAACATTGGCATCCGTACACAGGCTTACATTAGCCTCACATGATTTCTGTAGAGAATGTTCGACAGTTATTTTTTACGACAATTTCCATCACATAACAAAACTGAAAATTGTTTTTGAAACGTTCGTGTTGTTTTGTTCTTTTATGGATATAATATTTTTGTTTTGAGCATGTTTTGAAAAATGACACATGTACACACACAATCGAAAACGTTTGTTGTGATAAGGGGGTGATTCGTGGGGGGGGGGGGTCCGGTACGAAGTAGTTTATGTACTTGTTTTTCTGCTTTAAAATATAAACAACGCTGTGATACTTTGGATGATTTTGATGGCGATTCTTGTTAGTTTACGTCTTCATTATTGCAATCTTGTTATTCTTATTCGAGACTATGATACTTACGTGTGGTACTGTGGATGGATACTGTGTGTGTGATAGATGAAGATTGACAAATACGAATGGCCACTGCTTACGCGGGTTTTTATCGAGAAGCTCAGCTCATTAGGTCATAAATAATTCGTAATCGAAATTAGATTATATTTGATTAAACACTTCAAGGCTGCAAATGGGCCATAACTGCCCGGTGGTTACCACCGGGCAGTTACGGCCCATCCCCCCCCCCACCCCCCACCCTCATCACTTCACATTCTTCATTTATTCTGATTTTCTGCTTAAGACAAATTAAAATTCAACTTAAAGTTTATCTTTGTTTAAAACACTCAACGTCTAATCTCTACCGTCGCGTTTAAAGTTTACACCGGCCCTTCCACGTGTTATTAATATTTTATACAGAACGATCCGTTTGAGCCGTCGGATGTTGATTTACAAAACAAGCAAGTCACTTAGTATCACTTATATCTAGTGAAAGAAGTGGTTGTGTGAGTGTTTTAACTTAGCATAGTTTCTGTAGGCATGTGATGGGCATTCCCTCAACATATTCCACTCTTTAGGCGTTCATAATTTAGTTTTGTGAAACCAATACGATCCAATACGAGGGAACGCAGTTCCGATTTCTTTTCCGAAACCAGAACGCGCGTTCCGGTATTATTTCGTAACGTAGGCTACTCCTTAAAAACTCGTGAATTAATTCGTATCTCTGAAAATTTCACAAATATATTTTCTTATTTGTTGGTATGAATGCAAGTTATTCAAGTTTATGAATTACCGCTAGGTAGCCAGACCACCCAAATACATAGGCAATAACCTTCTGATTGACCACTGACACTATACAGATAACTAATTAATAATTACATATTATCTGTGTTCACAATGTATAAATGTGGGCGGGGTTGGTGCCAAATTATATTTGACAAACAAAATATGCGTTCCAGTTCCTTTTTAATTACAGTTTAAGCCCTACTTCGTTGCTATAACGGCTTGAAAGTCACAAGAGGTCTTACGTCTCTTATTGGTCTTATCTTTAAGACCGGTCTAACTCTGAACCTCATGTGAACCCAGGAAAATACTTTAGCACAGATTTTAAAACATATTATTGGAAAGCTCATTGTGTCCTTGTTTTCACCAGGAATAAGTAACTTCTTCATGTGATCTGTGTCTGGTTTTACAAGAGGTGCAAAGTTAGGCCGGTCTAAGAGAGACCAGAATAAGACTTATAACCGCTTGTGAATCCGGGCCCAGATTCACAAGGTGCTAACACATCCTAGTTTAGGTAAATCTTAGTGATATAAATCACGCATATGTCGCTCTGCAATGTCATAACGATTAAATATTGTAAAATATCAACAATTTAATTAATAATATTTTATTTATGAATGTGTAGTAATACCCAGAGATGATTTATCTATTAATGCCCCTAGCTAGGATTTGCCTAACTAAGGACAACTTAGAGTTAGGCATCTTTGTGAATTCAGGCCCTGTATACGACTAGATTAAAGTTAAATTACCATGCAAGCCCGAACTGGGAATCGAACCTGTAGCACGAATAAACCCACCACGACAACCCCTACAAAGTATTTTTATCAGGACAACTTTGTCCATTTATTATTTGTATTTTGAAATTCCCGCTTTATAATTTTAGCTGCTGGTAATCTATTTAACATTTAAATTGCTGGCAATTTCATTTAAAGTACAATTTCAAAACATGTAGCGTGACCTACAACTGCTACGTGCCTGGGTGCCCCATGAAGCGCCGATTATGTGGGTGCTCAGGGGCTGATACACCCCTCCAAATATCACTACTAAAAGAAAAATTATACCCATTATATAATATATCAGAATTGAGGTCTCAATTAAAAAAAAAAGTGTTTAATTTTTGTTACGATATGTTTCTATTTTCATCTTGTAGCCTTTACAATGAAAGTGATTAAAATAATATTTTTTGGCATTATTATATGTATATATATTTAACGCATCATTTTGGCATTACTTCTTGGCTTGTTTGGCCTTTTTGATACTGGTATTTGTCCGCAGGTGTTTGTACTGTCCAATCACTGATTCATATGTTTCGTATTTGAAATATCGATCTTTGATTGGTTATCGCTCACTCGTCGATGGTGTTTGGAGCCTACAGGGTTGGTTTAGTCGCTTTAAATTAAAGTCCCCCACTGCAAATCAGTTTAGTTACTAAGTGGGTAGACTCTAAATGTGAATTTATTTTATTTATTTACATTCATGACACTTTTTTTCTAGAACGCACCAAACACACTCTAGAAACGGGGTTTAAAAAATGTTCGGTATTATCAGGGGCTCCACCCCCCAAACCCCCCCGCTTGGTCCCTTTTCCGCGAAGTTGAGCATCCCTCGGAATTTGGAAAAAACGGGCGCCCCTGAACACGCGCACGTGATCAGCGCACGTGACCAGGTCACGTGCCGATACGCATGCGCGTACGAGCCAGTGTGCTCAGGTTACGCGGCTATAAATATAATACGCGTAGGAAAGTTAGCGAGCGCCGATGAGTGAAAGTTGTCCTAACCACTTTCGTCACTATTGATACATTGAGAGTGTCTGGTCTCGAACCTAGCCCATCGACCTTGCTGAATTCTAGGAATTATTTGCTGTATAGTTAGAATGCATGGATTGTTGTCTATAAGGTCCGTATTCTATTATTGTTATTATTATTATTAATAGTCTATTCTTGTCATCACAAAAAAAACAAAAAAGTTTTGACAAGAATCGGAGCGTCGACGCTTGCAAACATTGTGCTAAAACACTTAAAATCCTAAGAAATGTTGTGCCGCAAAGAGCCTTCTAAACACTATAAATACTACGCTAACGTTTTAATTAAACTAGACTAAACCAAAACTAAACTCAAACTAAACTAAACTAACACTAACACGTCACAGGTTTAAAAGTCTGCCACATGTGCTTCTTGCACATGGAAGGGAAATGGCTCACTTGACAGTCTTCAAGGTATAGATTTGTTTTTTATGTGCGATATAACATGCATGCAACTGTTACTTGGCAACATCGGGTGCCACTATGGGTAGGGATTGATTATTCCAACCTTATGGTGCGTTTTCATGGTTCTCATGCTTTTATGTCGGACGTTGGCCAATTGTAGCCATTTACGACAATCGCTGGCACCGCCCCCTCGACGTTCGTCGAGAATTCTACGGGCTACGGTTGGCCAACGTCTGACGTAAGGGCATGGGAACGCACCATTAATATCTTATTGATATACTCGTCGTACAACATCTTCGGTAATGCTTCCGTCACGGGTGGGTGAGCGGCAGCCAACCAGCGGCCGTGGCTAATTGAGATACCTGCTCGGGTCGGCCGAGACCGTAAACACGTCATTGATTGATGACGAAAGCTCATGTCATGCATGTCAAGTTTATTTATTTATGAATTGGCCCCATACAGCATTTTATGTCATTTAACAGTGACCTTTATAACAACGGATGATTAACAACGATGCATGATGATGAAGAAGGGAGGAGGGGAAACCCGGTACCGGCACGTAGCCTACTCATGTCGAAAAGTACCAAGGGGACCATCAGCTTTACGTCCCATCCGAAAGGACGGTGTAACTTTGACCAGTCATATAGGTTCCTCCACTAACCTGGACTGCCGAGCAGTTGACGAGAGGAACGAAGCTGTTACACAAGCTGTTTAACCCTCCAATCTTTTCTAACCAACGGTAACTACTGTTTCCGAGGGGGGATAGTCACCCATCCACCTCCTAACCTAGCCCGAGGTAGCTTAACTTCGGGGTTCGTATGGGAACCGGCTAAGCGACCGCGGCTAAACCGTTGGCTAAAGGTCTCGCAAAACAACCTCGGTAATGCTTTCGTCATCAATCAATGACGTGTTTACGGTCCCGGCCAACCCGAGCAGGTATCTGAATTAGCCACGGTCGCTGGTTGGCTGGCGCTCACCCACCCGTGACGGAAGCATTACCGAAGATCTTGTACGGCGAGTATATCAACATAAGTGGTTTTGGGTTGCCTCTATACAATCGTGCGTATGTTGTTCTGCTAACTGAAGATGATCAAGCATTTGCAATCAATCAACTTACTAAATAAAAAAACTCAAGAGGATAAAATACAGGCGAAAAGTGATATCACAAGAAGGCGGCAGGGGAGCTGTGATTGGCTGGCAGTGATTTAGCAAGACTATAATGCTTAGTTTTAGTCCATGTTTGGAGCTCATTGAGAAGTGCCCTTAGACCCAGGCACAGATAACGAAGTGTAACTTATAATTAATTATCTGTGACCCAGGACTTATCTTGCTATACGATTTGCGGACCGTTGGCTACCATAAGTTGTTTTGGATTGCCTCTATACAATCGTGCGTATGTCGTTCTGCTAACTGAAGATGATCAAGCATTTGCAATCAATCAACTTACGAAATGAAAAAAACTCAAGAGGATAAAATACAGGCGTAAAGTGATATCAAAAGAAGGAGGCAGGGTTGCTGTGATTGGATGGCAGTGAGTTAGCTAATGCTTAGTTTTAGTCCATCGTGCGTATGTATGTCGTTCTGCTAACTGAAGATGATCAAGTATTTGCAATCAATCAACTTAAAACTCAAGAGGATAAACTACAGGCGTAAAGTGATATCAAAAGAAGGCGGCAGGGGAGCTGTGATTGGCTGGCAGTGAGATAGCTATGGTCCGTACTTGGCGCTCATTGAGAAGTGCCCTTAGACCCAGCTACAGATACGTAGTTCAACTTATAATTAGTTATCTGTGACCCAGCGAGGATTTATCTTGCTTTACGATTTGCGGTTAGACACTTAGATCTTTCTGGATCCATGTCTGGTATTTAGTTCCGGTCGAGGGTCTCTCTCTACTACTCGTAGTGACCGGTGCCCGCAAAGAGGGCTCTCGTGCATCTCTTTTGTCATTCTTTTATTCATCTCACTTGTCCCTCATCATTCTTTCTTTTCCGATTTTCGTATTCTATTTCTTCGCACTTGCCGACCCTCTTTACGATCCAAACGGCCACCTACCCTCACGCGCCCAAAAACCATTTAAGTCTTCAACCCCCCCCCCCCCCCCCTTCACCACCTCATAATTTGCTTCCTTTATGGTGACCGCTTTTAAAACTTGGCTTCCCTATACTGTAGAACCCATGGATTACTTATTATGGGCTTGGACTGTACTGGACAGTGACTGATAATGGTGTTTAAATTACTGTTGATGAATATTTGTTATCACTGTTCTCAAATCACATGTTTGTCTGCGGTCTCGATGTGATGTGATATTCTGAAAGCAACATTTCCAAAGAATAATACACAAATTAAAAATTATTAGGTGTCTAGCTGTTGTTGTTCCGAACACAGTGGCGTATTTAGGAATTGGGAAAGAGGGGTTTTCAACCCATAGTATAAAGAGCGGAACCGAAACATAAGTGGAGGGGGTAACAAATTTATCATAAGATAATTTTGGTGCAAATCTGTGCGTTTTATAGCGCCCAAATGAAACGAAATTTTCGAGCGTGTTATTTTAACAAAAACTAATGTATTTGGTATATATTTTATACAAGAATGCTAAACGGTCATTTTTCATTTACGAAGGGAGGGGGGGGGGGGGGCTGTCCCCTCCCTTTTACGCCACTGTCCTCCTAACACAATTCTGAAAGGAAATCAACGTTAGTTTTCAAACGTTATATATCAATCGTGCGTGATTTGATTCATAGTAGGTATGCACAACTTTCATGCACAATTGCATGTGATAAAATATAGTAAATAGTATTGTGGACACAATATGCCGTATTAATCTTGAACGAAACCGGAAATTTCTTTCCATCACCATGTCAAGATTTGTGTCACTAAAAATTAATGCGTTGAACATTATTTATGGACATCCGGTAGGTGAAAGGTTAGGTAGGTGTATAGGCCACATAATTCAATACACTTCGATGTGCTTCGATCTTTATCTTTATCAGAAATGTCACAGACAAAACCTCTTCCTGCTCATTCATCTACAATGCAGCTGCAATTATCCTAGAAAAATGTGGCAAGCCTGCGTTTTGTCATTCACAACCTACATTCCAAGTACGCGTGACATCTATTTTATAATAATTGTTTTCGAAGAAGTGGACGACGGAAATCGTTCATCCCTTCTTCCCCCCCCCCCCCCCCCCAACTATATTGTTAACATATCACCTGCTGCATACTATTTAGTTTTGGTCAAATACCTTGCTAAAATTCCTTCTTAGATTCTTCCGAACAGCAAGCGACCCCTATGAATACCACACTGTGTTTCTTGTTCATGCGTATTATATTGACAGGTATTTTTGTCTCTGACAGCTATTTACAGCGAATTTAAGATATTTCATGCACTCAAAAAAATGGGACGCATCTCGGATGCCCCACTCTCCGATGCCCCACCTACCTGCTCAAGAAGCCCATGCTACACCACGTAAAATAAGCACACGCACACCCCAAATGTAATACTACCCTAAAATATAGTATAACACTACCCTAACCTAATAATACTACCCGTACCTAACCTAACCTAACCTCTATCCCTACCGCTTACCGCGCAGTGGGCGTGCGATTAAATTGCGTGGTGTAGCATGAGCTTTAGAAAACAGGTAGAGCAGATAGTGGGGCATCGGAGAGCGCCCCAAAAAATGTTAGTTTAAATATTTTTCTCCGCCCCCCTTCCAACGCCCATGAAAATAGTGTTTGTAAAGTGGTTGCATGGCAACCAACTGATTGGTGAAGTCATAGATGAGGTGGTAATTGTTATGTCTTGCAGTGATATGATGCAATGTACAACATGCGTCTAGTATAGCAGGTCGACCACTGCAGTATCCGCCATTGCCGACAACCTCGAGTACCATCCGGTGGTACCGGAAACCGCACAAGCCTCAAACCGAACTATTTTTTTAGTCCTGACCGGGTGGATACAAATCTAAAATTTAATTGGAAATTATATTTATATATTGTTCTGGAAGACACGTGGAGGGCTGAAGGTTATTGAAAGCTATTCTACAATTTTGCCAAATAGGGTTAAAGAGTTTCTTTCTGTTCTTGCATTCATTTTCCACCCTCCCTCGCTACAGGGGGTTTGAGATTATATTATATTAATAGCGGTTTTCGAGTTTTCTCTGTACCACAATTTTAACAAAACTGACTACCGAAACAATATTAGAAAATACTTCTGTATAAGCTAGAAAATCTGGTTGTTTGTTATCACTAATATTTTTTATCTCATGTCTTGTTGTTTTAGTCATGAAGAGAAAAGTAAAAAGGGACCTACTCTAATCTTTGTATATTCACTTAATTTTGAAGCCCCTGCAAAGTTTATGTGTACATGTACAAATTTAATAGATTTCTCTAAACATATTGTGTTTTTTAAGTTGAAATTTATTTTGAAATGTCGTTACGATTAAAAATGGATGCAATTCAAAACTTACATAGGTAGCGCTGCTAAGCTACCTCCTTTCAGTGCCATTGATGAATAATAACAATAAAACAACAATGAAAATTGACAGCTAAACCACTCTTAATAGAAATTTATTCTTGCCACCAGAATGCATCTAGTCTATTTTGACTGAAAATTGGTTGTGAACAACACAAAAAATAAAACGCACAAATTGTTTGCGACACGAAGTGTTTGAAATTTATTCCCACATCCGTCGATGAACTTTCGTTTTGTTTCACTGAATGATTTGCAAGAATCGTAAGATCTGTTTCGTTATCCATTCGGCAAAGTTTTCTGTTAATCTAATATTGTCCTGGAAAATGCCATGTCATATTTCCTCTCAAAGTATTCGCTTCTTAGCCTACTATACCCTGTCCTGTTGTCTTGTTCATCATTTCACAAGTACGAACATAAAAAAAAAATGTTTCGAGCCTTAGGCTCGAATGCATAGTTCACACTCAAGCCCTCCTCCACTCATCCTCTCCTCAGCCTCACCAAGCTACCAATCACAGAGCCGTCCGCATGGCAATGCTGTTCTGTGATTGGTGGTTAGGCGAGGCTGAGGAGAGGCTGAGTTGAGGAAGGCTTGAGTCTGGACTACGCATTCGGACCTTAGTCGCAGGCTAAGTTTTTTTTTCAACATTTTTCGAAGTGTTTCCACCCAACTAATATACCATTTCATGTACTAAGTAAGAACATTAATTAATATTCCTTATCTTGTCAAGTTTATAGTCAGGGGCATATTGATAATCCCAATTTTATTATAATACTTCTCCTGAAATTGATTGTGAAAAAAATTAGAATGAATTATGATTTTTCCACGAATCTTGAGGGTCAGTATAATCTGTCTCCTAGTAACCTGACCCGGCGATTAACTGCGACAATATGAACTTAACTCAATAACCGTTTTTAGGTGGCTCGTTGGTCCAGTGGTTAGCATCCCTGCTTCCAATGCAGAAGGTCCCGGGTTCAAATCCCGGTTCAGGCAGAAGTTTTTTAACTTCTAATATGGATTCAATTCCATCACTTCTTGTCTTAGGAATAAGTAAACGGTGACTTTAGAGCCGTTCTAGCAACGAAGCACTCAATAAATTCAAAGTTGTTCTGAATCAGCCTTGTTGATTCTGACATTTGTCCGCAGGTGTTCGCACTGTCCAATCACTGATTCATGTGTTTCATATTTGACATATAGATCTTTGATTGGTTATCGCTCACTCGTCGATGGTGTTTGGAGCCTACAGGGTTGGTTTAGTCACTTTAAATTAAAGTCCCCCACTGCAAATCAGTTTCATTACTGAGTGGGTAGACTCTACATGTGGATTTATTTTATTTTTTATTTTATTTGGAACTTTCGTGGAATTCCATCTGACATCGACGCAGTTTGTCGCTGGGTCAGTTTACCGGGGGAGAGATTCTACAATATGTTACCGTAACCTCTACGCCCCTCTTCGGGTGACCTTTTTGTGTTATGGAGAGGGTGGGGGTGGGGGTGGGGAGTGGGGGGGGGGTGGTTTAGTATATACTTGTCGTACAACATCTTCGGTAATGCTTCCGTCACGGGTGTGTGAGCGGCAGCCAACCAGCGACCGTGGCTAATTGAGATACCTGCTCGGGTTGGCCGAGACCGTAAACACGTCATTGATTGATGACGAAAGCATTACCGAGGTTGTTTTAAGAGACCTATATGAACAAAATGTCCGAAGAATAGCATTCAACCTCGGAAATCACTTTGTATGATTGCCAGTGGCTGGTATCAAACCCGCGACCTTCCAAACGTGGTACCGCTAAGCCATCTAAATGTATCGGTTTTATTTTGTTGTACTGTAAGCTGTACCGTAGCACAGACACCTCATCAGCTACATACAGAACGTGAAAGTCACTTACAAAATTCCTCATGCAAAATAATTTCCAAATGTTTTTTTTTAGTGTTGAAAGGTATGTGTTAACATGGTGACAATTTTAAACCATTTTAATAATATACCTTCAGAATTGATCTAGAACCCTTAGATAGAGCTAATCACGGTCCACTAGATCTTCAATGACAACAATGCAAAACAGTGAAAAGTGCACCTTAACATTACTATCAAGGACCCTTAGATAGAGCTAATCACGGCCCTCTAGATCTTCAATGACAACAGTGAAAACTGTACCTTAACGTAACTATCTAGGACCCTTAGATAGAGCTAATCACGGCGTAGGGTAGGCAGACATAAACCTCCAAGGAAACTAGCGCTGATTTCCTATAAATGCATTTGCATTAAACCGATTATTCACCAAGTGTAATTCATGTTCTTAAACCGGTTGTAGACAGGGTTGACAAAAACCCGGGTTTTTTCGAAAAAAAAACTGCCCAGTGGGTTTTATCAGGTTTTTTCGGGGTTTATCGGGCTTTTTCTTTTTTTTTGGGGGTTTTAGACAACATTTTAAATGAGTATGCATGTCCTCTTGTGCCTTCAGCTTGTTCTTTTTATGATTTATGAATATTTTGACCATATACTGCGCGAATAATCTTCACCGTTCAAGCACCCTAAACCCATTATCTGACCTTATACAACCATGTTAGGTGTTATATCGTATTACGTTATATAGGCCTACATACTGTAATGAATGACCGTATTTGGTTAAATTCCTACTTCTTTCTCAACGTAATGTAAAAGCCCAGGGTATTGTTTAGTATTTTGTTTATTGTTGTGTGATGAGGGAAAACGTATTAGGGCTGGTAAAATTAGGAATTCCTATAGCATTGTTAAATTCAACAAAATTATTTCAAGCTCTTTCTTTTTATTAAATGGCAATATGCTTTTTTAAATAAATCGACTTTTTCTCTACCCTGCCTGATATAAATGTATATTATCATTATTGAAGGTTATGCCTAATATTAGCTTTCTCAGACCCCACGTCCTCGTTTGCGGATACGAGTTTTTTGAGTTTATTACAGAGATTTATTATTATTGAGTTTATAAATATTAAAATATGACTTTTGTTCTCAATTGACCTACGTTGAAAAAAGTAAATGTGTAGATGAAAACCATTGTGATTTTGTTTAGTTTCGATGACTGTGACGAATGGTACCTTGATTAGAGACGTTTCAAAATCCATACTTGCGAAAAGCGTTAAAAACAAGAGAATTTTTATGTCCCTGGAATTTGATTAATTTCTAGCTTGTCGTGCATTGGAGAGAGAAAAAATGTGAAGTATATTAGTCGAAAACAAAAACATCTATTTTTCTTTAGTTTCGGGAAAAACAAATTTGGTTTTGTATAATCCGAAAATTACAAAAAATCATGATATATATTAATTTTGCAAAGTGTATGAATCATAAACAATCACATAATTTATAAGTGGCTTTATCTCCTCAAAAAAAGGGTGACTGAATAAGTTAGTTAAATATAGCGTAAGTCAGTCTGCCTTTCAATTTCAGGCAAACAGTTTACCCACGCCTCTTGAGAATCAATTATGTGAGCGGAATGATAGGTGTTACTGCCTAAACGTAATTTATTTATTTATTTATTTAATGTCTATCCTATTCAGTTATAAAAACTGATTTACAAAGGAGGACCTTAAATAAAACTAAGCTATGCAAACAATGAATAGTAATGAAATCATAAATAACAATAACAACAAAAACAAAACAAACTACTGAACTATATAAAATATAATCAAGAACAAGAAAAAATAATTGAGAAATGAAATAAAATCACATGAAGCGGAAATTCAACATATTAAAAAAAAAAAAATAGAAGTATGCAAATAAGAAAGAACATGAAGAAACAAAAAAAATTGTTGGAAAAAATAAATATATGTATATATATAAAAGTGAAAAAGAAGAGAAAAAAGAAGAAAGAAAAGAAAAAAGAAAAAAGAAAAAGGATAAAGAAAAAAGGAAAAAAAAAAGAAAAAAGAAAAAAGAAAAAGAAAAAAGAAAAAAGAAAAAAGAAAAAAGAAAAAAAGAAAAACTGATTTGTTGACGGTCGTAATATGAGATGGCCTAGGCCTACATTACATTTTTGAATGAGACTGCAGTAGACCTACATACCCACAAAAACAATAAAAGAATAAATGAAGGTGGCTAGAATATTATTAACTGTACAATACACCTACGTTGAGTATTAAAAAAAAAAACTTTTTCTCTAAAACCCGCGGGGTTTTTCAAGTGGGTTTTACCCGAGAAAATCCGCCGTTTTTTTTTTCAACATTGGTCAATTGAGAACAAAGGTCATATTTTTATATTTATAAACTCAATAATAATAAATCTCTGTAACAAACCCGAAAAAAACGCCAGGGTTTTTCGGGTCTGGTAAAACCATGCCAACCCTGGTTGTAGATAAACCTTATCGATACGATAAGGTCACACGTGCCAGTTTTTTAAAACCCAATTCCGATAGTCTTTTGATTGAGCGAGAAACAGCATACCTACTTCGCATCGCATAATATCAGTAGTATTACAATATTATTATCATGTTATTATAACAGTGTGTGCGGGTGCCATCATTTCAAGGACACACGCGCGTTTGTTTTCAAACAACTTCGGTTCGAGATACGAGTATTGGTTACCGTAGTTTCAACAAACATTACATACAAAATGGATGGTGGCTTCTACCGGGCGCCATTTTTGTTCTCCGATTAACAGAAAATCGTCGGATTTGAGTTTGGTGAAACTGGCTTTTAAAACTCATACGTTGTCACACTTACTATAGGTCTCTCACAGCAAGAAGTAAGATAGTATCAGGACCGCCCACATTTAGTTTCCAACTTAACAAGCGCGAATCACTGACGTTTTTCCCGATTATCTAGTACAATTTGGTTCCGGTAAGTTTTTTGACGGTAACGGACAAGAAAACGTGCAAGCAGGTCTTCGTCAAAAAACTTAACACAACCAAACGCAACCAAATTATACTAGATAATCGGGAAAAACGTTAGTGATTCGCACTTGTTAAGTTGGAAACTAATTGTGGGCGATCCTGATTCCCGTGACACTATCTTACTTCTTGGTGTGAGAGACCTTTATTAATGTATGACAATGCTCTTGCTTGTATGACAATGCTCGCATAGTTACCGCGTGCATTTCTGCAGTACAACAACTAATTACCTGTTATGTATTATACGGCCGTGCTATCCTATCTAAGCGAAGGACATAGCTTCATTGCCAAGAACAATAATTACTACATTGATCATAAAACTGTTATTAGTAACTCGACGGACAAAATGAAAGACATGTTGGTGTTATGTTAGGCGAGAAGTGAATAATTACCATTTGAGAAGATGGTTGTATGTCAGTTTTTATTCGATACAATGAACATTGGTTAGTTTCTATTTCCTTCAAACTCAAAATGACAGACATGTTGAATGTTGATGTAATGTTAGGCGAGAAGTGAATTATTACCATCTGAGAAGATGGTTTTATGTCAGTTTTTATTCGATACAATGGACATTGGTTAGTTTCTATTTCCTTCAAACTCAAAATGACAGACATGTTGAATGTTGATGTAATGCTGGGCGAGAAGTGAATAATTACTATCTGAGAAGATGGTTGTATGTCAGTTTTTATTCGATACAATGAATATTGGTTATATTCTATTTCCTTCAAAATGACAGACATGTTGAATGTTGATGTAATGCTAGGCGAGAAGTGAATAATTACTATCTGAGAAGATGGTTGTATGTCAGTTTTTATTCGATACAATGGATATTGGATAGATTCTATTTCCTTCAAAATGACAGACATGTTGAATGTTGATGTAATGCTAGGCGAGAAGTGAATTTGAAGACTATTTGAAGATGTTTTTATGTAATTTCGTAATCGATACAATGAACATTGGTTAGATTCTATTTGCTTTACTTCTATTTATTGCAATAGTTCTATTCAATTAGTGACAATGAGGGTGATATAAAGATGAAGGTCACATACAGCACAATGATGGGTTGTTTGTTCGTACGAAACCGAGGTGGTTTCGTAAGAATACTGTTTAGCGTTCTGATGAAATATACTACAAACAAATAAAGTAATTAAAACAACAATTTTTAAATTAATTAATGAATTAGTATTTTTATGTTTCAAATTTATTCATTTATGTAGTATTCGATTAAATCAAGGAGTAACCATCGATTTCGTTTACAAGAAACAGTTTTTATGTCGATAATTTTCGATGGATCGATGTACAAACAAATCGATACAAATTATGATGTTTGGTTTTTACCTTGAGTTGTCAGGGAAACTGTCTGCAGATCTGTTTAGCACACCCAATGGTTCAGCGTAGGAAACAAGACTGACAGAATTCACTATACTCAACAGACATCTGGCAGTTGATGTTTTCACAACAATATATATTTTTGGATCTGACCCGTGACCCCGCGAGCTGTTATTTTAGGATTGTTTTATGTTAACAACACGTGTGTCTTCGAGGTTAGGATTGGTCAGTAAGACCACAAATAAAGGTCTCTCACACCAAGAAGTAAGATGTCAGGGGAGTCAGGACCGCGCACAATTAGTTTCCAACTTAACAAGTGCGAATCACTAACTTTTTTCCCGATTATCTAGTAAAATTTGTTTGCGTTAAGTTTTTTGACGGAAACCTGCTTGCACGTTTTCTTGTGCGTTACCGTCAAAAAACTTACCGCAACCAAATTGCACTAGATAATCGGAAAAAGCGTAAGTGATTCGCGCTTAAGTTGGAAACTAGATGTGGGCGGTCCTGATACTATCTTTCTTCTTGCTGTGAGAGACCCATAACAAATTCACTACCTACGTAAACTGTGTCCGTGACAAAGCTGAGAACGCCGCAGAAGATTTTCTTCACTGCATTTATAATAAGGTGTTTGTACAGCCCGAGTGCGACCGCAGTGTTCTTGAAATTGTTGGGTCCGAACTGTCAAAAAGTAATCAAATGTAATCGTTTGTTTGCTGTGTGGAAGCCGATTATTTTACTAGATGTTGTGTTTCCAAGAAATGTGCGCATGGTTGAACTTCTGTTATGGCTTCCGGTACTGAACTCGGGGATTTCGTTTCATGTTGGTGCTATAGTTGTCCCAAGACTACCTTACACATGCTTTCATCACAGGAGAGGCATTCGTAGCCAATCAGCGATCGGTATTTGCGCGCTATTGTCTCGGGCGGTTCGCTGATTGGCTACGATTGCCTCGCCTATGACGAAACATGTGTAAGGTAGTCTTGGGTTGCCTATCGGTGTGTATTTGTGCTGCTGACCTTAGATTCATGATATCGTAGACCTACGCTATATTTTTTATACCACACACTTTTACAAACCACTTCATATCAACTCGGTAACGCCTTGTTGCCATAATAATAGGGAAACAATTCTATGTCGCCTAAGTTATTCTAGGAAATAAATCTGTGGTTTCACAGCAAAATAATGTAATTCACATGTCCATGGCAGCTTCATACTTACTTCCGAATAATCAATTATGTTAAACTATTAGTAAGATCGAAGGATTCCTTTTGTTATTATCATTGTTATTATCTTTGAATATATTCAAAAAATTTATTGCTTGAGGAAGTTTCTAGTATTAAATGTATAATGGAAAAAACATAGAAGGAGGAGCCCCTCTCCCCCCTTCTCCCTCCCCCGCTTAGAGTGTAACATGTAACAAGAACAGGCAACCGCACAACAATGAAAATCAACTGATATTTTAACAAGCCGTTTTAAAAGTAATGAGTATTATGCATCCTCCCGTTCCTGAACTCCTAATAATTATCGATCATTGCGAAAAGGTGACAGCATTAACGTACGATATAATAAATTTACAAACATGAAGCAATATTACAGATTCCTTGATATTACGTCGCCTAACCGAGCGCATAACGATATAGCAACATTCCTTGGTCACATCTTACGTGACACTGTTGAGAGTAATCACATATGAGGCCCGAGGACCAGTATTTTGGCGGGGGTGGCCCAGTATCTTTGAGTATTTCAACACGAAATAATCCATTAGATTACGAACACGTTTTTTTTCTTTCTTTTAGAAAACAAACCATTCGTTAATTGTTTTATCATCGATTATCGAAATTTTGTTAAATATCGAATGATTATATCGATAATCGAAAATTTGTTAAATATCGAACGATTATATCGATTATCGTGTACTTCCCTAATTACATGAATAAAGAAAGAAGCATTCGCTCGCGCCGTGCGGTTCGCTCAACATAAAAAACGAGACTCGTTATCTTCGAGAACAATTACTACGGTTGCTGGTTTTAATACCGGTATACCGGTATGTATACCGGCTCATACCGCCTATCCTCAACCACTCAGTCGACTGCAGTAATCGATCAAGACTTTCTACTCATGCTCAATAAAGGTCTTCCAATGTCAGATTGAAAGTTGGTGCACCCGAACCAGTATTTATTATGAGTATAACTACGATGGAGTGGTGTATTTTTAGCTCGAGTTGCACTACCGCTATTTGCAATTACACTGAAACTAGGTTGAACAATCTCCCACCATAACCATGTACGATGAGAATGTGTTGAGGTTACAGTATTTACAGTATTTACCAAAACGTGTTTAAAATAATGATTGTTGTTAATTAATGTTGAGCAGTGTTCATTTACTAACTACAAAATACATATAAAAGATTTTTTTAGTTAAAGTCTTATGAGAGCAATAATCTACTAAAGGGTGGGATCTCAGTACTAATTGTATGATATAACATTATTGTTTATAGAGTTATTTCGTCAGAACCTTTTAATCACGAGCAAGATGGCGCAGGTCCGTTTCTGAGCGTGTTTTGACAGCAATATCTTTGATTGCTGTTAAAGCGATGTTAATGCACCTTTCGAGCCGAAACCAATTAGTTCCCGTTTATTTTAACTTGAGGTAACCAGTAAGCAAATAAAAAAAATGTGTGAGCATTCCCTATTATTTACCGCAATCTGCGTGGATGTCAATAAGAACTTATTTTTCGTAGAAATAGCCTAACGGAGTTTGAGGTGCCCGTCTTCAGGTGAATTCATGTTCATAGTCGCACACATCGAAATGTAGCTCTCATTGAAAGGTGGCTCGTTGGTCCAGTGGTTAGCATCCCTGCTTCCAATGCAGAAGGTCACGGGTTCAAATCCCGCTTCAGGCAGAAGTTTTTTAACTTCTAATGTGGATTCAATTCCATTACTTCTTGGCTTAGGAATAAGTAAACGGTGACTTTGGAGCCGTCCTAGCAACGAAGCACTCAATAAATTCAAAGTTGTTCTGAATCGGCCTTGTTGATTCTGGCATTTGTCCACAGGTGTTCGCACTCTCCATTCACTGATTCATATGTTTCGTATTTGAAATAAAGATCTTTGATTGGTTATCGCTCACTCGTCGATGGTGTTCGGAGCCTGCAGGGTTGGTTTAGTCACATTAAATTAAAGTCACCCACTGCAAATCAGTTTAGTTACTGAGTGGGTAGACTCTAAATGTGAATTTATTTATTTTATTTTATTTATTGAAATACAACCACAACAAATCGCTCCTCCTCATCGATAAACCTATATGTGTAGGTGTACATTAGAATGCAGCAGTCGAAACATTGTGGTCGAGCTCACACGTGACAGTTAAGATATGCACACAATCAACTGTGCACAGTATGAACCCGTACTTGGTATATTGTATACGGTCGCTTAGCCGGTTCGCATACGAACACCGAAGTTTAGCAACCTCGGGCTAGGTCAGGAGGTGGATGGGTGACCACTCGCATGTGAAACACTAGTTACCGTTGGTTAGAGCGGATTGGAGGGTTCGAAAGCTTGTGTAACAGTTTCGTTCTTCTCGTCAACTGCTCGGCAGACCAGGTTAGTGGAGGAACCTATATAACTGGTCAAGGTTACACCGTCCTTTCGGATGGGACGTAAAGCCGATGGTCTCCTTGGTACTTTTCGACAGAAGAAGGCTACGTGCCAGTACCAGGCTCCCCTCTTCCTCATTATCAGTCATTAGTCATCACTCATCAGGCTAAAAAGGGCATTGTGCCCTACACTGGCCTTAAGTACAATAAAGTAAAATAAAATAAAGAGAGAATAGTCTTAATAGTCTTGCATACCAAACAACAAACAGAAGTGTAAACACCATCTACTTAGAAGAATTGATCGATTGAGTTGTTGAAATAAATAAATTTACATTTAGAGTCTACCCACTCAGTAACAAGACTGATTTTCAGTGGGGGACTTTAATTTAAAGTGACTAAACCAACCCTGTAGGCTCCGAAAACCATAAACAAGCAAAGATCTATATTTCAAATACGAAACGTGTGAATCAGTAATTGGACAGTGCGAACACCTGCGGACAAATGGCAGAATCAAAAATGTCGATTGAACTGCTTTTCCCGAGGTTTTCCTCAGTCGTAATCGAGTCCTACTATCAGCCCTCAGACATTCCTTCCCAACTGTCTTAACACCCTAATAACCTAGTAAGTCACCTGAAGAGGGGCACATCAGGTAAAGTTGGTGTGCACCCCAGATAACGGGTTTTCCTACGAAAAATTATTATTAAATTGCAGTGATAAATAAATAAATATTGAATGAATGAAGGAATGCAGGAATACATAAATGAATAAGTGAATAAATGAATCAATGAATAAATAACTGAATGCGTTAGGAATAATATTTCTTGTAGAGTAGATATGAACACATCACACATCCAGCCACCACAGATGACCAAGGCATAACTGTGCCAACGTGTGTTCCCCGTTACCGGACAACAACAACACACATATTAAGTTATACAACATTAATATCTGGCCCGCGTTTTCTTGGAAGCTCTTACATAAAGACTAAAGAGTTGTTATTATTATTGTAACGCCCAATAGGCCACGCCCACTGGGCCACGCCCACTGAAGCCGACTTGTGTCATCATCTCCGTGAGAAAGTTGGACAGGTCCGGCCCAGCTCAAGTCACATCCTTCCCAAATCCGAAAAAATCGGTCAAAGTCAAATTAGAAAAAAAGTATTACAATATTATTGTTACCGGTTTGTTGGGGAAAAACGTAATTGTATAATATACTTTCTGTCTGTGTGTTTGTTTGTATGTCCTGAACTTGAGTGAGAGAGTGAAAGTGTAAGGTATACTGACTTACTGACGTCATATTAAGGCTATGTTTACTCTTTCCCTCACATGCGCAGAAGTTTACGGACAATCATGAACGTTCGCATGAATTTTGACAGGGGGTTGCAGAGTAATACCTAAAATATATGTTATTGTTTTGTTGTAGTATGCAGTGGCGTAGGCAGGAATACATTTTTGGGGAGGGGGGCTGCCCAGAGTAGAACATAGCTGTAAAAAGGTGCTCGAAAAAGGAGACAATTGGGGGGGGGGGGGGGGGGGGGCGGGAATGCCCCCCACAATAGCGCCGCAGGCAATATTTTTAAGCTCGCATATTTTAGTGGTTTAAATGTGTTTTAGAAGTGGTTTTGTTGGAGCCTTTTTGCTGGAAAGGATCATTGCACGTATATATTATATTACATAGAAAAATTACTACATTACTATTTTATTACAACTTACACAGTTTCACCTACGGGAGTGTTTCCTGACTAAGCAAATAGAGAAATGTATACGTAAATGTATTTAATTTTTGCGTATGACAAGAAGAACGAAGCTGGTAAAGTCTGTCCGCTCATAGTAGAAACGAAACGTTTTAGAGCTATTATTAATAGTGGCCCATGTTTGTATAACGAACCATTATAATCGGCTTGTATTTTGTAAACCAAGATTTACTAGAAAACACGGTTGCCAATTTTATAATAATTTAATTCGAAAGAATGTCATCCTTTGACAGAGAAAAAGAATTGCAAGGAAATGACAACAGCGCGCTTCCTGTTGGCCCTTTAAACCTCGTTTCACGATCTATTAGATGATGGATTGATATTTGGGCTTAACGTCTCATATTTTTGCAACGAGGCTAATCGAGACAATGAGTGGGTGATATATGAAAATGAAGTAGGGGGGTGTTTGGAGGAAAGGGTGTAGTAGGAGGGCGGGGAAGAAAAGGGAAGGGGGAGGAAAAGAGAGTGGGGAGGATGTGGACTGCATTTCGTCTGACTTTTCCTCCTCGAACGATCTATTAGACAAAACATTGGTCCTTAGCTCCAAGGTCTGTAAATCCTCTGGCGGGAACTCGTCTACCAAGCCTCCGCCAGGAGATCGACGGATCTTGCTTTGCTCTAAACGTTTCGTTTCTACTATGAGCGGACAGAGATCCGGATGCGAGTGAGGAAGGGGAAGGCTATTATCCGATTGACGTCATCGGTCCGCTAAAAAGCTTGTAAACGTGACCGGGAGGCACCGATATGTGACCGATGAAGCGATGAGGGGCACCGAAAGCACGTAAGAGTGGTCTCGGCGGGGATTACCCAAACAAGGCGCACGTGTGGGAATGATGTCACGTGACTTCTGTCTGTCTCGTAGAAGCAGACACTGTGACGCCGTGGGTACCGCGACACGGACCGCGGCAATAACAGCGCGTACGTTTCCACGGTGACGTTTTCAGTGGTGTCTTTGGCAAAGCGTGAAATAAAACTTAAGATTTTCTTAGTTTGACGCTCCCCTGCTGCTTCCTTCCATCGTAATGTGATCACCCCTCACCCCTGTGACAACCTGACAAAATCATATTATATTTAATCGTTTCATAATATATAATTTATAATCACTATCAGTCATATTTGTTATGCTGGGCAGTGGTCACATAACTAGGGGATGGAGCTTCAAACCATGTAAAACTAAAAATATCTGCACTCGACAAGAGAATTTAGATTTATGATGCCTATGCCTATAGCGGAAACTTGTCCAACTCCCAAGTCAGATCGTCGCAAAAAATACAAAATCTCCATTTTGTATCCAAATACAAATTAATGGGGTATTCAGGCAAGTAACTAAAAAAAATCATATGCATTCCCATCCATGAGAAATGATGATACATAGGCCTAAGCGTAAAAAAGTTCCTACCCCAAAGACAAAAGAAGCGAAAAATTAACGAATCATATAATTTTGGCTAGTGGCTGAACAATTACGTGATTTTCACCCCTGAGCAACGAGACAAAGAAAAGCAGATACCAATGATTGGGTCTTTGATATGAACGCAGGAGTTCTTTAGCTTGATTAATATGTAACGAGTTGAATAATTTTCTCAAGTTGTTTTAATTCGGTTATTACTGAACTTGGGCGATCACGTACATGCTACATTCCCATAAGAAAAATAATTGTTTTGGGGTACTAACGTTTTTACACATATATCGTTATTTCTCATAGATGGAAATATATATAATTTTTTTAGTTTCTTGCTCGCCTAAATACATCTATAATATATAAATTAGATTTCTAGCTAGATCATGTAAAATTATACTTAATCACGTAAATGAGGCATTTTAATAGAATGCGATGATTAAAAAAGTGTTAAAGTATTATAATTTGTCTTTTTAGACCATAAGCTTTTTTTTGCATTTGGACAGTTTCTCGTGAACTATCATAAACTATCACATAATATCGTGTTGTTTTATAATCATAATCGTGTTTCATAAATCCATGTTTATTGTTTACGTTTTATTATTTCGACCCAATTCGTTTTGGGTTTTACTTGATAAGTATTTTATTGTCCTCCATAAACGTTGATTTTGAACACGTCACCGCAAGCCTTTCTAAATACAGGCTGCAATTATATTAGAACCTACACTGAATTTATAAATGTTTGAGTTATACTTCTAAGTTAAATTAAAACACTAATTCTGCAATATGTGGATTGGCTCCAAAATAACCCCTCAATTCTTGTCTATTTTCTTCAGTATTTTTGTTTCTACGTGAAAGCTTAATTACTCACTCACTGTTATTTGTATTATGCAGGGTGCGAATTGACGGCTTGGCAGAGGGGGGAGGCCTTTGGGAGGAGGGGGGGAGGTTGGATGCTCAACTATAGTACCTGCGTGCGAAATAAGGGGTCTGGGGCAAAGCCCCAGCCGAAACATTTTTTGGGGTATTATTGTCCTCGAGGTGGCCTTAAAAGCGATCTGAGGTATTATAATGAAAGGGAAGATTAATAGACATACTTGTTAAGAGCGAAGGGTACCTCTACGTCAAAAACCGCAGAAAAGTTAAATTTTTTAATTATATCTCAAGATTGCAACCCAAAATTGAAAATCTGAGTCAACAGCGCACTGTTTTCGGTAAGCCCTACAGACTGAATTAAATATAACCATTAGCGTGGTTATAAATATTTTTTATTCATTTCATTAATGAATTATGTAACATGATTGTCTTTAAAGAGAAATAACATCTTATATCATCTTACATTTTTATTTATGTATTATTAAATTTAAATGATAACGCGTTTTTCGCCGGAGAAATATGAGTCCAAAGACAGCCTAAAGTTGCGTTTACTGTTTGGCGTTTGGAGCGACGCGGTAGACGCGGCAGGCGCGACAACCAATCAAGTAGCTAGTTTGCAGCGGCAGACGCGACGGCGCAAAACGAGCGACTGACTTGAGCGAAGTCCAACATTTGTCGTGCGCCGCGTGCGGTAGGCGCGATTTAGTCACAGTTCATCACGGTTTTGTTGACAGCTGTGAAGAGGCGGCGCTTTATAAATTTTCTAATTCACTGTTTTGTTTTCAATTAAAACCAACCATATCTAACAGCTATGGATAAGTCATGTGAAGTGATGTTTATTGAAAACGTGGAGAAGAGCAGTGTTCTGTGGTATCCAGGCCACCTGCATGGGTCTAGGGCAGCTAGGCCATTGGGTTTGAAGTTTGAACCCATCATTAACAACTCTTGTCGTTCGACTGCGACAGTGACAACAATGTTATAAGATAGGCTGTCACGGTCGCAATCGAACGACAAGAGTTAGGCCTAGCCCCCGATCTCAAGGCATAGGCCTATGCCTAGGCTTACCTATGGGCCTAGCCCATACCGCAATGTTAAGTGCTTATACCTACGTGTTTTAGTTTAGGTGTAATGCCTATAGCCTAGGCTAGGTGTAGGTAGGCCTACCTCTGAACTATATAGCCTATACATTCCAAAATCGCGCGGGAAACGAGGAATAGCAGCGCCAAACCACGCTCAACAGTAAACGGTTCGGCGCTTGCAACGCGCCTGCCGCGTCTACCGCGTCGCTCCAAACGCCGAACAGTAAACGCAGCTTTACTTAGCAATTCGGAACCGCTTATACTGCTACGAAATTTAGAGTACCTTGGCTTGGCCTAAAGTATTATTTATATACTTAACGGTTTAACATTACTAGAGGGTCAATGGCTTTAATCCTCATTCTAAAAGCACATATTACGGTCACGTTGTTCACAGCTGATTAGTTACATAGACAGACATCTGTTGCACAAAGTGTAAAAAAAGTGCAGTAAAGTCAAGGAAAGTGCAACGACTTATAGCAACTTTAAAGATCGGAATGCCAGAGAGATTGGGGGCCAAATGCACAGGATTTGTTTGTGATTGCTATGGAATTGTTTTATTACGATATTATTTTATCATTACTAAAGGCTTCGGCCAATATGTTACAAAATCATTTGTAAAACAACACGTAGTAATGGTTCAAAACGGTTTTTATTTAATATGTTGTATTTATTATTATAATTATTATTATTTTTATTGTTATTATTATTATTATAATTATTATTATTATTATTCTTATAGTTGCTGGATCCTTGCGGTCAATCAATGTACGCTGTTGAACAGCAGACGATTAATTGTGTTTCTCTTCATAAGAAAAACAATTACAACAGGCAACACGCGACGATAGTTATGTTAAACCAAGCACTTAGTTTAATAGTATAAGATACAAAAAGTATATTAATGCAAGTCCTAAGTAAAAACGAAATTTTTAAATAGGTTCCATGTGGTCGCATTTATTGAAGTTTCAACTCGGGGATCTGAAACGCGTACAGGTGGCTGTGACGTCATGATTCAGTAGACGTGGCGTAACAGACCAATCGCTGAGGCGGTGAGCGTACACAGACACAAACCATGACGTCAAATCCCATCAACATGGCGGCGGCTCGTTTTTCGCGCCCTTTTATTTATCGTTAATAAACCAATTATTCTGAGGCATAGACTGATCCGTTTTTCAAAATTCAAAGACACAACATTATTGAATGAGAGACAAGGTATTTAAAAATCAATTCAAATTTTCTTACGCGTGTTCCCTATTGCATGCTCTATTGTCGCGGCGTTGTGTGGACGTGGGGCCGGTGCGCAATAATTGCACGCACTGTTGTCGCGGCGTTGTGTGGACGTGGGGCCGGTGCTCGCGTCCTCTGCCTTCTTGTCAATGATTCATAATTCGCGGGACTTTCCCTGGCGGTGGCAACCTATAATCACTTGACTTATGTCGGGGGGCTTGGCGGTATCACTAGACCCGGAACCCTGAGTTGACCCCTGCCCGACCTTGCTCCGAACACTTGCCGCGCATGTTGAACTTCGGAGAGTTTTTCTTTGGAAGAATCCGATAACAATCTGATTATGACGTATGTATAGGCTGGAGTCATGGGCACCGCGAGGGGGGGGGGGGGGGACCAGGGGGGCAACTTGCTCCCCCCCCTGGATTTCAGGAATTTTAAATTTGTAACTAGCTATATTCGCCATTTCATATAAAGTATGTTAAAAACATAAAAATAAAAACCTTTCATTCTTTAGTCATCAATCCGTTCCTTGACAAATATGTTAATTTTAACGCGATCTGGTATAAGTATTGTTATTTTATTTGTAGTGTAGATATACATCAAAGCACCAGTGACTGGATGCTACGAGCAGGGTCAATATGACCACGCCCCCCCCCCCCCTCCACCCCCATTAATCATGTTTTGCCCGCGAAATAAAGTGAACATTGCACTATAACCTATAATTTTCAAACAAAGTGGTTTATACACCTGTGTCCTGCTAGGCCTAGTCTAGAAACCAAAATTAGACTAGGCCTATTCTCCCTGTGGTTGTGCCATAGCTGACATAATTCAAGAATCAATTTAGGAAAATCAAAAAGTCGGAATAACAGTTGGTGAGCTTGTTTACATTTAGTTGATTAATCCCATATCACACTACAATTGGAATCGTAGACTGGAGTCGCCAATTGCAATCGCAATCTACAATTATCCAATCACACTTGACCAGCTGTAAATCCTAAAATCGTTCAACTAGGAAATAAATTCAATAATTATAACTAATAAGACAAGCCTTAATCACAAACAAATATATAATTAAAGTTATTGGCTCTTTGTTTCCTTTAAAGTAGTTGTTGCTTGAGGTTATGTTGTGACAGTGCTCAATTCGTATTTAACCGTTCTCCTTCCTGATTGGTTCACGTGACTCGGATCTACGATTCCCAATCTTATTTTAGAGCTCGGTCTATAAAAAGATTGCAATCGTAGACTGGCCGAACTGAGCTACTGCGCATGCGCCGCCAATCGTAAGCTCGAATCTACGATTGCAATAATTGTCAGTTCGGAACCTAATGTGATATGGCCTTTACAAAATTCTAGTTTTAGGCCTACCACAGTCTTCGCGAACGTCTGTGTCTTGAGGCCTACTAGGCCTATTCTGGCGGCTACTCTTGTAACCAACGGTTTTGTAATGAACGCCAATAGATAGGGCTAACGGCGCTTGCAATTAATCTGTCGTGTATCTGAGATGATCAGAAACTCGCGCGAGAAACTGTCGCGAGTTTCTCATCGTGTATGGCGGGTGTAAGCTCTAGACTTATAAACACATTGCATAGGTCGTGTCGTGTGTTATTTATATAACCGTCGTGGGAAAGCTTAGTTTTTTAATAATATAATGTGCTTGTGACGTCACTACTTATAGCTAATTATACATTTCGTGACGTAAATGTTGGTTACGACAAAGGTAGCGATGACGTAGATGGGGGATTATTCGCATTCGTTGAGTTATGACTGGTTTTTATGCAATGAATGCTAATCGACATGAAATAGCTCTGGTGATTCAGCTGTGTTTAAGTGTAGCGAGAATGAGGTATAGTCATCGTACAACATCTTCGGTAATGCTTCCGTCACGCGGGTGGGTGAGCGGCAGCCAACCAGCGGCCGTGGCTAATTCAAATACCTGCTCGGGTTGGCCGAGACCGTAAACACGTCATTGATTGATGATGAAAGCATTTCCGAAGTTGTTGTACGGCGACTTTACCGTACATGTCGATGGCTCTTACAAAAGTTGCAGTCGCATTTGCGTTCCGCCATGCCGCGCAAGGACCATTGCAAAGACCTTGTAGCAGCTTGTAGCATATATAATTATATGGCGACATTTCTTTGTTCAAAAACGCATTTCTTTGACATTCAAAAGGTCGTTCGTTCTTTTACGGAGACATCTCATTAATTAATTAATTAATTACGTAAGTAATCCTTTATGCGGCAAAACCCGAGATTCACGAATTGATTATTATAATGTGGACGTAGATTATGTTTAAATGACATTGTTCTTCAGGGGAATACCAGTATAAATGACGCAGTGATTTTACGCACTTGGTCGGTTGAACAATGAATAAAAACTGTCTCCGGACGCAGAAATGATAAATAAAAATCGCAGGAAAGTTTCATTTTTAACTCAGGAATGCTATACTCGAAATCGAAAATCTGAGAGCTGTGGTTTGGTAAGGCCTGCAGACTGAATGATAAATTTATACAACATTAAAGTCAGTATGGTTGTTATTTTTATGGAAGGTTTAGTACTTATTATGGATTAATTAATCAAATTAACTAACTATCCTATTGATCATAATAGTTTCATATTTACCTTATCAGTCTACCTAATGCAGGGTACCCTGCAGGGCCCTTAGTTTTTTAAATGAAAATTTAGTCTCGCATATAATACATTCATAACAAAATAGATCTGGCTAGCGTACTCTATTACTTTCTTACTTTATTGTACTTAAGGCCAGTGTAGGGATCAATGCCTTCTTTAGCCTGATGAGTGATGATTGATGAATGATAATGAGGAAGAGAGGAGGGGAAGCCTGGTACTGGCACGTAGCCTACTCCTGTCGAAAAGAACCAAGGGGACCATCGGCTTTACGTCCCATCCGAAAGGACGGTGTAACTTTGACCAGTCATACAGGTTCCTCCACTAACCTGGACTGCCGAGCAGTTGAGAAGAACGAAGCTGTTACACAAGCTTTCGACCCCTCCAATCTGCTCTAACCAACGGTAACTAGTGTTTCAGAGGAGAGTGGTCACCCATCCACCTTCTAACCTAGCCCGAGGTTGCTTAACTTCGGTGTTCGTATGGGAACCGGCTAAGCGACTGCGTCTAAACCGCTGGCTATACTCCATTGAGACCCATTTACATATTACCATTTATTTTTACTATAAACATTGCTAAAAATGATCTGAGTTTGTGTCTCCAGTAGAAGTAAACTTTTATTATCTCCATTTGGCTTAAAAACCGTATAACAGACAATGCAATGTTACTCCTATGACGTACTTGTCATGCTAGTTAAACACACCACACTAGCTGTAGGGATGTCCTCGGCGGAAAGTCAGTACCTATCTCTTGTAATTAGTAGGTAAACAACACTATAGAGCGAGACAAAGTGAATAACAGTTGCATCCGCTTATTTTAAATTGACTACATGAAACACACGTGCACACATGCAATTTACATACGGTTATGTAAGACTACGTTTTTATATCCATATTTTTTCCATTTTAATTATCCATATAGGCTACACTCGCAGTAGATAAACCAGGATATGCTTCGTAATTGATGTGTGGAAATGATAAGAATGAGAAGAGCTCTTTCAAATCAATCCATGACCCTTAGACAGAGCTAATCACGACCCTCTATATCTTCATTGAACAACATTGAGATATGTACCTTAATATAACCTTTGAAAAGAAGTTGTTAAAGTGAGAAATAAAATATGCACCTTAATATAACCTTTGAAAAGTAGTTGTTATTGTTGAGCATTGTTGTCATTATGATATATCAAGGACT
>OX246750.1:19336042-19526042 GCA_945910005.1 Isoperla grammatica | reverse complement strand
CATCTTGGATAGAGACGAACTATAGTGGCATGCATGCGTCAAGGACTATCCCGCTAACCTCCATTGTTTCTGTTTCAGCTTTGTGTAGTCTCCGCTTGGCCGCAGAAGCGCAGCACTACAGAAGTTTTTGACCCTGACGAGTATGATCGTAAGTTGCATCCATTTTACTTGTGCAAGACATGGAATTATTGAAGAAGGTCGTGGGTTTTATCAGCATGGCTTAGATGAGCACTTTCACAAAAAAATATTCTATTCTATAATATACATATTACGGTACATTTTAGGTGGCTCGTTGGTCCAGTGGTTAACATCCCTGCTTCCAATGCAGAAGGTCTCGGGTTCAAATCCCGGTTCAGGCAGAAGTTTTTTTACCTGTAATGTGGATTCAATTCCATTACTTCTTGGCTTAAAAATAAGTTAACGGTGACTTTAGAGCCGTCCTAGCAACGAAGCACTCAATAAATTCAAAGTTGTTCTGAATCAGTCTTGTTGATTCTGGCATTTGTCTGCAGGTGTTCGCATTGTCCAATCACTGATTCATATGTTTCGTAGTTGAAATATCGATCTTTGATTGGTTATCGCTCACTCGTCGATGGTGTTTGAAGCCTACAGGGTTGGTTTAGTCGCTTTAAATTGAAGTCCCCCACTGCAAATCAGTTTAGTTACTGAATGTGTAGACGTAAATGTGAATTTATTTATTTTTATTTTTATTTAATTTGGACAACTATGTAGGGTTCACGCTCTTTCCTAAGGTCAAACAGCTTCACTGAGAAGATATGTTTACACGGAATAAGCTCTTTGGTTTAGGTAGTTTTAAACCAAAACATGAGACTATACAGTAGTGTTGATTACGTTTCTTAAAATTGCCATGTTGCCGTGTTTTTTTTTTTGTTTTTTTTTGCAAACAAACATTGAATATTCATTAGTCAAAGAAATACACAACATTGGAATTGCCTAGCAACAGATTTGTTTGTCTGCATGTGATGTCACTGCACCATCAATCCTAACTTAAATGCTATAGACAGAAATATCAATTTTTTAGAAATTGATAGAAAATTTCAAGAAATAGCATTAAAGGGGATGATAAAGCACTAGGGGATCACATACTTTGGTTTACTTTTGGACAATTTTCAAGCACTTTAAAACTAAGGTTGCCCATCCACATCGATTAATCGATTAATAGTCGATGTCGATGCAAATTTCCGACATCGCTTTTTTTTCTCTAAATCGAATTGTTTTTTACACAAAATAATAATAATAAAAACAAAATCTGTACTCCGCTCGTCGACAATGTTACAACACAACATCAACTTAACAGAAGGTTTTGCGGGTTTAATAGTTTTTCTTTTAGTTTTTACATTGTTCAAGGAACTTTTTTTTCCGATGTATATTATTTCACGTTTGATGTCTATGTCGAAAAATTTCTGACATCGCGATGTGACATCGATGTATTGATTTCGATGTCGATGTTGTAATTTAACATCGATGGGGAACCTTATTTAAAACCATTTTAACCGTCAGAAATGGGGGTTTCCCAGGGTAGATCGAGATAGAGCCGTCAAGCAGCAAGAACCGTGAGAGTGTGTGTTCATCTTGTGTCTTATCGTTACAGAGGTAGTTTGGGATAGAGGAGATGGTCCCAGCACGAGGCGAGTGCCCACCTCAGCCAACAGCCCAGGACAGAGCGTCACCAAAGCAACGACAAGACGACCTCAACGTGTACAACCAGGCATTAACTTAGAACTGGACAACGACACATTACCCCAACAACAACAACGACAACAACAACAACAACAACAACAACAACAACAAGTACAACCCCACCGAAGTAGTCGCAATGGCGGGCAAGAGAATCGTTCGATCCTAGGACGACAACAAGGAAGTAATGACGCAACCGGTCGTGGTTTACCCTCGGAGCAGGTCGGTGCAAGACAACCGAACAAAACGTTGGGTGTATCTAGTCAAGAGGTTGTTCGGCCGTCGTTTCAACCGAGGGGGCATCAGTCGCCGGTGAACCACACGCGCCCGGCGATGGAGGGGAGGGAGATCGGTGGCAGCGGTGGGAGACCTATGACCACGCCGAGAGGGGAGGGGAGTGACGTCATTACGGAGGGGAGCGGGTCTGGGGATGGAAGGGGACTTCCGGAAGAAGGAGATAACGGGTCCAGGTATTTTGTTTGTTTGTTTGTCTTTGTTTGTTTGTTTGTTTTATTTCCTTAATGACAAAAATTGTTTTACTCTTTCGGGTGTACAGGAAATAATCAGTCAGAATAAACAAATTAAACATAGAAATATTAAGAAATTATCAAGAGAAGTTACCAAATACGAATAGGAAAAAAAATATTAACAATTAAGAAATACAAAGTACAAACAAACTAAGTTTTTATGAATATTTAATTTTTTTGATATTTCAAAATTAATACCCTTTCGAGATATTTAGTGCATGGTAAAATACAAAGCACACATACAAATTAAAGAGAGGAAAACTTATAAAAAAATATACAAAAATACAGAAGATTACTCAAAATACAAACATTATAAGAAGTATAAAACATAACACAAACTATGCATATTCATATTATTTTCATGTTATAACGTTATGTTTGCGTTGTAGTTGTGACGATAAGACATATAAGAGATACCATCGCCGATAGGGATTATATAATGTCTGTCTTTTTTTCATGTGAGCTCTCTAATTTTATTTCTTCAATTAATTTGGTTGTTAAAATATTACACTACTTAGGCCTGGTTTCACCAATTTTCGAGTGCCTAGCTTTAGGTGGCTCGTTGGTCCAGTGGTTAGCATCCCTTTTTCCAATGCAGAAGATCCCGGGTTCAGATCCCGGTTCAGGCAGAAGTTTTTTTAGCCTACTTCTAATATGGATTCAATTCCATCACTTCTTGTCTTAAGAATAAGTAAACGGTGACTTTGGAGCCGTCCTAGCAACGAAGCACTCAATAAATTCAAAGTTGTTTTGAATCGGCCTTGTTGATTCTGGCATTTGTCCGCAGGTGTTCGCACTGTCCAATCACTGATTCATATGTTTCGTACTTGAAATATCGATCTTTGATTGGTTATCGCTCACTCGTCGATGGTGTTCGGAGCCTACAGGGTTGGTTTAGTCGCTATAAATTAAAGTCCCCCACTGCAAATCAGTTTAGTTACTGAGTGGGTAGACTCTAAATGTGAATTTATTTTATTTATTTATTTGCTCTGAATATACATATTATGCCGACTGCTAGAAGGCAGCATGCGTTTTGTATCTAGGCCCCAACAAATAGATAGGATATTAGCAAAGTTAGGTGAATTCGTACATTAGTATTAAAAAGTTGGTACGTATTATGAGATATATTATTTATATTATAATATATTATTTTAATATATAATTTTTTTTTTTTTCTTTAATTTTTTTAATTTTTCCTTTATAAATTGTAAACTGTTTATGTATAATCAAGTCCAAACTTCCACAACACCACTTTTCTGTTCACTCTCGAAAAAGACCAGTTCTTTTTTTGTAAATAAAAAGAAAATTTTCCGCCACGGTCTTCCAAAGCAATTTCGATCGTCGGGTAGCTGACAACTTGTTTTGGATGTTAGGGACGTCTTCGAGGGGGCGGCGAGCGTGGGAGCGGGGGCGCGAAGTCGCCATGTCGACCCCTTGGCCGCCGAACGCAATCTGCCTCGTTGGCAGAGCAACAAGGGGTAGGTTTGACACCTGTAGCATGTCTCACACCTGTCTTCCCATTCCCACCCTTTCAATCCATGTATTGGGGTAGGTTTGACACCTGTAGCATGTCTATTACCTGTCTTCCCATTCCCACCCTTTCAATCCATGTATTGGGGTAGGTTTGACACCTGTAGCAGGTCTATTACCTGTCTTCCCATTCCCACCCTTTCAATCCATGTATTGGGGTAGGTTTGACACCTGTAGCAGGTCTATTACCTGTCTTCCCATTCCCACCCTTTCAATCCATGTATTGGGGTAGGTTTGACACCTGTAGCAGGTCTATTACCTGTCTTCCCATTCCCACCCTTTCAATCCATGTATTGGGGTAGGTTTGACACCTGTAGCAGGTCTATTACCTGTCTTCCCATTCCCACCCTTTCAATCCATGTATTGGGGTAGGTTTGACACCTGTAGCATGTCTATTACCTGTCTTCCCATTCCCACCCTTTCAATCCATGTATTTGGGTAGGTTAGACACTTGTGGCATGTCTTCCCATACCTCTCTTCCCATTCCCACCAGCTTTTAATCCATGTATTGGGATTGGTTCCTGCTATCCTCTCTATCTCTCTCCTTACCCTCTCAACTGGGGTCCTTTAGAAATCTGGATCATGGGTAGCATTTAATTTCCCCTCTTCCTCCTTTTTCAATTAATTCCCTGAGAAAAACAAGGTGTGGGTTAGACACATATGGGGCATGCATATAACATCTTCTTTCCCCTATTCTGTCGCGACTTCCCCTCTTTACAAACTGGGGGTAAAGGGGGTAGGTTGAACACATGCAACATGCACCTGGCTTCCTCTCTCCTACCCCTCCTTTTCACTATGACGTCGGGTAATCAGAAAGCGGTGGTGGCGAGGTGAAGGTGTTGGATTTGGTTACTCATAATTTTATTTAAGGTGAAGGACTACTCGCCAATATTTTAACCCCGCGAAATTAACGTATTTTCGTCATATCTCAATAACGCCACACAATGTCGAAATAGTGACAACTACGCATATTTTGGATTCGTGAGAGCTCAATACCGTATGAAAAAGATTTATTAGTTTGCACTAATTATAATTATTATTTCGAATTTAATTGATTCACAAGTTAATTAGAAATTACAACTATAATTACTACAATCCACGAAATCTTTCACGAATCCAAAATATGCGTAGTTGCCACTTTTTCGATATTGTAAGGCGTTATTGAGATATGACGAAAATACATTAGTTTCGCGGGTTTTAATATAGGCGAGTAGTCCTTCCTCTTAATAACCATCGCGCAAAGGATCTTGGGACTGAATCAGGTGTGTTTGTAGCACCCGAATGAAGCTGCCGAGCGATATGATTGTGTTCCCGGGTTCCAGCAACAACAACAACCAAAGCTTCATCCCCCTCGTTAAGGGCAAGCGCCCCAGGTGCGCCACGACCTCCACATTCTGCGAGGGGGATGTCAGCGGCTACCCCATTGACCTTGTCAACCAGATACTGGCGGAACAGGGTGTTGTCTTCAGGAACTTCTTCACCACAGACGTTGTAAGTGTTTGTGAGGGGAGGGGGTAGTTTTGAGGAGGGTGCTTTCAACGACTATCCCCCCCCCCCCCCCGACCTTTTTAAGATTGATTGATTGATTAAGGTCTTTTATTAAAAGGCGGGATTAAGGCTAGCTAAACCTTATCTTCCATCCAACCCTTTTACGATGATACAGTACATGATACAATACAGTAAGGTGATACAATACAATAAGGTGATACAATGCAGTAAGTACATTATAGAGAGACATAGTGTGAATATTTAAAAGGAATAAACATAAAAAAGAAATAATTATGATGGTAATAGACGCATGGAAATTTCTCATCTTAGTTTAACTTATTGGTAATTGAAAAAGAGAAAGGGAAGGAGAAGGGAAATTATTTATATATCTGTACACTTTGTTTCAACATTGTCAGGTAGAAGGTGTTGCCACTAAATACTTGGACATACAGAATCAGCACAAGTCTGACAATCTTGATGCATCATCTTCTTCAATGTTCTCATATTCTTTCATTGTTCTCTTCACTTTCATTTCTTCCAGCCAGCTATTATTTATTTCTTACGTATATTCATCTAAAGTAATTTACCACGTCACGTCATGTAGAAATGAGAAGCAGAGTAGACAGTGTTCAAAAAGGACGTTTTTGTAAAACAAATTAAAAGAAAGTTCTACAGTAAGTTATTCCATTGTTCCAATACGGTTCACATGCATAGTCGTTCCTCACGTGCTCCTCAACTAAGCCTTTCCTCAGACTCGTCCAACCGCCAATCACGGAGCAGCATTGCCATGTGGACTGCTCTGTGATTGGTGGTTGGGCGAGTCTGATGAAAGACTGAGTTGATGAGCACGTGAGGAACGACTATGCATTTGATCCTAAGCAGTGTTGTTAAGGCTACTATTTAAAAATAGCACTATTACAGCTACAGCTACTTGATGATTGAAAGTCACTTAGCTACTTTTCAGCTACTGTAGTTTGTTAGTAGCTCGCTACTTGTTCAGCTACTCAAAACAAGTAGTGACGCTACTTTACAGCTACTTTCATTTTTTATCAAGGACAAGAGTACGTCTACTATTTATTTAAATGACGCTGCGGCCCGGAAGTGAGTAATACTAATATCACAGCTCACGGGGTGAAACAGCAAAGCGGTGGCCTTGGGACTCTGAACCTGTGACGGTGGGCGTAACAAACATGTATTTACTAATTGCAAAAAAGTGTAGCGGCGTTCTTTCGCTACAAATACTCGTATATAGTAGCACGCGCTACTCTCGCTACTTCACCGCATTTTCAAATGTAGCGCGCTACCAGTCTTGCTACCTAAAAAGTAACATGTTACAGTACAAGTAGCCGCTACTTAACAAATCACTGACCCTAAAGCCTAGTTTATGATTGACGGAAACGGAATCGTGGTTGGAAGTGTGTTCTGAAGATGTGAAATAAGCGTTGTACTCGGATATGTTCGGGTCTATTCGTCTGAAGTCGACAATTCTCGGCTTGTTGTTGTTGTTGCTGTCAGCTGCCTTTGTGATTGGTTGGTTTGGTGTCGTCCATGTTTGTTTACTCTGTGCATGCGTACACCGTGCCGGAGACGGCAACGTGAACGCCAAAGTTGGGACTTGGCGAACTTTACCGATCGCGTTGCCGTCTCGCGTTGGCAACCCGTCAATCATAAACGCTCCGCCGTGTTAGCTATCTACCAACATTCACAATTGACCAGTTTCATCAACAGCGCTGCGGCGAGTTTTGGAAGCTCGCATATGACATAGATAACATTGAAGGCATAGGCGAAAACCCACTTATCTCGCTCTAGCCACGAAAATAATTTTTTTAGCGGGAGACTTATTTGAAGGCGTTTATAGGAACTACAATTCTACGTATTTTGAAAGTATTACGAAAAATCTACATGCAGCAATGAGGGAGTTATTGATCGTAAATGATCTTCTTGCGTGTGGCTGCTGCGCGAATCTCGCCTAAGGCGTGACCTTCTGTCGTATGAGCAGGCTGAGCCGTCGCTGGTGTGCATAAGGTCGACTAGCGAGATTTGAGTGAGATGCACATTTCAAACGAACAAGCCGCGCCAAGAAACCGTTGTACAACTAGCAAATATGAAAATAGAACCACGCTCATTGGATCTGACAGATCGGCGCGTCAAGTTGACTTAAATGTGCAATATTAGGGTGCGTCTCAAATCGACTTTTTGGCCTACTTGGCCTGCTTCGCCTACTCATCTGCAGGAAGTGACGTCACGTAGTTGGTGTCCAAATGTCACTAGTTGGCTAGTAGACTGGCACCCGAGCGTAGTTGCCGAAAGTGGTCGCTAGCGAGCCTACTTCACCTGCTAAAGCAAAATGGCGGAAGATTGTGTTAATGCGATGGCTATTGCTGACGAGTTGAAATGTAAGTGATTGTATTATGTGTGTACGTAAGTGATAATTTTGAATTATTAATTACTTAATGATCAAAGCTGATGGGATAGTATCTTATCTAATGGATACATGTATATATACATAGCCTATTTCATAGTTTGATTTCCTAACCTCACATAACCAGGCGGTGGGAGTCATGACGTAGGTATAAGGCAGGCAGTGGGCGGCCATGATAAGTCGCCGATAAAGTAGACATGTCCAAATGTGATAGCAGGCTAGTGGTGATTAGGCTAGCAGGCTAGTTGGTAGCAGGCTAGTTGGTAGCAGGTCAGATTCGATTTGAGACGCACCCTTAGGTTCGGGATTTGTAAATCATATACAAAGGAAGTGTAATTATTTATTATTTTTAAACTTCTCACAAACGTCTGGTAGGCTATGTATACAGCATTTGTAAAAAAATGAATTATACAAATAAGTGATAAACATATCGAGGCGGAATGTTAAATTCAGTGCTATATTACCAGTTTGTCATATTAAAAAATCAACCGTAAGCAAAAAATACACTTGCTTGGTGATGTACACTATTCGCCGATCTATCAGATCCAATGAGCGTGTTGATAATTCTATTTTCATATTTGCTAGTTGTACAACGGTTTCTTGGCGCGGCTTGTCCGTTTGAAATGTGCATCTCACTCAAATCTCGCTAGTCGACCTTATGCACACCAGCGACGGCTCAGCCTGCTCATACGACAGAAGGTCACGCCTTAGAGGCGAGATTCGCGCAGCAGCCACACGCAAGAAGATCATTTACGATCAATAACTCCCTCATTGCTGCATGTAGATTTTTCGTAATACTTTCAAAATACGTAGAATTGTAGTTCCCATAAACGCTTTCAAATAAGTCTTCCGCTAAAAAAATTATTTTCGTAGCTAGAGCGAGATAAGTGGTTTTTCGCCTATGTCTTCAATGTTAACTATGTCATATGCGAGCTTCCAAAACTCGCCGCAGCGCTGTTAATGAAACTGGTCAATTACGTTTCCCAATTCCGTTTCCGTCAATCATAAACCAGGCTTAAGTGTCCCGTGTATTGCTCTCACCCCTTTTGCTTCGACTCGCAGGTCCCCGATGTCAAAGACATATCCCAGCGATTTGACAGCTCTGACGACTCCCCGATGTGCGTCTCCGAAACGCAGTTAATATTTCCCAAGGTCGCCCAGAACCTACACAATGACTGGCTCTACATCGTCAACGTTGACGATAGTCAACGACAGGGTTTCAGGGTCGAGACTTGCAGGTATGTATAGGCCTACTATAGGTCTCTCGCACAAACAAGTAAGATAGTGTTAGGGGAGTCAGGACCGCCCACAATTGGTTACCAACTTAACAAGTGCGAATCACAAACGTTTTTCTCGATTATTTAGTACAATTTGGTTGTGTTAAGTTTTTTAACGGAAACCTGCCTGCACGTTTTCTTGGGCGTTTCCATAAAAAAAACATACCACAAGCAAATTGTACAAGATAGTCGGGAAAACGTCAGTGATTCGCGCTTGTCAAGTTGGAAACTAAATGTGGGCGGTCCTGATACTAGCCCTGTTTACATGGCGGACTGAGTCCGGTACTGAGTACGGTCCAGGGCCATGTAAACACCTAAAAGATGGGACCGAACCGACTGGGTCCGGTCCGCCAAAAAAGCTAGACCGTACCGAAAGACCTACTCAGTCCTATCATGTAAACGGGTAGAACGTACCGACTGAAGAACTGGAACTTTGAACGAACGATGTTTGTAGGTGAATAAGATGGAAAATGATTGTAGTTGCCATCAACAAAAATCAAGTAAAATATTTATAACAGCTTGTAACCTTTTGTTCGCCGGGATGCATCTTTAAATTAATTTTACATGGCAGAAGAAAAAAGTAGGGTTATGTACGAACAAAACGAACAAGTGTGGCGCGAGACTGAAATCAAGTTTGGGTACACCTTCATATAAACGCAAGCGGCCATGACAGTTCTCAGTCTGGTACTCAGTACGGTCCGTCATGTAAACATAGCTATTATCTTGCTTCTTGCTGTACAGTAATAAAGTTAGTTTATTTATTTCAATGTTGACATACCCTGTAAAACTCCCGAATAATGGCAGCTAAAATTGCTTTAGAATGCTTTAATTTAACAAAATTTAATCAAAATCTGTCACACTCAAGCGTGATGTATTACTCTTTCTTGTCAATGTTTTCCTTTCCAATAAATGTTTCCGTTTTTTGATATTAAAATTATTTAATTATGAAATGTGTGCTGTTACAACATTCTAAAAGATAAAGAATTCATATTTAGAGTCTATCCACTCAGTAACAAGACTTATGTTCAAGGGAGGACTTTACAATACTGTAATAAAGCGACTAAGCCAACCCTGTAGGCTCCTAACAACATCGATAATATAAATATGAAATATCTGAATCAGTGATTGGACAGTATGATTTATGAACAACCACAGAAAAAATGGCAAAAATCAATAAGGCCGATTTATAACAACTTTGAATTTATTGACTGTTTCGTTGCTAGAGCGAGCTGTTGACATACCCTGTAGAACTCCCAATTTATGGTAGCACACATTGCTTTATATTGATTTAAAATTATCAAAATTAAAATGTCACCCTCAAGGGTGTTGTAACACCCAAAAAAACGTTTATAACAATTATTTATGTTTATAATTTCAATAAATTGTTGTTGATAGGAGCCCAGACAAGCCGTGCTTATACTCCGATAGTTTCCCCCTGTCGGTCAAGACACAGTGCAAGCAGAAGTACATCTCCCGTAAGATGCTGGCCGTAACCGGGGATGGAAAGGCCAAGGCAGACGACTTCAAGCTGCCGTCTTGTTGCGTCTGCCACACGATGTCATCTTACGAGGACGACGTATCGAGTCGGATGGGTGCGGGTCGTAACAGACAGACTCCAGCCCCGGCTAGGATAAGGAGGGGGTTGGCTTGGTGAGTGCTGTACCACTTGCTCTCTAGGCGAGGTCATGAGGGCGGGTCCCAACAGACAGACTCCTGCCCCGGCTAGGATAAGGAGGGGGTTGGCTTGGTGAGTGCTGTACCACTTGCTCTCTAGGCGAGGTCATGAGGGCGGGTCCCAACAGACAGACTCTTGCCCCGGCGAGGATAAGGAGGGGGTTGGCTTGGTGAGTGCTGTACCACTTGCTCTCTAGGCGAGGTCATGGGGGCGGGTCCCAACAGACAGACTCTTGCCCCGGCGAGGATAAGGAGGGGGTTGGCCTGGTGAGTGCTGTACCACTTGCTCTCTAGGCGAGGTCATGAGGGCGGGTCCCAACAGACAGACTCTTGCCCCGGCGAGGATAAGGAGGGGGTTGGCCTGGTGAGTGCTGTACCACTTGCTCTCTAGGCGAGGTCATGAGGGCGGGTCCCAACAGACAGACTCCAGCCCCGGCTAGGATAAGGAGGGGGTTGGCTTGGTGAGTGCTGTACCACTTGCTCTCTAGGCGAGGTCATGAGGGCGGGTCCCAACAGACAGACTCCTGCCCCGGCTAGGATAAGGAGGGGGTTGGCTTGGTGAGTGCTGTACCACTTGCTCTCTAGGCGAGGTCATGAGGGCGGGTCCCAACAGACAGACTCTTGCCCCGGCGAGGATAAGGAGGGGGTTGGCTTGGTGAGTGCTGTACCACTTGCTCTCTAGGCGAGGTCATGGGGGCGGGTCCCAACAGACAGACTCTTGCCCCGGCGAGGATAAGGAGGGGGTTGGCCTGGTGAGTGCTGTACCACTTGCTCTCTAGGCGAGGTCATGAGGGCGGGTCCCAACAGACAGACTCTTGCCCCGGCGAGGATAAGATGGGGGTTGGCTTGGTGAGTGCTGTACCACTTGCTCTCTAGGCGAGGTCATGGGGGCGGGTCCCAACAGACAGACTCTTGCCCCGGCGAGGATAAGGAGGGGGTTGGCCTGGTGAGTGCTGTACCACTTGCTCTCTAGGCGAGGTCATGAGGGCGGGTCCCAACAGACAGACTCTTGCCCCGGCGAGGATAAGGAGGGGGTTGGCTTGGTGAGTGCTGTACCACTTGCTCTCTAGGCGAGGTCATGAGGGCGGGTCCCAACAGACAGACTCTTGCCCCGCCGAGGATAAGGAGGGGGTTGGCCTGGTGAGTGCTGTACCACTTGCTCTCTAGGCGAGGTCATGAGGGCGGGTCCCAACAGACAGACTCTTGCCCCGGCGAGGATAAGGAGGGGGTTGGCTTGGTGAGTGCTGTACCACTTGCTCTCAAGGCGAGGTCATGGGGGCGGGTCCCAACAGACAGACTCTTGCCCCGGCGAGGATAAGGAGGGGGTTGGCTTGGTGAGTGCTGTACCACTTGCTCTCTAGGCGAGGTCATGGGGGCGGGTCCCAACAGACCGACTCTTGCCCCGGCGAGGATAAGGAGGGGGTTGGCTTGGTGAGTGCTGTACCACTTGCTCTCTAGGCGAGGTCATGAGGGCGGGTCCCAACAGACAGACTCTTGCCCCGGCGAGGATAAGGAGGGGGTTGGCTTGGTGAGTGCTGTACCACTTGCTCTCTAGGCGAGGTCATGAGGGCGGGTCCCAACAGACAGACTCTTGCCCCGGCGAGGATAAGGAGGGGGTTGGCTTGGTGAGTGCTGTACCACTTGCTCTCTAGGCGAGGTCATGGGGGCGGGTCCCAACAGACCGACTCTTGCCCCGGCGAGGATAAGGAGGGGGTTGGCTTGGTGAGTGCTGTACCACTTGCTCTCTAGGCGAGGTCATGGGGGCGGGTCCCAACAGACAGACTCTTGCCCCGGCGAGGATAAGGAGGGGGTTGGCTTGGTGAGTGCTGTACCACTTGCTCTCTAGGCGAGGTCATGAGGGCGGGTCCCAACAGACAGACTCTTGCCCCGGCGAGGATAAGGAGGGGGTTGGCATGGTGAGTGCTGTACCACTTGCTCTCTAGGCGAGGTCATGAGGGCGGGTCCCAACAGACAGACTCTTGCCCCGGCGAGGATAAGGAGGGGGTTGGCTTGGTGAGTGCTGTACCACTTGCTCTCTAGGCGAGGTCATGAGGGCGGGTCCCAACAGACAGACTCTTGCCCCGGCGAGGATAAGGAGGGGGTTGGCTTGGTGAGTGCTGTACCACTTGCTCTCTAGGCGAGGTCATGAGGGCGGGTCCCAACAGACAGACTCTTGCCCCGGCGAGGATAAGGAGGGGGTTGGCTTGGTGAGTGCTGTACCACTTGCTCTCTAGGCGAGGTCATGAGGGCGGGTCCCAACAGACAGACTCCAGCCCCGGCGAGGATAAGGAGGGGGTTGGCTTGGTGAGTGCTGTACCACTTGCTCTCTAGGCGAGGTCATGAGGGCGGGTCCCAACAGACAGACTCTTGCCCCGGCGAGGATAAGGAGGGGGTTGGCATGGTGAGTGCTGTACCACTTGCTCTCTAGGCGAGGTCATGAGGGCGGGTCCCAACAGACAGACTCCTGCCCCGGCGAGGATAAGGAGGGGGTTGGCTTGGTGAGTGCTGTACCACTTGCTCTCTAGGCGAGGTCATGAGGGCGGGTCCCAACAGACAGACTCTTGCCCCGGCGAGGATAAGGAGGGGGTTGGCTTGGTGAGTGCTGTACCACTTGCTCTCTAGGCGAGGTCATGAGGGCGGGTCCCAACAGACAGACTCTTGCCCCGGCGAGGATAAGGAGGGAGTTGGCTTGGTGAGTGCTGTACCACTTGCTCTCTAGGCGAGGTCATGAGGGCGGGTCCCAACAGACAGACTCTTGCCCCGGCGAGGATAAGGAGGGGGTTGGCTTGCTGAGTGCTGTACCACTTGCTCTCTAGGCGAGGTCATGAGGGCGGGTCCCAACAGACAGACTCTTGCCCCGGCGAGGATAATGATAAGGAGGGGGTTGGCTTGGTGAGTGCTGTACCACTTGCTCTCTAGGCGAGGTCATGGGGGCGGGTCCCAACAGACAGACTCTTGCCCCGGCGAGGATAAGGAGGGGGTTGGCTTGGTGAGTGCTGTACCACTTGCTCTCTAGGCGAGGTCATGAGGGCGGGTCCCAACAGACAGACTCTTGCCCCGGCGAGGATAAGGAGGGGGTTGGCTTGGTGAGTGCTGTACCACTTGCTCTCTAGGCGAGGTCATGAGGGCGGGTCCCAACAGACAGACTCTTGCCCCGGCGAGGATAAGGAGGGGGTTGGCTTGGTGAGTGCTGTACCACTTGCTCTCTAGGCGAGGTCATGAGGGCGGGTCCCAACAGACAGACTCTTGCCCCGGCGAGGATAAGGAGGGGGTTGGCCTGGTGAGTGCTGTACCACTTGCTCTCTAGGCGAGGTCATGGGGGCGGGTCCCAACAGACAGACTCTTGCCCCGGCGAGGATAAGGAGGGGGTTGGCTTGGTGAGTGCTGTACCACTTGCTCTCTAGGCGAGGTCATGAGGGCGGGTCCCAACAGACAGACTCTTGCCCCGGCGAGGATAAGGAGGGGGTTGGCTTGGTGGGTGCTGTACCACTTGCTCTCTGTGTATAAAGTGGCCTCTGAGAAGTGACGGTATGCACTAATGCTGTGTAAAGCAGACAAAACGGTTATGTCGAGGGTCTGGGAGAGGAGGGGGGGGGGGGGGGGGGCACAGCCTCCAGTGTACCCCCTCAGAGATATTTCTAGGGTGTTTTTCACGAACACGTTTAAATTACTTTGGAGAGGAGTCTACGCTTGTTTTTACGTACATTTGGGGTGAAAAAATAAAAATTGAAACACATTTATTTTATAAATTGGATGAGCAAATACAAATACTAAGTACCAATACACTAAAACGTTTAGATAATTCGTCAATATGTTTAAAATCGATACAAATTAGTGCCGGTATGGTATACCGTTGGTAGTTTCAGTAACGGTATGCATACCGGCTCATACCGCCCCACTTTAACCACTGCGGACAGGTCGAGGGGAAAAGCCAGACGAAATGCAGTCCACGTCCTTCCCTTTCCCTTTTCCTCCCGCTACGCCCTTCTGGGCCCTTTCCTCCAAACGCCCCCCGACGTTATGACCTATACTTGGTTACAACCTAACCGACACCCTGCTAGTCACTGACCTGAAGGGCTACTTTGTTGTCGCATTCTTTGTTGAAAGTTGTAAAATCTTCAGCGACAGTCGATTTGGTGATACACATTTTCAAAAAGCGGGGACCTTTTCCTGCTCGGGGCTAGCTGTATCCGTAGAGGTCAAGTTATTTGTCCGTGGGGTTTGTAGCTGTCGGTACCCCGAGACGGTGAGTGCCAATGATATTCAACAGCTATAGTAGCCTAGATCACCAGTCCCCCAACCTTTCACTTAGTAGCGAGCGTAGCGATTTGAAGCCATTTTAAAATGGGCAATTTACATGCTAATTTGGACCTTTCAGTACTGCTAGCGCTGCGATCGGCAGAAAGTCGCACTAGAGACTCCTATTCCCGCCTGTGTTATTTGCCCATTTCAAGATGGCTTCTAATTGACACGCTAGTGGCTGCTAGGCTGTGCATCTAGCCTACTATAGCTGTTGAATATAGGCAACCCAAGACTACCTTACACATGCTTTCGTCACATCCGGGGTATTCCTAGCCAATCAGCGATCAGTATTTGCGCGCTTATGTCTCGGGCGGTTCGCTGGTTGGCTAGGAATACCATGTGACGAAATCATGTGTAAGGTTGTCTTGGGTTGCCTATATCATTGGTGAGTGCTATCTTGAATAATGGGGATGATTAACATCGATTATCACCACAATAACATCGCCTCTTTTGAGGTTAGTGATTGGCAGGGTGCTTCTTAGGTAGGAACCAGCTATAGGTATATTAGAACCGGGCGTGGTTTAAGCCCAAAATGTCAGCGGTGACCCGAAGGTTTATTTAACTAGTTCAATTTCACAAGATCACAAATAGATGGTTCAATTTACAAACTTAATTTTAGATGCTGATCTTTGATTGAAGAAAACTTCTCAATCACTGAATCGCGTTTTCCTGTGTGGCTCCTGGTGGTCCTGTGTGGTGTGCAATGTACTTCCTTTCCACTTGGTTCCAATCATCCCCGCTATCCACAGCCTTCTCTACACTGCCATCGCTGTCGTGGCTTTCCGTGTCCGGATCAAATTAATAATTTCTCCCAAAACATCAGCGGCATTCGTGGCTCTGCTAGCCAATCCTATACTAAGGCACCAATTTCAATATATTTTTAGAAAATTACACTTTAATAAACATTAATAGTAATAATTATGATAGTGTGTTTCTGTTTGTGATGCAGGTTGTTTAATCGTAGTTTCATGTGAAACAATAAACTTTTGAGTCAAATTCTGATGTTAAAGACTTGCGTTGCTGGGAATTGAGCCCTGGTCTGCCACAGTTACATTTACCAAAAGTGTTTTCAATTAGGAATTACTCTAATTGTTTTCTGTTTGTACTTCAGATGCTGTTCATATATCGGATACATACCTAGTGAACATTCGCAATCGCTGCCCAAAGTATGATTGTGATGCCTAAAGTATCATTGTTGCCGCAACTTCTCTTCCCAACAAAGAAGTTTGTGGAAGACGTTGAGAAAAGTTTCATGGGCCCGAACATCCTTCGTCTGCGATCAAGGCAACAGATACGCGAAAAAAGATGACACAATCAAGAATTTGACACATTTGTGAGGGGAAACATCCAGTGAATTTTAATAACTAGTATATTTGTTTGATGAGTGAACATTTATCTAAAGGTTTCTAAATTTTTCAGTGTAGATAGTTTTTGATGTACGGTATCTAACATGTTTTGGAGTGAGGCGACCAAATATTGATAGAACTGGATAATACATCTGATAAACATTGACAACGAATTAATTCTAATAAAACAATAACATAGACTGTTGTTTTGACTTCAATGTGTCGATACATCCTTGTGTGATGTATGTACATTTGAAATTCTAAGGATAATATGATGCCAAGATCTTTCCTACTATAATAATGGGATTACAAACTGAAAAGCACGCATTCAAAGGTTATTGAATACTGTAATTTATAATATAAGATTATCTCAACAATGAGGATACACTCAAATGGGCCAAACAGTGGAAAACTATTGACAAAACCCCTTCATTTTGTTTCCATGAAGGTTTTCTTGTATTATTTATAAACACTGTCTGACAAAACGACTCATCTTTTTAGAATAGCGTACGATTTATATTATTTCTGTATGTAATCCATCGTTAATTCAAATTATGCTAATTCAAATTTATGTATTCAAAATTAGTGTTGATGTCCTTGAAAAACTTTATGTATAAGTTTTGGAGTTCTATAAGTTGTGGAGGTTTTTTTAAATTCAAATTGCAATTTTTCGGGTTGCTTGAAATCTGAATTAAAGAGGGATTACGTCTGTCTCCAGAGCTGGAATTTCATTTATTCCAATAAGTACAGTACTCCACTTATTTCAATATTCCTTTCATCAACGATATGTTCTACTTTCATTAATGTGTGCACAAACACATGAAATGTTAAGTGAAATGGAAGGTCTGTGTAATGTGGTTATGTTGCTTCTGTTAGGACGTTATGTAATATAAAGCTCATAATTCGGTGTTCGAGCTTACTTAATATGAAGAATACAGTCAGTGTCTCACTTTTATTTTTAAAGTAACCAAATTCATATATTTTATTTTTAAAGCAATACACTCAAATTCATGATTAGTTGACCATCATATGTTATTTCCTAAAAATATCCGCGAAAGAAGGCTGGACATTTTTGTAATGGGTTATTTTCAAAACACATCCTTTGAATGGAACTAAATTAAAAAGTTACGAACATAGAATCAAGAGATAGCATTAGGCGTGTAACCGTTTGACAGTTGGTACACTTTCATAACTGACGTTTCTGTTCAGGAAAACGATTAAGGTTGTATGTTCATGCACCTGTCTGTATTGATGAACACCTGATTTCAGCTTTAAAATGGTTTTAAATTGTCCAAACAGTAAATAAAAATATGTCATCCTTTAGAGAATGTAGAGTTGAGAAACTGTAAGAATGACGGCCCCCTCCATATCCCCTCCACTGCTACCCGACCCCCCTTAACTCCGTGACAACCTGACAAAATGAAATACGTTTGTTTCAGTTTTTCAGTTTGCTGTTTCATGGAGTTGAGGGGGGGTCGGGTAGCAGTGGAGGGGATAAGGAGGGGGCCGTCATTCTTACAGTTTCTCAACTTGAATCCTCTTTCTTATGAATGGTTTTTGTATTCCAATACATTTTTCCGTTTTGCAGATGTTCTTAGTTACCTAGGTGTAAAAGGTGTCTGGCAACATCACATTATTAAACGTAGTTATAAGAGCATCTGAACAACGGAAATATTAATTGGAACAAAGAAACATTCCTAAGAAAGAGGACTTAATTCTCTACAGCATGACATATTTTGATTCACATTTGGGATAATGTAAATACATTTTAAATCAATTTTAAACAGATCAATATCGGGAGTTCCACAGGCTTGGTGAACTGAACATACAGTCTTAAGAGCGAAGGATACCTCTACGTCAAAAACCGCAGAAAATTTTCAAGTTTTAATTATATCTCAAGATTGGAACACAACATCAAAAATCTGAGACTACATAGCTCTGTGGTTTGGTAAGCCCTACACACTGAATGATAAATGTATTTAATGTTATCATCAGTATGACTGTGATAAGTAATTCCTTAGTAATTTAAGTAAATCGTTATCACAGTCATACTGATGATAACGTTAAATACATTTATCATTCAGTGTGTAGGGATTACCAAACCACAGCGCTATGTAGTCTCAGATTTTTGATGTTGTGTTTCAATCTTGAGATATAGTTAAAAAATGAAAATTTTCTGCGGTTTTTGACGTAGAGGTATCCTTTTCTCTTAACGTGACTATAGGTGGATGAACACTTTTGTTGATCATGCTTGATACACAGTCAATAGGTGACATATTGGATGGTTTCAATTGCCAGTGTTGAAGTATGCAGCCACGAAATAAATGAATATTTAAGGTAATATTTTTGTAAACGATTTAAATATGTTGTGTTGCTCATTGTGTAAATTGCTCTGTCTAAAAGTCTGGCTATAGTTTCCATGAGTTGAACAAGGACATATAACTAGTAGAATGGGTATATACTAGGGTCTTAAGTCATGCTAATTAGAAGCAATATATGTTTACTAATAATGACAATGTTTGGATCATGTCTATAGATTTAGAGCTCTTTGGAACTTCTGCCCGTCGCTTTACAACCAAATCTGTTTCCAATTTTCTTCCTGTTATAATTTTTCTTACTTCTGTTTCTTTGATGTTTTACTGCTTCTGTTATTTTGTGTAGGATTTTTGTTTTTTGTTTGTGTTGGGAACATGATTTGGATTTCTATACATTTGTATGGTTGCTCTTTCCAAATTTTGAAAACCTTCAGATTCATTCATAACAATGTACTATGTAATAATACATTATTGCTAGTTTGTGTAAGAATTGTTGCATATTTATGTTATACCTATATATTGAATGATTTTAAGTTTAATTTTTTTATTCACACTGTATAGTTATAACTTTAAAAATTCATTGTATACAGGTGCAAATTCAATAATTAATATTCTAATGGTATTTATTTTTCGTTTTTTCTTTATTTCTGCCAATGCTATCAGTACCACACATTGCACATAAAATCTTTTCATAGTTAATATAAAGCAAAAAACGTAAAGGACTATTTTCTAAATTACCTGAACAATTTTCAAGATACTGTTTATGTTTATGTCGCTATTCCTATGTATTACAATGCTACTCCCACCATTACTTACATGAATATTACATTTATTTGCAATTTGCGTAATAGAAATTTGAAATTACCAATTGTTCAGAAAAAATCACAAACTTTTTTTATTATCTAGAACAATGTATATAATCTGTATCATGCAATAGCTTTACAAATGAATTAGTTATCCTATATATACATTATTTTTCTAATTCGATTTATTGAGTTCTGTGTACATAATCCATTATGGTATTTTATCCAGATCGCTCCATTGTGTCACAGTTCTAAAGAAGAAGCAGTGTAGTTAAAATAAGCGACATTTAAGCACAAAGTACAAACAAGGGTTTTATTGGGTTGGTACCTACCATAATTTATTCACCTAGAAGCGAAGTGTACCTCTATGTCAGAAACTTCAGAGAACTTTCATTTTTAAATTTTATCCCAAGAATGCTTCTTGAAATCTAAAATCTGACTCATCAGCGCACTGTGTTTTGGTGATCCCTACATACTGAATGACATATTAAATCAGTAGCTTAGTTGTTTTGATTATAACATCGAAATGTAGTTTTAACATTAAAACAAATAATAATAATACTAGCACTGATTATAATGTTAGACACATTTGGAGCATTCAGTATGTAGGGCTTACTAAACCACAGTGCGCTGTTGATTTAGATCTTCGATATCAGAGTCCATTCTTGAGATATAATTTTAAAATAAAATTTGTGTGCAGTTTTTGAAGCAGAGGTATCCTTTCCTGTTAATCTATGAGGAATGTGTACTCGGATATGTTCTGAATGGTTGGGAGTATAGATCCCTACCCAAACCAGTGATTTGTAGTTTTACATTGTTAGTACCTATCCTAAGACTTTGTAACAATGTAAAATTAATTTGATATAATGTATTTCTATGTCAATACATCACTAGTCTAGTTTTATATTGTACTTGTTTTTTGTGCGCTTTCACTAGGTTGACGCAGACATATGAATAAAGGTTCAGAATGAAAATGTTATAAATAAATATGTGTTTAACATTCTTATCTCTTTTTTCCAAGTATTAATAGTGAACTATAGCAAAAACAACAAAAGGTGTAAAGTCTGTCCGCTCATAGTAGAAACGAAACGTTTAGAGCTAATGGCCCATGTTTGTGAATTGAACCATTATAATCGGCTTGTAAACCAAGATTTACCAAAACAAAAAAAACACAGTTGCCAATTTTATAATAACGGAAGTCGAAAGAATGTCACCATTTGAAAGAAAATTAATTGCAAGGAAATGACAACAGCGCGCTACCTGTTGGCCATTTCCACCCTATTTCATGGTCTATTAGACAAACATTGGTTACTCAATACTCATTAGCTCTAAGCGTTTTGTTTCCACTATGAGCGGACGGACTTTAAACGTGTTACACACTCAGTGGTGTACTGCCAAACAGTGACTTATTTAAGGAAAAAGTGGAATTTCGCAAACAAGTCTAAAGAGGCAAAGCGCCGGGGGGTCTGGGGGGCACAGCCCCCCAGGTTAGCCCCAGGTTTTTTTTTTTTTTTTTTTTTTTTACCATTTTCTAGAACGTGTTTAAATGGCTTGAGATGGTCTTTTATACATTTTATTAGATTTACTACCGCGATTCACCAAGCGCTTACCTCCTCAGAAAACATGCAAAGTTAAATAGACGTTAAGAAATTGAAGAATATACTTGTAGATTTAGTATAAGCCCTATAAGATTAGAAAATAAAATTAAAATAAAGTAATTTTTTATTCTATCAGTTCTTTTAAAGACGAATACTGAACTGCCCAAATCACAAATTGCAGCTGCGCAAATGACTTTTGCAACTGCGCAAGCAGTGTCCAGCAAAGTGTCGGCACGCACCATGGAACACGAACGATTTATGAATACGCGTGTTGGCCTATATAATGGGAATAATTGTTACGCATTCAAATCCCAAACACAATGGAAATAACTTCAAAATATGTAAAAAGGTGTGCATACAGATAGAAAAGTGACTATCCAGTATAGCCTTTTTGCTATAAATTGGCCAATCATGTAATTTTCTTACTAGACGTAATTTTTCGATGTTTCCAAGTCTATGGTCTTACAGGTGTATCGTGGGACTGCAATTTTCTTCCAAACTTAGATCTATGCCCCATTTAGACGATTCAATGTTCCGTTCAATGTTTCTTGAATTCAAGGACTTGAAAGCATAAAAATATACAGATAATAAAAAACAACAATACTCTACTCGTTGGTCCAGTGGTTAGCAATCCCTGTTTCCAATGCAGAAGGTCCCGGGTTCAAATCCCGCTTTAGGCAGAAGCTTTTTAACTTCTAATGAGGATTCAATTCTATTACTTCTTGGCTTAGGAATAAGTAAACGGTGACTTTGGAGCCGTCCTAGCAACGAAGCACTCAATAAATTCAAAGTTGTTCTGAATCGGCCTTGTTGATTCTGGCATTTGTCCGCAGGTTTTCGCACTGTCCAAACACTGATTCATATGTTTCGTATTTGAAATATCGATCTTTGATTGGTTATCGCTCACTCGTCGATGGTGTTCGAAGCCTACAGGGCTGGTATAGTCACTTTAAATTAAAGTCCCCCACTGCAAATCAGTTTAATTTTTAATTACTGAGTGGGTTGACTCTAAATGTGAATTTATTTATTTTATTTTATTTATGTGATGCTTTTTTTCCTTGAATTCAAAGAACATTGAGCGGAACATTGAACCGTAGTGGGGCATTAGAAAGGGGTAGGACGAGGGACAAAATACTGTTTTGAGGATAACGGTGATGTGACAACAGTGTGTAAGGGAGGTATGGTCATTTAGAGATAACAGACGTCCGCTTATTCCGCACGAGCGATTTGGGATTTGCCGTCCATATTCGATTTGCTGTCTTCGACTTTGACTTTAGAATTAAGTAGTCATTTTTTAAGCATTCTTGAGATTGAATGTTTTACACGTTTCACTACTCTGGCTTTAGACTCGACGACCGGATGGAAACGAGAATTCCCGTCAGTTAAAACCGTAGACGGTTTGTTACAGCCACCATCAATTTACTAATCCGTTGAACGAAATCGGAATTGAGGATGGATACTTTCGTGGGATTTGGATGCAGAATTAGAAGGCCCTGACCTCGGTCGTGAAAATTATAATGCGTACAGTGGCCGTCAACTAGAGATGAACCCCAGGTATAGACATTTCCCCAAGCAACCTTTCCCCCACCACCTTCCGCAACTCGACAGACCAGACCGGTCCCATCTGTTTACAAACCGCAGAAAGGTTCAACTACCTGCTCAATTAAAAGTGAAGTGGCGTACCAAAAAAGTTAAAATCGTTATAACAACATTTAACTTCTTGTGGTTATGAGATTGTTGTTTCAATTAAAAAAACAAGCAAACTGCACTTTTATTTTTTTAATTTGTCCATATTTGACTGAGAAAATCCGATAAATGTTTCAGCACATTATCTTCGCCGTTAAAGAGTCCTAAATCTATATAATTTAAAAAATCTTTATTTCCTACCTCAGTTGGTTGTGGGTACCCAACTAGGAAGATGCCAAGCCCGCGGTTTTGGAAGCTATACTAATCCCAACAAAAGTATTCGCATATCGATCTCAGGTTATTGTCTACTGCCCCTTTCAACCGCGCCAATTGAAAAAAAAACAGCAGATACCTGGCGTTCTGTCACACATTCGTAAATGCATGGTTCGGCTTAGTGGCGTGCACAGGCGGTTTGGCCACACCCAACGTTACAGGTAACCAACTGAAGGTTTTAAATTATCCCCAATGGACCTGCTTAGATTAGATGGTAGGAATAAGCGAAGTAGGAAATGAAGTTGTTACCTTGGACTCGGCTGTGTCGTAAGCATCAGAATACTTTCGTTGGGGCAACTATAAGAACATTGACCCCTACTTCATTCACAGATACATTTACCCCATTTAACATTTGTATGCAAATACATTGAATAATTTAAATCATAAACTAATATTTGAAGCATTATAAATCTAAATTTGTTTACATAACTCATGCCTGACCTTCTATATACATATAAATTTAAGGTTCATACTTCATACATACATAGGTTAGAGAGGAACAACAAACTCCAAGCGTTATTACAGATTATAAACTTCCTGGTTCTATTTGAAATATTATAATTTGTTATTTATTTAGTTCGCTGTATTATCAATATACATTCATAATATGACATTTGGCGTTTTAAGTCCCATATTTTTGCAACGAGACTAATCGAGACGGTGAGTGGGTGATTATGAGGGTGAAAAAACGCCACATGACATCCATGCCCAACCCAGGATTCGTATCTGGAACGCAGAGACCGCGGTTTACTAGACCAACGCCTAATCTACCTCGGCCAACTGCGCCGGCAATATACATTCATGAATCAAGAAGATCAATAATGGTATAAATTTATGGTTAATGTTTTTTCTACCAGTCTCGTGTATGTCGTAGGTACCAGGAATTCTGATCAATCTTTGACTAGCGATAAGCCTAGAATAGGTGGGGGACTCAACAACTATACCAGCCCGGTGTAATGGTCCCCTTACCTCAAGCTGGACATACTTTAGTCGCCCAGAACAACACGATATAAAGTTGTCCCAACGAAAGTATTCTGATGCTTACGACACAGCCGAGTCCAAGGTGACAACTTAATTTTCTACTTCGCTAATTCCTACCATCTAATCTAAACAGGTCTATTGGGGATAATTTAAGACCTTTCGTTGGTTACCTGTAACGGTGAGTGTGGCCAAACCGCCTGTGCACTCGACTAAGCCGAACCGTGCATTTACGAATGTGTGAGAGTATCTGTTGATTTTCTTTCAATTGGCGCGGTTGAAAGAGGTAGTAGTCAATGACCTGAGATGGGTATGCGAATACTTTCGTTGGGATTAGTATAATGTTCTTGTTAGCCAGTAGTAGTGGCGCCTTCTATTAGAAGACATCCGCTCATATATTAATCACACTTATAAGACTGTGGGCCATTGTCTTTATTACTTAAACTCTGCCCGACGCAAAGCTGAGAACGCCGCAGGAACTTTTTTCACTGTATTTGTTATGAGTCGTTTGTATAGTGTATCCACTATCCAGTAACATTTGACGTGTTTCGTTTCCCTCAAAGGGACAATGGACCGTGTGTGGGCTCCGTTAAGTTGCCCCCCCCCCCCCAAACACAATATTCAACCACAATATATATATCCAATTATTGCACCCAAAATGCACCATTTTGCACCCCTATTTTTGATTTTTGCACCCCCACCTCTAAAACGTTATAACGAAATCAAATGGGGGGGGGGGCAACTTAATGGAGCCCCGTGGGCGTCCACATATTCAACGCAGATAAACTTAAGGTTTGATCGCCCGACGTACTCTACTTGATCTGGCTGCTCTAGATCACGGAAATGCGTTCGTTCGTGCCACATTCCTACTCGAGTTGTGTTCGCCCGACCAGAGTAAAGTTATCTGAGCAACTTAGATCAAAATATTCATACTCTCGTTTTGAAGTCAGATCAAGCTAGAGTAAGTTACTCGTGCGCGAAAATGGCCAATGAAGTGTTCTGTGTAAACATGGAAGAAAGTGTCGACGGATGTTTCCTGTACAGGACAGTTGATAAGAAGGTTGTTAATTACCGTAAGTTATTATTATTATATTATGCCTAGTTAGATTGTTTACTCTCGGCACTGGAAACGCGTTCGTCCGTCATCAGTGCTCGGAGCTGCTCTGACGTTTCAGAAGCCTACTCGCGGTTGCTCGGGTCTGATCGAAGTAGAGCAGGGAGTAAGTTGGAGTACGTCGGGCGAACAAACCTTTATGGTACTCCCAATGACCGCCCAGCTGCGTGGCACAATAATTGGCTGCAAGGTTGTCAGTGCAAGTTCGAAGGGTTCTTTTCACTGGTATATAACATCGTAAATTATTTTCATTCATAAAGCATTATTCAAGCATTATTCACAAGATATTATTGCTTACTATTGGGGGTGAAAGAGATATTACGGAGAGAGCGAGAGAGTGAGATAGAGAGAGTTACGCACTCTTCGCCAAAAACCCATCTTGGCAACGCAGGAAGCGGTCGCAACTGGCCAAATGGTCAAAACCTACCGCGCCCAGGCCGATATCGGCAACAACCCGTCTTTTCATACTGGAAGAACTATACCATTGGGTTTGTAAGACTATAGTCTATACACTGCTTACTGAGCACTGAGTGGGTAACCTCTAAAATATGTGAATTTATTTATTTTATTTAATGACCTTAGATCGGTATGCCAATACTTTCGTTGGGACTAGGCTATAGTAAGATTGGAACCAAGTACAGTTCCAAGTATAGTTAGGTTGGAACCAAGTATAGATATGTTGGCACAACTTTAAGCTTTAACACCATCTAATGGCGCCGCTTCCATTACCATTAGTCACACTTATAAGATGTCATTGTTTTATTGCCTTTTATCCATCTGTTGAAGTATTGTTAAGTGGGTTACTGGAGGAGTTATGCATTTGCCACTTAAGCGGCCAGATAGTAAAAGACTTAGACCTCATTTTTGGTGCAAGAGAAACCTCAAAGGAGACTACTTTTATTTAAGAACTTTCCTGTGTAGCAACGTAATTCAATGGAGAATCCTGGACCTTGCCCACGTTGCCATACCAAATACCTGATAATGCGAGCGACCGCTACTACAGTGAGTGTTGAATCATGGCAACGCTGCAGCGGAATTGAGCACATGGAACTAGGAATAGGCTACATATCTAGGGAGCGAAAATTTAAGTGAGCGAATGTTCTAGTAAGCGAAAGCGCACCCGATCATTCGCTCACTAGAGTTTTGCGCACTAGAGCATTCGCGCAGTAGAACATTCGTGCACTTAATTCTTCGCTCAGTAGAGTTTTCGCGCAGTAGAGCATTCGCTCACTAAACCATTAGCGGACTAGAGTTTTCGCGCACTAGAGTATGAATACATACATGTTAAAAATACACACACAAATACAAAACTGTACCAAGGACACTTACTTTAAAAAACCGGTGAGTTTTCGGAGTAACACGTTCCTACTACTTCCTCAGACCAGAAAAATCGGCCCTCGCGATGGCCCATTTTTTTTTTTTTTTTTTTATTAAGTGACCTTGGTACCGATTTATATTTGAGTAGTATGTGTATTTCTACCATTTATTCCAGGTAAATAAGTTTCTGCGTGTGATACACACATATTTATGAACAAAACCCAATTAAAATATTGTGTGTGTTTGCAAAAATCTCTTTCATTTCCATGTAAACAAAAAGAACTACCACTTCCTTCAGTACAGTTCTGAGTAATCTAAATTCAAGGCGGAAAATGATACCACACAGTAGAGTGGTTTTCCAAACAACGAGTTGTCCTTGGTCTGAGGAAGGAGTAAGAAGGATACTCCGAAAATTCACGGTTTAAAAAAAAGTAAGTGACCTTGTGTACCATTTTATATTTGTGTGGGTATTTCTAACATTTATTCCGGGTAAAAAGTTTCTGCGTGTAACACACACATGTATTTATGGACAAAACGCAATAAAAATTATTGTTGTGTGCGCAAAATTCCCTTGCCATATAAACAACAACACAAGAACAACCACTTCCTTCAATACAGTTCTGAGTAATCTAGATTTAAGGCGGAAAATGGTACCACAGGTCAGTGGTATTCCAAACAACGAGTTGTTTTTGGTCTGAGGAAGGAGTAAGAAGGATATTCCGAAAATCACCTTAAAAAAAAAAGTAAGTCCCTTGTGTACCATTTTATATTTGTGTGGGTATTTAAAAAAAATTATTGCTGGTTAATAAATTTCTGCGTGTGATACATATTTATCTACAAAACCCAATAAAAATATTGGGTGTGTTCGCAAAATTCCCTCCCATGTAAACAAAAAGAACAACCACTTCCTTCAGTGCAGTTCTGAGTAATCTAGATCCAAGGCGGAAAATGACACCACACACAGTAGAGTTCAGTGTGACGTCACACGGCCAATAAGATAATGAAGACGGGTGTCTGATTGGAGTAATACACGGCTTCCTGTAGACTATGCGTGCCGGTGCGCGCGCACTCTGTCCTCTGGACTAGCAAGATAGGACACTCCTGAAGGAACTCACTCGGTCAAGTTGGTATCATTTGACCACGCGGCGCGCAAGTCGACCCACTCGTCTTGAGGTAAGCTGTACACATACCCACATACTTGGCAAACAGACGTCGCCTTTTATTTGGGAGGGGGGCGGGCGGGGGCGGGGGGGGGGGGGCCTTGCAATGGTGTGGTTTATGGGCGTTCGGCAGTAGAAGTTTTACAGATGTATTGGCCGTCAACTAATTACTCTTAAACTAATAGTAGGATTATTATAAATATTTACCTACTTGTAGAGGGATGTCATATCTAAGCATACTATTAAGTACATTTGTCACCAACTTATCCAAAAATAATTCACCCAGTTTTAAACAGATGATCCGTATTATTTCGAATAACATTTTCGACGAAAGTAATTTATTTGTAAAATAACTCAAACACGAGTTTATTATTTCTGAGCAGGCTTGTCACAAATGTACTTTATACCATGCGTAGATATGAGATCCCTCTGCAAGTAAGGTAAATTTTCATAATAATCCTAATATTTTTTAAAAGAAATTAGTTGACTAAAAACGTTAAAACTACTTCCGAACGCTCTTAACTAGTGTTGTTATAGCTAATTTTTAAAAGTACAATGAGTCCGTGGCTTAGTTGAGAACAAGGAAATCAGTAGATTTTTCGTCGAACTTGGCATTTTACTAATTATATACACCCCCACTACGTGGCTAGCACAAACATGAGACGAAATCCCCGAAGTCATTACCAGAAGCCATAACAGAAGTTAAACCATGCTCACATGGCTTGAAAACCCAACATCTAGTATAATAATAGGAGTCCACAAAACAAACAAATGATGAAATTTGATTAATTTTTTACAGTTCAACAATTTCAAGGAAACTGGGGTCGCACTCGGGCTGACAGCGACAACATATTATAAATGCAGTGAAAAAAATGCCCTGCGGCGTTCTCAGCTTTGCCACGGACACAGTTTAGCACTATTACAGCTACAGCTACTTGATCTTTGAAAGTTACTTAGCTACTTTTCAGCTATACTGTTATTTGTAAGTAGCTCGCTACTTGTTCAGCTACTCAAAACAAGTAGTGACGCTACTTTACAGCTACTTTCATTTTTTATCAAGGACCAGGCGTACGGACTTTTTAATTATTTGTTTGATAATCTAGGCCTTCTTACCAATACTTATTTTTATGTTTATGAAAATAATGTATCAACAGTTTAGAAGGTACAAACATAGGTTTTATATTTTATGTTGCTTTGCGAAATTGCAAAAATAGAGTAGCGGCTATTTTTCGCTACAAATACTCGTATATATAGTAGCTTGCTACTCGCTACTTTACCGCATTTGCAAATGTAGCGCGCTACCAGTCTCGCTACCAAAAAAAGTAACATGGGCACTGGGTTTAACAAACATTTAATACTATGTGTCTATTTGAACTGAATAAAGTATCAATTCAATTCTTATACAGTCGGGCCCCACTGAAAGAATTCTCTTTAAACAAAATTCGAGATTTAAGAAGATAATTTTGATTCTTCACAAAAAATACATGAAAACTGATTTTGTTTTAACGAAGTTCTGTTTAACAAAGTAAAAATCATCTCCTTTCAAGTTTGTTATAAGTGGGCTGGACTGTATTAATTAAAGTAAGCTACATAAAGCAATGGGTCTGTTTTCGTTAATTATGACACTTTTTTTTTTGGGGGGGGGGGGCTCAATGGGCGTGGTATAACACAACATTAATACGAATAAATTATAAATACTTACTTATTTTAAATTCATATCTTGATTAAGATAAGCTGCATACATTGAATCTAAGCAATGTGGCTGTATTCACTAATAACGACACGCTTTTTTATTGGGGAGGCGGGGGGGTGAGTCTAGCAACAAACAATCGAACCGACGCAATATTTATATTATTAATTTAAGACACTATACGAACTCTTGGGGGCCAGATTATTATTTTGTTATGAAGAACATTTCTTTATAAAGATGGTACCTTTACATGCATAAGAACCTTTAGGGACCTCAAAAACAGTTTGCTGTATACAGATAATTTTGTTATAAAGACATTTGTTATAAAGAAGTTTCACCATAGTAAATATTATTATTTTAAAATTTTAATACAAAATGGAGAATGGTCCATTAAAAACAAGTGTTTGTTTCTTTTCAGGGACATGTTGACATAATATCCCCAGAAATAACGTGAAATAAGCAGCCACGTGATACGTGATACGTACATCACGTTAAGAAACGTTGCAACCGTGTTCACAGCTGGAGTTGATGCGTCATGTTGGTCTTCGGGCGAGTGTTCACTGCAATGACGTCACTGGCTCTGGTTAGTAGCAATGATAGATAGTATAGTAGATAGTATCGAGCTTAACCTCCATTATAATCACCTTAGAATATTAATCACCTTAAAAAAATCTAGAAATCAAAATTTGTGAAATTTTTTACAAATTATTAGATGAGCGTAGCGAAGCGGAGTGAATCTTTCCATACAACTCGATCGGCGCTTTGTCTGTGTGTATGTATGTCTGTATGTATGTATGTCTGTATGTATGTGCGCTAAATTTTGTTCGTCGCGCACAGGTCAAACGGCTTGACGTATTTGGCTGATATTTTCGGTCAACATTTGTGACCACTAAACTCGATGCTGTTAACATAACCAGCAAAATTCGTCAGGATGCCAACCTACAAAAAATTAATTTCTGAAAAACAAAATTTGTTTATTTATTTAATTAAATTAAAACTAAAGCACGGATTTTACTTATGTTTCACTTGTAGGTTAACATCAATAGTCTCAACACTTGACAATAGTTTCAAAATTGTAAGTTTACCCGTCATGTCATAAAAAAATATTGTTTATTTACAACAATAATTTCTTCATTTTTACAGTGTTCCACCGATATCGTTCGCATTTGCGGATCTTTGCAGTAAGATGCACATAGTTAACACAAAAATAGCGTACGCAATCATACCTTTCTCGGTTTATTTTGGAATTTCGATAAATGTCATAGAATGGCTACAATGACGTAAGATGCCAACCTACAAAAAATTAACAACTGAAACACATGTTTTGTTATTTATTTTATTAAATTAAAACTTACACTCCGATATAAATATTTTTTTATTTGTAAGTTTGCATCAATAGTATCAACACTTAACAACAGTTCCAAAATTGCAGCTTTAACCGCCATGTTGTAAAAAAATATTGTTTATTTTCAGCTATATCTGTCTTCGTTTTTACAGTGTTCCACCGATATGATTCGCATTTGCGGACCATTGAAGTTAGATGCACATAGTATGCTGCCGAAATGGCTTACGCAGTCAGACCTTTCTCACTATGTATTTGGAATTTTGATAGCTATCATAGAATGGCTACAATGACGTGTTATGTTTTATGACTTTCACGGCAAACATGCAGAAAATAACAACAAACTTGGTCGACAATTTAAAAAGCTATTATTATAGTTTAAATGCGAGTTATTGTATAATTAAACAAAATTTCATTTTAGATATAGTCTGTATCTACATTATGGAACTTTTCAAACACTGATAGGTTTAATAGTTTATGAATTAGAGCCTATTGAGTAGACCACGGTCGAAAGAAATTATGTGGAAATCCATCAACTTGAAGGTTTTAATTTCTTTAAAGAAAACTTCTGAACGGATTTAAATAATATTTCGTGCATTTATTAGCAACATATCAAGAAATAATATACTAAAGTTATAAGGTTGTTACTTGATCCGCCATCTTGAAAAAAAATCATATGTTTATTATAAAGGTATTTTTTTTAAGAGTAATATATGATATGCAAATGATTAATTTGATTTCATACATTAAAAAAACGCTCATCTGTCAACGCGGAGCGTTTTCCTAGTTAGATGAGCGCAGCGAAGCGGAGTGAATCTCTCCATACAACTCGATCGGCGCTTTGTCTGTGTGTATGTATGTATGTCTGTATGTCTGTGCGCTAAATTTTGTTCGTCGCGCACAGGTCAAACGGCTTGACGTATTTGGCTGAAATTTTCGGTCAACATTTGTGACTACTAAACTCGATGCTGTTAACATAACCAGCAAAATCCATCAAGATGCCAATCTACAAAAAATTAATTACTGAAAAACAAAAATCGTTTATTTATTTAATTAAATGAAAACTTACAAACGGATTTTAATGATGTTTCACTTGTAGATTATCATCAACGGTATTAACACTTGACAATAGTTTCAATATTGTAAAATCATCCGCCATGTTATAAAAAAATATTGTTTTTTTACGGTAATAATGTTTTCATTTTTACAGTGTTCCACCGATATCATTCGTATTTGCGGATCTTTGCAGTTAGACGCACATAATATACACAAAAATAGCGTACGCAATCATACCTTTCTCAAAAATATTTGGAATCTTGATAGCTGTCACAAAAAGGCTTCCATTACGTAAGATGCCAACCTACAAACAATAAGTTACTGAAAAACATGTTTTTTAATTTATTTTATTTAATTAAAACTTACACACGGATATAAATGAGTTTTTGCATATAGGTCCACATCAATAGTAGTAACACTCGACAATAGTTTCAAAATTGTAGCTTTAACCGCCATGTTGTAAAAAAATATTGTTTATTTACGGTAAATTTTTTTTCATTTTTACAGTGTTCCACCGATATGATTCGCATTTGCGGACCATTGAAGTAAGATGCACATAGTATGCTGCAGGAATGGCGTAGGGAGTCAGACCTTTCTCACTATGTATTTGGAATTTTATTAGCTTGCATAGTATGGCTACAATGACGTGTTATGTTTTATGACTTTCACGGCAAACATGCAAGAAATAACAACAAACTTGGTCGACAATTTAAAAAGTTATTATTATAAATTAAATGCAAGTTATTGTATGATTAAACAATATTACAATTTATATATAGTCTGTATCTACATTATGGAACTTTCTATACACTGATAGGTTTAATAGTTTATGAATTAGAGCCTATTGAGTAGACCACGGTCGAATGAAATTATGCGGAAATCCTTCAACTTGAAGGTTTTAATTTCTTTAAAGAAAACTTCTTAACGGATTTTAATAATATTTCGTGCATTTATTAGCAACATATCAAGAAATAATATACTTAATTTATAATGTTGTAACTTGATCCGCCATCTTGTAAAAAAATCATATGTTTATTATTAAGGTATTTTTTTTTTAAAGAGTAATATGATATGCAAATGATTTATTTGATTTGTTACATTGAAAAAAAATCGCTCATCTGTCAACGCGGAGCGTTTTCCTAGTAATGTTTTGGTTCCAATATATTTTCATTCAAACTGGATCAATGAATGTATTAAATAACAGTTGAAAGTCCAGAACAACCCACTGTAATTGAGCGTGTGTAGTTGTTTCATTTCAGGAGGCGAATGTAAAAAACGAATGCATATATATTTATCGATAAACATAAACATGCACTAATGTTTAGTGATAAACATAAGATGGGCTAAAGAAGGTGGCTCGTTGGTCCAGTGGTTAACATCCGTGCTTCCAATGCAGAAGGTCCCGGGTTCAAATCGCGCTTCAGGCAGAGTTTTTAACTTCTAATATGGATTCAATTTCATTACTTCTTGGATTAAGAATAAGTAAATGGTGACTTTGGAGCCGTCCTAGCAACGAAGCACTCATTAAATTCAGTTGTTCTGAATCGGCCTTGTTGATTCTGACATTTGTCTGCAGGTGTTCGCACTGTCCAATCACTGATTCAAAATGTTTCATATTTAAAGTATAAATCCTTGATTGGTTAACGCTCACTCGTCGATGGTGTTCGGAGCCTACAGGGTTGGTTAGTCGCTTTAAATTAAAGTCCCCCACTAAAAATCAGTCTTGTAACTGAGTGGGTAGACTATAGAATATAAATACGAATTTATTTATTTTTATTTTTATTTAAACATGTTATCATATATTTGTTATTAGAGAATCTATTAGTGAATACTATAATCATGCTTGATTGTAAAAAAACTTCTTTAGCAATTTTATAGACAGTAATATGTAGCATATATTTTGGACAAGGAACGGGAGGAAGGGAGGGACATTCAATTCAAATCAAACCGATTTATTTTTTACTTATTGTTAACACAGTGATATTACATTTGTATGCTCTGATAAGAATATTATCTTCTTGAGGGAGAGCATAAGTAAAGGTATTCGTCCTGAATGGAAGAATACGAAGAATAACATATTTCCATCTACTCTATAGACTATGCCCTAGGAAAACATACACAGTCTTTGTTAGGTCCTATACTAGTCCCAACGAACGTATTCGCATATCGATCTCAGGTCATTGTCTACTGCCCCTTTCAACCGTGCCAATTGAAAGAAAATAAACAGCTACCTGGCGTTTTAACCCACATTCGTAAATACATGGTTCGGCTTAGTCGAGTGCACAGGCGATTTGGCCACACCCACCGTTACAGGTAACCAACAGAAGGTTTTAAATTACCCCCAATGGACCTGTTTAGAGCAGATGGTAGGAATTAGCGAAGTAGAAAATTAAGTTGTCACCTTGGACTCGGCTGTGTTGTAAGCATCAGAATACTTTCGTTGGGGCAATTATAGTGGGTAATGAAATAACACATTATAACTAGTAATAACAAAAGATATATATATATCTATATTTCTATAACACCTGAGAGTATTAAAAACTGACGTTTGACAGTTCTAACGGGTAATGGGTACATATAATAGTATAATATAACATGATTAGACCAGGATTACCAGGTCATTCCCCCCTTCCTAGCTACGCCATTGTTAGCTGTAAGGAGCTAAAATAGCTATATTGTATCTATGAGCGCACCTTTTATGGAAGATATTTAAGACTGAGGAAATGAGACGTTATTTTAAATAGCTATGTTGTATCTATGAGCTCACCTCTAATGGAAGATATTAAGGCTAAGACTGGGGAAATGAGACATTGTAGGAAGTTTCATGCCCGTCTTTCCGCTTTTGACCACATCCCATTGGCTTTTAAACCGTCTGTCACTCACCGAGATAAGTTGATAGCATATTAACTAAGCCTAATGATGACTCTCAACCGTTCTGTACGGGCTAGGGTCACCAGCAGGGCGATTCTGTATGGGCAACGATAAGTTTGTCACCGGTTTCGGTTGTTAGAAGAAGACGATGAGCCAATCACCGCCTTGCATTCGCCTTCAGTAACGACCAAAACCGCTGATAAATTGATCGTCGCCCACACAGAATCGCCCTGCAGACGTCCCGGCTCGTCCCGTTTTTTGAGGTATGTCCCAGTTTCCCAATGCAATGACCTTGAGCAATGATCTTGAACTCATACCAGAAACTGTAGCGATGACGCCACTGTTTGCAGGTTTACCTGTCGATGGGTTCAGGTCGAGCAATGACCTTGAACCCATACCAGAAACTGTAACGATGACGCCACTGTTTGCAGGTTTACCTGTCGATGGGTTCAGGTCGAGCAATGACCTTGAAGACATACCAGAAACTGTAGCGATGACGTCACTGTTTGCAGTATTACCTCGATGGGTTCAGGTCGAGCAATGACCTTGAAGCCATACCAGAAACTGTAGAGATGACGCCACTGTTTGCAGGTTTACCTGTCGATATGTTCAGGTCGAGCAATGACCTTGAAGCCATACCAGAAACTGTAGCGATGATGTAACTGTTTGCAGGTTTACCTGTCGATTGGTTCAGGTCGAGCAATGACCTTGAGCAATGACCTTGAGCAATGACCTTGAACTCATACCAGAAACTGTAGCGATGACGTCACTGTTTGCAGGTTTACCTGTCGATGGGTTCAGGTCGAGCAATGACCTTGAGCAATGACCTTGAGCAATGACCTTGAGCAATGACCTTGAACTCATACCAGAAACTGTAGCGACGTCACTGTTTGCAGGTTTACCTGTCGATGGATTCAGGTCGAGCAATGACCTTGAACCCATACCAGAAACTGTAGCGATGACGTCACTGTTTGCAGGTTTACCTGTCGATGGGTTCAGGTCGAGCAATGACCTTGAACCCATACCAGAAACTGTAGCGATGACGTCACTGTTTGCAGGTTTACCTGTCGATGGGTTCAGGTCGAGCAATGACCTTGAACCCATACCAGAAACTGTAGCGATGACGTCACTGTTTGCAGGTTTACCTGTCGATGGGTTCAGGTCGAGCAATGACCTTGAACCCATACCAGAAACTGTAGCGATGACGTCACTGTTTGCAGGTTTACCTGTCGATGGGTTCAGGTCGAGCAATGACCTTGAACCCATACCAGAAACTGTAGCGATGACGTCACTGTTTGCAGGTTTACCTGTCGATGGGTTCAGGTCGAGCAATGACCTTGAGCCCATACCAGAAACTGTAGCGACGTCACTGTTTGCAGGTTTACCTGTCGATGGATTCAGGTCGAGCAATGACCTTGAACCCATACCAGAAACTGTAGCGACGTCACTGTTTGCAGGTTTACCTGTCGATGGATTCAGGTCGAGCAATGACCTTGAACCCATACCAGAAACTGTAGCGATGACGTCACTGCTTGCAGGTTTACCTGTCGATGGGTTCAGGTCGAGCAATGACCTTGAACCCATACCAGAAACTGTAGCGATGACGTCACTGTTTGCAGGTTTACCTGTCGATGGGTTCAGGTCGAGCAATGACCTTGAACCCATACCAGAAACTGTAGCGATGACGTCACTGTTTGCAGGTTTACCTGTCGATGGGTTCAGGTCGAGCAATGACCTTGAGCGAGGACCGGCGGGATGTGTGGACCAGGATGGCGCCGAGCGACGACCAATTAGAGAGCACCTCTCAGATGAGCGTCAGCCAAACAGAAGCCGGGAGGAGATACACAGAGTCCAGGTTAGTGCGCTCACTTCTAGAGTGTATTCATTATTTGATTATATAAAAAAAGAAAAAAAAAATTTTATCAAAGTTTTTTATAGTTATAGTTATAGTATTGTATAGTATAGTTATAATATATATATATATATATATATATATATATATATATATATATATATATATATATATAATTATAGTTGTACTCGACAACTATGATCATATGGCGTCGGGGGATTTTTTGGAGGAAAATGTAGAGGGAAGGATGTGGAGTACCTTTCATCTGACTTCTCTCCCTTGACCTGTCCGGCTAGGGTGGTCCTACCAGAAGCATACGCTTCCGCCGGAATATCTCTTGGGATTGACAGCATGCAAACCTGCCCACCACCACGATAAGGTAGCAGTCCTTGGGCAGGAGAGTGTATTCATAAAATGCGGGGGTGTCCAGCGTGACCATTATTTTGAACATTTGTAATTTTGCACCTAGACCACTTTATCCACAGTAATGATAAAAAAGTACGTTAGGTATGGCCAAGATTACACATTTTGCAAAGAGGTCACAGCTAGAGAACACAACATTTGTAAAATATTCATTTGGGACATAGTCCGCTTTGATTTTAATTAGCGCAATTTTATTTTACGGAAAACAAAAATAGCGGGACGAACAGCCCTAAATGTTAAGTGAATCTTATAACGGTACAAATCAAAACTGCCCAGAGACTGCTACCTCATCTTGGTAGGCAGGTTTGTGTGCTATGCTGATCCCGAGAGCTATGCCGACGGAAGCGTCTGCTTCTGGTAGGGCCACTCTAGCCGGACAGGTCGAGGTGGAGAAGCCAGAAGAAAGGCAGTCCACGTCCTCTCCTTTCTCTATGCCTCCACTTTCCCTTTTCCTCTACGACCTGCTACTTGCCACTTTCCCACACCCGCCCCCCAAGTTTTATGATCATAGTTGTCGAGTACGTCGTTAAACTAAAAGAATCAATCAATAACAAAGCACTCAATACATTCGAAGTTGTTCTGAATCGGCCTTGTTGATTCTGGCATCTGTCCGCAGGTGTTCGCACTGTCCAATCACTGATTCATATGTTTCGTATTTGAAATATCGATCTTTGATTGGTTATCGCTCACTCGTCGATGGTGTTCGGAGCATGCAGGGTTGGTTTAGTAGCTTTAAAGTCCCCCACTGAAAATCATTTTCATTACTGAGTGGGTAGACTCTAAATGGGAATTTATTTATTTATTTTATTTATCATAAATTAAATATATGCTCGTCTGTGTCAGAGAGGTACAGGAACACATAGACCGCATCTTCACCCCCGTGGGCCGCCCTCACCCCTCCCGCCCCACTAGACTCCTTCTGCCGACCCCGGAGGTTCCAAGCTGTGCCGCCGAGCGCGCCTACTGCACTGAAGACGAGGCGGAGATCAGTCAAGACATCTCTGACGCGGTGAATCAACTACTGGGTTCGAACCCCGCGTTCAGGGAGCAGTTCAACGCCACAGATATCGTGAGTATAACCAAATACCTTACTAACTAGCTGCGCTAAACCATAGATAAGCAAACAATGTATTCATATATTATTTTTTCATTTATTTATTTATTCATTTATTTAATTATGTATTTATTTATTAATTTATTAATATATTTATTTATTAATATGTTAATTTATTAATAAATTTATTAATGTGTTAATGTATTCATTTATTAATTTATTAATTTATACATTTATTCATTTATTTATTTATTTATTCGTTTTTTCGTTTATTCGTTTATTCGTTATTCGTTTATTCATGTATTCATTTATTTATTTTATTCATTTATTTATTCATTTATTTATTTATTTATTTATTCATTCATTTATTTATTTATTCTTGTATTCATTATTTCTTTATATTTTATTATTTGGTTTTTATTTATAATTAATTGTGTACTTTAATACTAAAATAAGTGTCATACTCATTTAAATATTTAATGTATAGTTCAGTATGTAAGGCCTAACAAACCACTTACCCCCCACCACTGTATACATACTAGCCCTCAACGTAACACGATCCATACCAACCTCAGACCCTTATCTCCTGCCCCTTTCATGGCCACTAATTCCACGAAAATTAACAGATTCCTGTTGTTCTTTCACACATTCTTAAATATGTTGGCTTCCGCTAGGAAGAGTGCACAAGCCTGTTTGGCCACGCACACCGTTCCAGGTAACCAACGGAAGGTCATAAATCCTCCCCAATGAACCTGTTTCATTCAGATGGTGAGAACTAGAGAAGTAAAGAATTATGTTGGTAACATTGGATTGGACTCGGCTGTGTCGTGAGTATGAGAATACTTACACAACCCTAGGCAAATGTTAGCTCCACCTCTGTCGCATAAAAGTGCAATCACAATCTTTACTAGTACTATATGGTTTAATGATTAAGACTAAAGCCTAGTTTACGACTGGCGTCAACTTGAATCGTCAACCGGTAATAGTTTCACGTTAGCGTTTTTGATTCACGATTCGACGGCAACTGAAGCTGCGTCGGTATTCATCGCCGAACTTCGTTGATCTTCGTTAATGCACGGCCATCTCTACACGTTGTACCCGTCAAGCTCAACTTGATCTCCGCCTAGCGGAGGCTCGTCGAACTTGGGAGTTCGACGAGCGTCCGCTAGGCGGAGATCAAGTAGACCTTGGTTCCCAACGTTGTGATGTAGAGCATTCTGTGGTTTTAGGTAAACAACAGCTGTTTGTGGTTGTCATTATTTGTGTGCCAGTGAACATCAACAAAATCAAAAGAAGAAAATGCTTTTTTTGGAAAACGAACAGATATTTCTTTTGAAACTCTTTGGTGACATGTGAATGCGCATGCGCGAGCGTCAAACGTTAACGCCAATCGTCAAAGTTGAACTTCGACGTTGACGGTTCAAGTTGACGGTTGACGCATTTCTGCAATCGTGAATGCTTCCATATGAATATACAGGTTTATCAAGGTGTTGAAGTTGAAGTTAGCGTTGACGCCAATCGTACACTAGGCTTAAGCCACAGGCTTCTTTCATTGGCTATGAGTGAGAATACTGCGCTCTGATTGGCTGTGACTAAGGTTTCTCTTGACTTGACTAAGAAATTGAACAAATTTCAATTCCTTAGTCAACTCAACACAAACCTTAGTCACAGCCAATCAGAGCGCAGTATTCTCACTCATAGCCAATGAAAGAAGCCTGTGGCTTAGTCTTAATCATTAAAAAATAGTAAAGGTCTCGCAAAACAACTTCGGTAATGCTTTCGTCATCAATCAATGACGTGTTTACGGTCTCGGCCAACCCGAGCAGGTATCTGAATTAGCCACGGTCGCTGGTTGGCTACCGCTCACCCACCCGTGACGGAAGCATTACCGAAGATCTTGTGCGGGGAGTATACTAGTAACGATTGTGAATGCACCTTAAATATTCAGTGATCACCCGTCGATTATTAATAAATAATAGAAAGAAAATATAGGAAAAATTAGTTATAAAAACTAATAAATAGTAATAATAGTTTTTATTAATAATAACTGATGTTTCTTCTTATGTGACGTCACTTGTGTGTTGTGTTTCAGCTGACGCAGGAGGACCAGACGGTTATCCAGAGGGGCCCGGATGACCTTGGCGAGAACCACCTGTGTGGTTTCAAGGTCGAACTCAGTCGGGTAACGTGGGCTACGAGCGAGGACAACGTTGTGATGAGGATAGCGCAGAGCCGAGACTTTGCCCAGGCAGTGAGGTTGGAGCACTGCACGTGAGTCTTTTTCTTCTTGTTCTTGTTCTTGTTCTTCTTCTTCTTTTTTTGTTGATATTTTAGCCTTGGTTGTTGTGACCATTCCAAGAAGAACGTGAGTAATGCTTCCGAAATATTGAATCTTCCAGAAGTAAAAATTCACACTACTGGGCTAGGCTACTTGAGGGTGCCTAAGTGTCATTCAGAAACCTTAGCGGGCGTGCATACACTATCTCACCAAAATTGTATCACAATCGGCTGAATGGTTTAGAAAAGCATTATTACATGTTGGTGTCTCAGTGGGGGTGGGGGTATACGATGGTTGTAATCATTCAGAAACCTAAGCGGTCGTGCATACACGCCCGCTTAGGTTTCTGAATTGTAACCACCTCCTCCCAACCCCCACCCCCACATAGCCACCAATATGCAATAATGCATTCTGTTATTATTCATCCGATTGCAAAAAAACTATGGTGAGTTACTAAACGCCCGCGAAGGTTTCTGAATGAGTGCAAGCGCCCCCCACCCTCCTTTGTATACCACCAGACGGAAAAATATATTGCGTGTCAAAAAGCACATCAATAAACAGAATTAAAACATAAACACTTTATTTCTTTCAGTGGCATTGCAACCCATGCTGGGTTTGCTAGTTTAATATAAAATTCTAATTTTGGTTGTAGAGCTTCGATTAAAAACATTCTGCAATGCAGATCAGTTGCTCATTTTAAAAATAGTTTAAAAAATCAAGAAATATTAAAAATATGTGTTTATCAGGACATTAAAGGTCGGTCCTTCCGGTTAAGTGCGCAACCCCGATTCGGCTGTCAATGGAAATGCATCGACCACAACATTCGCGTGATTGACAGCTCATTGACTGAGCGCTACGGGACGTCCTCTTTGATTTACTCAAAACACCGCTGCACGCTTATCAAGGAATAGACCCTAGAGTTGTGAATCCAGCCCCAGTATTTTAATAATGCTAATTTTTGGGAATGTATCAATGCTACAAAACATTAAAATCATTAAAACTTGTCGTAGGCTTTCGCGGCCGGAGTCATTACTAAAACTTTTGATTTTTATCGATTTTTATCGATTTTTAAAGGTCTCTAACTATCTTGGCAACTTGTTTCAGGAGCCAGGACTGCCGATGTCACGAGATCTTCTCATCGGGTCTACTCCGGCCGTACAGAGCGCGATGCAAACAGAAGTACGTCTACCGCAGACTGTTGGCATTGACCGAAGACGCAAAGAAGAAACTAAAACTTGTCACCCATAACTTCCCGCTACCCTCTTGCTGCTCCTGCGTCATCACCAAGGAACTGAACTACCGAGACGAGGGAGAGTGCGAGAGTGAAAACAACAACAACAACAACAACAACAACAACGGCCTGGAGGATAGAATCTCACCAAACACTCCCAAAGAAGACAACAAGACTATACGAAACACAGCCAACAGTTTTCATAACAACGAACATTTATTATTTCAAATCTGTACAACGGTATTAATATTGTTAATCACATTTTTAAATTTACATGAATGACTGTGCGCTTTTTTATGATTAAAACAATATTGTGCTGTTAGACTTAATTAGTGGTTAAATTTTAATTAAATGTAAACTAAACAGTTGATTAATGTGCTGCCTTTTAACTAACCTAGTGGAGCGTTCGATGAAATGTTGAGATAAAATGTAACTGGATTCACAAGAGGTTTTAAAGGCCGGTATTTCAAAGTCCAGTTAAAATCTACTTTTCAGTTTAATTGTTTTCACCATGACAATGGCCAATAGAAATACACCAAACTTGGTTTACCTGACAGCTAAATTTACTTAACACTTTAACTGGACATTGAAGTTAGAGGCATAAGTCTTTTTCTGATCTTAACTCTAAGACCGGCCTAACTTTAGATCTCCTGTAAAACCAGACCCAGGTAACATAAAGAAGTTACTTATTCTGGTAGGAACAATCAGCATTTCAATAATATGTATTAAAGTCTGTTCTCAGATATTTTCCTGGACCCGTATTTACAAGAGGTGCTAAGTCTTTTTCTGGTCTTATCTCTAGAACCGGCCTAACTTTTGATCTCCTGTAAAACCAGACCCAGTTCACATGAAGAAGTTACTAATTCCCGGTATAGGAACAATGGACATTCCAATAATATGTTTTAAAATCTGTTCTCAGATATTTTCCTGGATTCACAAGAGGTTCAAAGTTTGACCGGTCTTAGAGATAAGACTTAGGACCTCTTGTGAATCCGGGCGCTGGACTTTATGTGTGTATCACTTCTACACGGTTAGTTAACAGGCACATTAATGACCGGTTTCACCAACTTTTTAAACTCCGATTAGAGTAAACTTAGATTCTTTCCAAACATGGCGACCGTTTTACATTTTCCATGTAATGTTTGTTGAAACCATGGTTAGGCCAAACCAAGCTTACTAAATCGGAGCTTAACGAAGTTGCTGAGATGGGACCTAAATTGGCTCCAGTTAATTGTCTAGTTAAGTAGGATCATAACAAGTGCGGCTAAATTAAAATACCAACAATATATAGCATCATGATCACATTGGTTTGGACACATTTACTAGACCTATTTATGTTTGATTTTTCGGGTACACATAGTGTGTTGCCTATGGTAAAAAGTGACCAACAGGTTACGAAACGTACCTACTGTAGTTGCGAGGTTTCATTTAAAATGATTTTTCCATTTAACAGACGGTGTACACGAAAAAAGAAACATTATTACACCTGAACGAGAAAATTACTAACAAAACATTTATCTTCAACAAGAAATTCTAATTACTAATAATTGTTTATGATCTTCAATAGTCACTTTACTGATAACACTTTGACGAAACATGATAAGGCCCGGATGCATAGATGTCCCCTGCTTTAGGGAAACCCCCAGTTGTTAAGAATTTGTATTTCTTGTGGAAAATATCAACTAATCAAAGCAAGTGTCCCTAATTAGGGAAGATCTCTGCATCTGGACCTAAATGTGAGGATGAAACAATACACCGGGATAAAGCTGATAAATGGCCGCATTTCTTTGAAATGTTGAGATAACTCTTCTTTACCCCACTATTGGGCGAGATTAACCCCCGATTTAACGATCTCGGTAAAACTATTTATTTTTGGGTTAAGTTGACTCACCATGACAACCACCAATCAGAAGCTTTCAAATGTTGCTTATCCCGAGGATAACATTATCTAGTACCTTACTCCGAGATCTTAATACCGGGCATAAATGGACTCCGTATTGTGCATACAAATACTTGATAATAGTCAACTTAACTCAGAGTCACTGTAACATGGGGTTGGCGAGAGTTCAAAAAATGTACATGAATCGGGCCTGATGTAACAATTCCTTTTCTCCCATTGTCGCAAGATACACTATATCGAAACTAAGAGAGTTCGACGAACGTCCGCTAGGGGAGTTAGATACCTCTCATTGATCTGTCGCTCCATGCAAATCCTTACTCTTCTAATCCTTATCTAATACCGCCTGACTGGCCAATTCCTCCCCTGCCACTGATCTGCACCCCCTACCCGCGCCGTTCTGTTAACCTCCGGCCTCTCCCTCCTCTTCATCCAAGCTTCCATCTGGGCGTCTCCGTCTCCACCCTCGTCCCGCGGTCCCCATCTCTCTCCCTGTCTCTCTCTACTCGCCCAGTCGTCCATATCCGCCACCAAACGAGCCTCCATCGGTTCCTGCCTAGCCCTCCCTTCCCTGTGCGTCATCCAGGAACCAGAGTCCCTGACCATCCCCCGACCGATTCCTCCAGATTCTCTAGTCGCCCAGGCTTCCATTCCAGAATTCCTTATAACCGGATTCACATTTCCTGTCTCCCTAATCAGGGTGTGTGTATCAACATTCCTCGCAACGGGATTACCACGTCCAACTCCTGTTTCCCTGATCCATGCCTCAGTATCAATATTTCTCGCAACGGGATTACTTGGACCAACTCCTGTTTCCCTAACCCTGGTCTCCACCACGTTCCTAGGAGCCTGATACCCTCGCATATCCCCTCCCACTTCCCTTCTGATCCAGGCTTCCATTTCCGGATCTCTCGCAACGTTCCCGTTCCGTGGTTCCATTCCTTCCCCCCTTATCTCCCTGTTCATCCAGGCCTCAACTTCAGGATTCCTAATTACCTGCGGTTCCCGTCTGTCTCTATTTACCCAGTCATCATTCCTGTTCCCCTGTCCCCTCGGTTCCACTTCCGGTTGCCGATCTCGGTCCCTCCACAGCGCCAGGTATCCAGTATCGATATCACCCATTGATCCTTCCTGCTCGTTCATCCAGAGATCTGCATTTTCTTGCCTCCCCTCTCGCCTCTCTCGTCTCTCATTCCCTCTCCATTTCTTGTTGAATACTTCTTTCTCGTAGGCCAAATTCGTCTGTCCCTCTGGCGTGTTTGGCGCGAACTACGAAATGACAGAGAGAATACAATGAACATGTAAACTCGTTGTACTTTTTATGTAGTGGTCTCTTCAGCACCACTGTCAATCGGTCGAGTGTCAACCAACTGCCAGCGGTTGTTTGTCTACCTCTTCGTAGGTCAATATATACTAGCCGGATAGTAGTATAATGTAAACGCACGCACGAGTCACTGATCCGTACTATCGCGCGCTGTCATCGTCCACGCACTTGCGTTCTGCTACTAGCCAACTAGCGTATGTTGACTGTCTGTTCGAAGCAGTAGACAGACAGCCGCAGCTGTTGTCTCTCTCTACCCTACAGTACACACGCAATGATCAAACCATGGACTTACAACAGCAACTGCGTTACTGGACCTATATCGTCCGGTATATCAGTGAAGGCACCACAAAACTAGCCCCGAAAGTCGGCTGTGGGCTGCCAATAGACCATTTTCAAAATTGATCTAGGACCCTTAGATAAAATTAATCACGGTCCTCTAAATCTTCATTGACTACAACAATGCACAACAATGAAAACTTGTTTCTAAATGTTAAATCAAGCTGCATCTTTCACTGTTGTGCCTTGTCGTCATTGAAGATTTAGGGGACCGTGATTAACCCTATTTAAGGGACCTAGATCAATTTTGAAAATGGTATATTTTGCACTTTTGCATTCAACATTGTTGGTATATGTAGCTGTTTATTGAGTCACTTAACTGATATATAATAGTTTTAATCCCTATATATGAATGATTCCATTTAGTGTGTTTAGGTGAAGACAAGGTGTTATCAATAGGAGTTAAAACGGCTGTTGACTTCCTATTCATAGGTTGCACGTACGTCACATCTGTGCGCGTGGCGGCCACATTTGTGATCAAACTTTGACGTTGCCATGGAGAAACAATTGAAGGCTGTTGTGGTAGAACAAATAAATTCTTAGTTCTTAAAATCCAGCCTGTTTTTGATATACAATTGGTATGTGTGGTAATTTCTTATTTTTTAAATTCTAAATAAGCTTATTTATTAAATTTGAATAGTATTTGCCTATGAATAATGATCCAGGATTGGTCCTCATCAATTGTGTCGCAATCATGGCCGCTGTGACGTCACGTGGGAACTATGAATAGCGGAAATGAGAATCGCAGACGCGCTCTCTATGTTGTAGGTCCGAATTATGTTGATGTAATTGTGGTGATTGGTGAAAGTGGTGAAAGGTTCTATACTCACCGACATGAGCTGTTCTACGGGGGTCACAGCCCTCTTCTGTCTGCTGTACATAGACCCTCCGACCACCGCCATCGCTAACCCTGCTAGAATCATCCCCCACTTGCCGTAGTCTATGTAATGGTGACAGGTTCTTTACTCACCGACATGAGCTGTTCAACGGGCGTCACAGCCCTCTTCTGTCTGCTGTACATAGACCCTCCGACCACCGCCATCGCTAACCCTGCTAGAATCATCCCCCACTTGCCGTAGTCTATGTAATGGTGACCAACTCACCGACATGAGCTGTTCTACGGGGGTCACAGCCCTCTTCTGTCTGCTGTACATAGACCCTCCGACCACCGCCATCGCTAATCCTGCTAGAATCATCCCCCACTTGCCGTAGTCTATGTACTTCAAGGCCGCGAGCAGTTGATCCTTGATGATGTTCACGTATTGGTCAGGGATTATGATGCCCTGAAACACGTCATACGGAGAGATCACATGACTATAGGTATATTCTGCGATCGTGGCGTCAGACTAACTATAGTCCCGTTAAATTAACTTGCAAGGTGTTGTCGTCACGGATTATGTAATAGGGTATAGTGACGCGTGTGACAACTACCAACCTAAATCTAGTTGCATCCCGTTCTCTTGCCTCATGTATTGTAGTGATGATATCGCTCGCCTGTTGTCAGACGTGGTATACTCGTCGTACGGTAATGCTTCCGTCACGGGTGGGTGAGCGGCAGCCAACCAGCGGCCGTGACTAATCAGATACCTGCTCGGGTTGGCCGAGACCGTAAACACGTCATTGATTGATGACGAAAGCATTACCGAAGTTGTTGAGACCTATAGGGGCGCATTCCATTCACGGTTGGTGCAGTCAATGCAGTGGACAATAACAATGCAGGTATCGGGAAATCCCGCAGTGATAATACTGTGGAAATAGACCGTGTGGAGCGACCGTCTCTTCTCAGAACTTAAGGACAACTTGCTTCTTACGGCGTGGCCAGTTTAGCGCTAAAGTGGGTCCACAGCAATCTTGGAGATGCTGACGTCATAGATGAGTGAGTCTGAGCCAATCAGCGGATGGTTATTACAAATACTGACATTGATGGCTAATGCCTCAATCATCTCATCATACAACAACTTCGGTAATGCTTCCGTCACGGGTGGGTGAGCGGCAGCCAACCAGCGGCCGTGGCTAATTCAGATACCTGCTCGGGTTGGCCGGGACCGTAAACACGTCATTGATTGATGACGAAAGCATTAACGAAGAATTGTTGTACGGTGACTTTATTATGGATTACACTCCGAGCTGCGATCACTTCAGGCTACGAAAACTCGTTTCTCTCACCAACCCAGGCTGTACACCCCCTTGAGTCACTGCAGTTTGGAACTGATAAGAATGTGATGAGGAACTGTCATGTCCGATTAGTGCGGTTGATCGGAACTGGGAATTGATGGAATTGCGGTTTTGAAAAACTATTTACATTTTTGTTATTGGAGTCCGAGTGGATACCAGGAAAACAATTAGCAACCCCCCTGTCAATCACCTCTTTATGTTAGCAAAGCTCTTTTTACCACCACTCAGTAAAGAAAGATTAACTAATGAGATAATGGCACAATTACTTGTTAACCTATGAGGAGAATATAAAGAAGACTTTGGAGGGTACACAAACAGTCAGTCAGTTGGAAGCTGCGCCATTCCTCGCGCTCGCACCTGGGAGCGAAACCGACAAACGCTCACACACATTATGAGTAGAGATCCTTGTAAATGGTTTTATTTTTTAGCATATTTCGTTTTATTACATCCAAATTTCGCTGTTGAGCAGTAATTTCATTTTTTTGGCGGTGTTTCAATTTTAATTTACAAAATCTAATTTGTATCTTGTATTTTAACGTGCCTACATTGTCGCGTAGGTCTACCATGATAGTAAAAAAGGAAATGGAAGGTAATATAGTCAGTAAGGATTCTACTTACGGAATGAAATGCAATTTTTGGTACCTGAGTATGTTATTTATTGATTAATTATTTATTGTTTTAATAAAAAATGTGGCGTTTTTGACAGAAATTTGGCGATTTCGCGTCAATTCAACAGCTTCAGTCTTTTTCTTTTTATAACAGTAAATTTATGCTATTTCGCGTATACACGGGATTTCGTTTTATTTCGCGATTCAAAAAGACTATTTTTGGACTCACCAGCAGACTGTCATGCCAACATATTTCAATTGCTGCACGTTGCAAGTGATTTCGCGCTATCGCGCATTGCGAAATACAAGGATCTCTAAATTTATGAGGTATCTCACCTGGTCTATCCAGAATATGGGGTGCACACATTACTCACCTGCCTATCCAGAATATGGGGTGCACATCATTACTCACCTGGTCTATCCAGAATATGGGGTGCACACATTACTCACCTGGTCTATCCAGAATATGGGGTGCACACATTACTCACCTGGTCTATCCAGAATATGGGGTGCATACATTATTCACCTGGTCTATCCAGAATATGGGGTGCACACATAACTCACCTGGTCTATCCAGAATATGGGGTGCACACATTACTCACCTGGTCTATCCAGAATATGGGGTGCACACATTACTCACCTGGTCTATCCAGAATATGGGGTGCACACCTTACTCACCTGGTCTATCCAGAATATGGGGTGCACACATTACTCACCTGGTCTATCCAGAATATGGGGTGCACACCTTACTCACCTGGTCTATCCAGAATATGGGGTGCACACATTACTCACCTGGTCTATCCAGAATATGGGGTGCACACATTACTCACCTGGTCTATCCAGAATATGGGGTGCACACATTACTCACCTGGTCTATCCAGAATATGGGGTGCATACACCTGGGTAGTTTCTTCATGATGCTAATACGGCTGATGTTGTGAATGCGGATGTTGAACTGAAATCGCATCGCTACTTTCAGCGGAGTTGCAGTGTTCTAGAACAAGCAAGCACACTGGTTTTCAGTCAAACTTTAGCGACATACATGTGTTTTAGTTGAACTCTAGTCACACACACACATACATTTCAGTCCGATTATAGTGACGTACACATGTTTCAGCTGTTCAACGATAGTCACATCACATATTTTGAGTTGAAGTTAAGATTCGCAAATACATGTTTTCATTTGCGGTTTTAAGTTTCAAACACAAGTTTTTAGTTGAACTTTACTCACATACACATGATTCAGTAGAAGCTAGGTTTTAAGTACATGTTTTCATTTGAACTTTAGTCACACACATTTTTAGTTCATCTTGAGTCACACACATACACATGTTTCAGTTCAACCATAGAACCATATAGTCAAAACTCAAATTCACATGCTTAAGTTGGATTTTTGTCACATAAACATATTTTCAGTTGTCCTATCAAGTCACATACATTTATTTTGTTAAACTTAAGCAAAAAAAAGTTTCAGTAAATCAAATAAAGTTTTTATCAGATACACGTATTTTAAGTTGATCTTAAGTCACATTTACATGTTATTTCAGTCCACAGACTCACTTACCGGTTCCATTTCAATGTGAATCTTGTGTAACTCAGGGTCGGGTTTACATCCAATTGATTCCTTGAGGAACTCTGGGGCCGCCAGATAGAAGTGGGGCAGCGTTACGATCATAGGGGATCCTGGGTAGACAGACAGACACATTTCATTACTTTCCGCACAAATCCAAAATAGTTGTTCACATATTGATGGAGATGAAATACTAAATCATGTAAGGGCATTAATAATAATTATAATTTTTGTAGAAATACCCGTTCTAGGGTGCACACCAGCTTTACCTGATGTGCCCCTCTTCAGCTGACTAACTAGGTTATTAGTGTGTTTGGATAGTTGAGAAGAATTGTCCGAGGGCTGATAGTATGACTCAATCCCAGCATTCGCTTTTACGACTGAGGAAAACCTCGAAAAAACTTTCAGTCAGGACTGCCGGTGGCCGGAATCGAACCGGCGACCTCACGAGTTAGAGTCTCGCGTCTTACCGCTGAGCTACCTCTATCGGTTGTAAGGGCATTGTGGTATTTAGAATAGTTGGGAATGGATATAAGGATGTACCAGGGCTGTTAGGACCTATCCGAATTCTATCAAAAACGTTTTTGTTCTTGTTCTAGGTTTGATTTTAGTTCATCAACAATCAGTAGCCAGAGGTCACCCATTGTTGATGACGTCAAATCAAGACCTAGGACAAGAACAAGAAGGAAGAATTCGGACAACCCGTAGTATGACTAAATTCCAGAATTTGTCTTATGACTGAGGGAAACCTCGGAAAAAATCTCAGTCAAGACTTCCGGTGGCGGGTATCGAACTATGCAGTTTCCTCCCGAATAGCCAGTCTGATATAATCTCTATCGGTTAGGGAAGAGGAGAGAATGGACAGTGTCTCGTGCGGTATGTGATACCTCAATCTGCTCGGAATGTGTTTTATTAATTTTATTATGCGTTATTAATATGTACCTTGGACATACAAGAAAATAGGAGCCAGTAGTGATTTTGTTAGAACTAGAAACAAGATTAAAATGTTTTTAAATAGTTCCCAACATAAAAACAGTAATTTAGTTCTTTTGGAATGCAGTGTTATTTCAACGTAACCTCTACAAGCGTATTCATCACTTTTTCAATATTGTGTAGCGTTTTAAAGATATCAATATCAACTTTAATAATCCATTATAACTTAAATCAATCACGGAGTACAGGGTAGAATTGGTCCAGGGTAGCTCTGCCTGTCGTAAGAAGCGACTAAAAGCCGACGTCGTATTACATAGGTGTAAAGTATTAAATAAAGTACAGCATAAAAACGAAAAATATACGTAATAATAAATAATAGTGAATTCGGGAGTGCCTCAAGGTTCAGCACTCGGCCCACTCTTGTATCTTACCCATACACTTGTTGAGGTCCATCGATCCCTTCTTAGGACACGAGTTGGGGTTTTTGTTGCGACAGAAACAATGCCACGTCTTGTTCATGTAGATATCTCCCAGATTGGACGTGTAGACGTACACGGGTACGTCTCGGTGTACGTCCGACTTGACGTACCACAGGGGTAGTGACCTGTTGACAAGAGACATTCATCGCACACATTCTATACGGTGTTAACTATATTGGGATGGAAACTAGAAATAATAATACGATTCCCAATTATATTTATGTTTATAGTTTGAGTTTTGAGTCATGATTATTGATTGAGTTTTGAATTATGAATCTTGAATATATTTTGAATTTTGAATTTCTCAAATTTGAGTTTATGAGTTCTCATGTTAGATTTCTAATTTTTAATTTGTAATTATTTTTCTTGTTATTACTTGTTTTTAAGATTGTTTGGACATAGTTTGTTGAACCATGTTTACAATAGTTATATTTTGTATTGTGGTTTAGTTGTATCTTTGAATTGTCTTTTATTGTATTGTAACTTCTAGCCAAAATGCTTAGCAAAATGTATAAAGCTGTCTCACTTATTTACTAGATTACAATAGGTCAGCATTTAACATAATCTTTGATTTAACTCTGCTGGAACGCCCTTTCGGGCTATAGCCTGTTTAGAGCAGATGAAAGGATACATAATTAAAAACTCGTAAGCCCGAGGGCTGGGGTGATAATAGAGAAAATGTGTTTAGGGATAAATGGGGTAAAACCTGCTACAGGGGGTGTCAAGTGTGACAAACGCAAGAAGGAATGTGAATATAATAAACCACTCACCGTGACGCAAGTAATAACAGCCCTCTAGATCAATAGCTTAAGCTAAACCCACCGCCTACTAGTTACCTGCATAGTTCCGGTATGAACACGTGTTGGATGGCGGTGGTAGACAGCCCAGGGGGAAAGTTGCCTCCGTCTGACCCTGAGATATTGTTGCAAGGACACCGCCTACTATAGTTACCTGCATAGTTCCGGTATGAACACGTGTTGGATGGCGGTGGTAGACAGCCCCGGGGGAAAGTTGCCTCCGTCTGACCCTGAGATATTGTTGCAAGGACACCGCCTACTATAGTTACCTGCATAGTTCCGGTATGAACACGTGTTGGATGGCGGTGGTAGACAGCCCAGGGGGAAAGTTGCCTCCGTCTGACCCTGAGATATTGTTGCAAGGACACCGCCTACTATAGTTACCTGCATAGTTCCGGTATGAACACGTGTTGGATGGCGGTGGTAGACAGCCCCGGGGGAAAGTTGCCTCCGTCTGACCCTGAGATATTGTTGCAAGGACACTGCCTACTATAGTTACCTGCATAGTTCCGGTATGAACACGTGTTGGATGGCGGTGGTAGACAGCCCCGGGGGAAAGTTGCCTCCGTCTGACCCTGAGATATTGTTGCAGGGACACCGCCTACTATAGTTACCTGCATAGTTCCGGTATGAACACGTGTTGGATGGCGGTGGTAGACAGCCCCGGGGGAAAGTTGCCTCCGTCTGACCCTGAGATATTGTTGCAAGGACACCGCCTACTATAGTTACCTGCATAGTTCCGGTATGAACACGTGTTGGATGGCGGTGGTAGACAGCCCCGGGGGAAAGTTGCCTCCGTCCGACCCTGAGATATTGTTGCAAGGACACCGCCTACTATAGTTACCTGCATAGTTCCGGTATGAACACGTGTTGGATGGCGGTGGTAGACAGCCCCGGGGGAAAGTTGCCTCCGTCTGACCCTGAGATATTGTTGCAAGGACACCGCCTACTATAGTTACCTGCATAGTTCCGGTATGAACACGTGTTGGATGGCGGTGGTAGTCAGCCCCGGGGGAAAGTTGCCTCCGTCTGACCCTGAGATATTGTTGCAAGGACACCGCCTACTATAGTTACCTGCATAGTTCCGGTATGAACACGTGTTGGATGGCGGTGGTAGACAGCCCCGGGGGAAAGTTGCCTCCGTCTGACCCTGAGATATTGTTGCAAGGACACCGCCTACTATAGTTACCTGCATAGTTCCGGTATGAACACGTGTTGGATGGCGGTGGTAGTCAGCCCCGGGGGAAAGTTGCCCCCGTCTGACCCTGAGATATTATTGCAAGGACACCGCCTACTATAGTTACCTGCATAGTTCCGGTATGAACACGTGTTGGATGGCGGTGGTAGACAGCCCCGGGGGAAAGTTGCCTCCGTCTGACCCTGAGATATTGTTGCAAGGACACCGCCTACTATAGTTACCTGCATAGTTCCGGTATGAACACGTGTTGGATGGCGGTGGTAGACAGCCCCGGGGGAAAGTTGCCTCCGTCTGACCCTGAGATATTGTTGCAAGGACACCGCCTACTATAGTTACCTGCATAGTTCCGGTATGAACACGTGTTGGATGGCGGTGGTAGACAGCCCCGGGGGAAAGTTGCCTCCGTCCGACCCTGAGATATTGTTGCAAGGACACCGCCTACTATAGTTACCTGCATAGTTCCGGTATGAACACGTGTTGGATGGCGGTGGTAGACAGCCCCGGGGGAAAGTTGCCTCCGTCTGACCCTGAGATATTGTTGCAAGGACACCGCCTACTATAGTTACCTGCATAGTTCCGGTATGAACACGTGTTGGATGGCGGTGGTAGACAGCCCCGGGGGAAAGTTGCCTCCGCCTGACCCTGAGATATTGTTGCAAGGACACCGCCTACTATAGTTACCTGCATAGTTCCGGTATGAACACGTGTTGGATGGCGGTGGTAGACAGCCCCGGGGGAAAGTTGCCTCCGTCTGACCCTGAGATATTGTTGCAAGGACACCGCCTACTATAGTTACCTGCATAGTTCCGGTATGAACACGTGTTGGATGGCGGTGGTAGACAGCCCCGGGGGAAAGTTGCCTCCGTCTGACCCTGAGATATTGTTGCAAGGACACCGCCTACTATAGTTACCTGCATAGTTCCGGTATGAACACGTGTTGGATGGCGGTGGTAGACAGCCCCGGGGGAAAGTTGCCTCCGTCTGACCCTGAGATATTATTGCAAGGACACCGCCTACTATAGCTACCTGCATAGTTCCGGTATGAACACGTGTTGGATGGCGGTGGTAGACAGCCCCGGGGGAAAGTTGCCTCCGTCTGACCCTGAGATATTGTTGCAAGGACACCGCCTACTATAGTTACCTGCATAGTTCCGGTATGAACACGTGTTGGATGGCGGTGGTAGACAGCCCCGGGGGAAAGTTGCCTCCGTCTGACCCTGAGATATTGTTGCAAGGACACCGCCTACTATAGTTACCTGCATAGTTCCGGTATGAACACGTGTTGGATGGCGGTGGTAGACAGCCCCGGGGGAAAGTTGCCCCCGTCTGACCCTGAGATATTGTTGCAAGGACACCGCCTACTGTAGTTACCTGCATAGTTCCGGTATGAACACGTGTTGGATGGCGGTGGTAGACAGCCCCGGGGGAAAGTTGCCTCCGTCTGACCCTGAGATATTGTTGCAAGGACACCGCCTACTATAGTTACCTGCATAGTTCCGGTATGAACACGTGTTGGATGGCGGTGGTAGACAGCCCCGGGGGAAAGTTGCCTCCGTCTGACCCTGAGATATTGTTGCAAGGACACCGCCTACTATAGTTACCTGCATAGTTCCGGTATGAACACGTGTTGGATGGCGGTGGTAGACAGCCCCGGGGGAAAGTTGCCTCCGTCTGACCCTGAGATATTGTTGCAAGGACACCGCCTACTATAGTTACCTGCATAGTTCCGGTATGAACACGTGTTGGATGGCGGTGGTAGACAGCCCCGGGGGAAAGTTGCCTCCGTCTGACCCTGAGATATTGTTGCAAGGACACCGCCTACTATAGTTACCTGCATAGTTCCGGTATGAACACGTGTTGGATGGCGGTGGTAGACAGCCCCGGGGGAAAGTTGCCTCCGTCTGACCCTGAGATATTGTTGCCAGGACACCGCCTACTATAGTTACCTGCATAGTTCCGGTATGAACACGTGTTGGATGGCGGTGGTAGACAGCCCCGGGGGAAAGTTGCCTCCGTCTGACCCTGAGATATTGTTGCAAGGACACCGCCTACTATAGTTACCTGCATAGTTCCGGTATGAACACGTGTTGGATGGCGGTGGTAGACAGCCCCGGGGGAAAGTTGCCTCCGTCTGACCCTGAGATATTGTTGCCAGGACACCGCCTACTATAGTTACCTGCATAGTTCCGGTATGAACACGTGTTGGATGGCGGTGGTAGTCAGCCCCGGGGGGAAGTTGCCTCCGTCTGACCCTGAGATATTGTTGCAAGGACACCGCCTACTATAGTTACCTGCATAGTTCCGGTATGAACACGTGTTGGATGGCGGTGGTAGACAGCCCCGGGGGAAAGTTGCCTCCGTCTGACCCTGAGATATTGTTACAAGGACACCGCCTACTATAGTTACCTGCATAGTTCCGGTATGAACACGTGTTGGATGGCGGTGGTAGACAGCCCCGGGGGAAAGTTGCCTCCGTCTGACCCTGAGATATTGTTGCAAGGACACCGCCTACTATAGTTACCTGCATAGTTCCGGTATGAACACGTGTTGGATGGCGGTGGTAGTCAGCCCCGGGGGAAAGTTGCCTCCGTCTGACCCTGAGATATTGTTGCAAGGACACCGCCTACTATAGTTACCTGCATAGTTCCGGTATGAACACGTGTTGGATGGCGGTGGTAGTCAGCCCCGGGGGAAAGTTGCCCCCGTCTGACCCTGAGATATTGTTGCAAGGACACCGCCTACTATAGTTACCTGCATAGTTCCGGTATGAACACGTGTTGGATGGCGGTGGTAGTCAGCCCCGGGGGAAAGTTGCCTCCGTCTGACCCTGAGATATTGTTGCAGGGACACCGCCTACTATAGTTACCTGCATAGTTCCGGTATGAACACGTGTTGGATGGCGGTGGTAGACAGCCCCGGGGGAAAGTTGCCTCCGTCTGACCCTGAGATATTGTTGCAAGGACACCGCCTACTATAGTTACCTGCATAGTTCCGGTATGAACACGTGTTGGATGGCGGTGGTAGACAGCCCCGGGGGAAAGTTGCCTCCGTCTGACCCTGAGATATTGTTGCAGGGACACCGCCTACTATAGTTACCTGCATAGTTCCGGTATGAACACGTGTTGGATGGCGGTGGTAGACAGCCCCGGGGGAAAGTTGCCTCCGTCTGACCCTGAGATATTGTTGCAAGGACACCGCCTACTATAGTTACCTGCATAGTTCCGGTATGAACACGTGTTGGATGGCGGTGGTAGACAGCCCCGGGGGAAAGTTGCCTCCGTCTGACCCTGAGATATTGTTGCAAGGACACCGCCTGCTATAGTTACCTGCATAGTTCCGGTATGAACACGTGTTGGATGGCGGTGGTAGACAGCCCCGGGGGAAAGTTGCCTCCGTCTGACCCTGAGATATTGTTGCAAGGACACCGCCTACTATAGTTACCTGCATAGTTCCGGTATGAACACGTGTTGGATGGCGGTGGTAGACAGCCCCGGGGGAAAGTTGCCTCCGTCTGACCCTGAGATATTGTTGCAAGGACACCGCCTACTATAGTTACCTGCATAGTTCCGGTATGAACACGTGTTGGATGGCGGTGGTAGACAGCCCCGGGGGAAAGTTGCCTCCGTCTGACCCTGAGATATTGTTGCAAGGACACCGCCTACTATAGTTACCTGCATAGTTCCGGTATGAACACGTGTTGGATGGCGGTGGTAGTCAGCCCCGGGGGAAAGTTGCCTCCGTCTGACCCTGAGATATTGTTGCAAGGACACCGCCTACTATAGTTACCTGCATAGTTCCGGTATGAACACGTGTTGGATGGCGGTGGTAGACAGCCCCGGGGGAAAGTTGCCTCCGTCTGACCCTGAGATATTGTTGCAAGGACAACGCCTACTATAGTTACCTGCATAGTTCCGGTATGAACACGTGTTGGATGGCGGTGGTAGTCAGCCCCGGGGGAAAGTTGCCTCCGTCTGACCCTGAGATATTGTTGCAAGGACACCGCCTACTATAGTTACCTGCATAGTTCCGGTATGAACACGTGTTGGATGGCGGTGGTAGACAGCCCCGGGGGAAAGTTGCCTCCGTCTGACCCTGAGATATTGTTGCAAGGACACCGCCTACTATAGTTACCTGCATAGTTCCGGTATGAACACGTGTTGGATGGCGGTGGTAGACAGCCCCGGGGGAAAGTTGCCTCCGTCTGACCCTGAGATATTGTTGCAAGGACACCGCCTACTATAGTTACCTGCATAGTTCCGGTATGAACACGTGTTGGATGGCGGTGGTAGACAGCCCCGGGGGAAAGTTGCCTCCGTCTGACCCTGAGATATTGTTGCAAGGACACCGCCTACTATAGTTACCTGCATAGTTCCGGTATGAACACGTGTTGGATGGCGGTGGTAGACAGCCCCGGGGGAAAGTTGCCTCCGTCTGACCCTGAGATATTGTTGCAAGGACACCGCCTACTATAGTTACCTGCATAGTTCCGGTATGAACACGTGTTGGATGGCGGTGGTAGTCAGCCCCGGGGGAAAGTTGCCTCCGTCTGACCCTGAGATATTGTTGCAAGGACACCGCCTACTATAGTTACCTGCATAGTTCCGGTATGAACACGTGTTGGATGGCGGTGGTAGACAGCCCCGGGGGAAAGTTGCCTCCGTCTGACCCTGAGATATTGTTGCAAGGACACCGCCTACTATAGTTACCTGCATAGTTCCGGTATGAACACGTGTTGGATGGCGGTGGTAGACAGCCCCGGGGGAAAGTTGCCTCCGTCTGACCCTGAGATATTGTTGCAAGGACACCGCCTACTATAGTTACCTGCATAGTTCCGGTATGAACACGTGTTGGATGGCGGTGGTAGACAGCCCCGGGGGAAAGTTGCCTCCGTCTGACCCTGAGATATTGTTGCAAGGACACCGCCTACTATAGCTACCTGCATAGTTCCGGTATGAACACGTGTTGGATGGCGGTGGTAGTCAGCCCCGGGGGAAAGTTGCCTCCGTCTGACCCTGAGATATTGTTGCAAGGACACCGCCTACTATAGTTACCTGCATAGTTCCGGTATGAACACGTGTTGGATGGCGGTGGTAGTCAGCCCCGGGGGAAAGTTGCCTCCGTCTGACCCTGAGATATTGTTGCAAGGACACCGCCTACTATAGTTACCTGCATAGTTCCGGTATGAACACGTGTTGGATGGCGGTGGTAGACAGCCCCGGGGGAAAGTTGCCTCCGTCTGACCCTGAGATATTGTTGCAAGGACACCGCCTACTATAGTTACCTGCATAGTTCCGGTATGAACACGTGTTGGATGGCGGTGGTAGACAGCCCCGGGGGAAAGTTGCCTCCGTCTGACCCTGAGATATTGTTGCAAGGACACCGCCTACTATAGTTACCTGCATAGTTCCGGTATGAACACGTGTTGGATGGCGGTGGTAGACAGCCCCGGGGGAAAGTTGCCTCCGTCTGACCCTGAGATATTGTTGCAAGGACACCGCCTACTATAGTTACCTGCATAGTTCCGGTATGAACACGTGTTGGATGGCGGTGGTAGACAGCCCCGGGGGAAAGTTGCCTCCGTCTGACCCTGAGATATTGTTGCAAGGACACCGCCTACTATAGTTACCTGCATAGTTCCGGTATGAACACGTGTTGGATGGCGGTGGTAGACAGCCCCGGGGGAAAGTTGCCTCCGTCTGACCCTGAGATATTGTTGCAAGGACACCGCCTACTATAGTTACCTGCATAGTTCCGGTATGAACACGTGTTGGATGGCGGTGGTAGACAGCCCCGGGGGAAAGTTGCCTCCGTCTGACCCTGAGATATTGTTGCAAGGACACCGCCTACTATAGTTACCTGCATAGTTCCGGTATGAACACGTGTTGGATGGCGGTGGTAGACAGCCCCGGGGGAAAGTTGCCTCCGTCTGACCCTGAGATATTGTTGCAAGGACACCGCCTACTATAGTTACCTGCATAGTTCCGGTATGAACACGTGTTGGATGGCGGTGGTAGACAGCCCCGGGGGAAAGTTGCCTCCGTCTGACCCTGAGATATTGTTGCAAGGACACCGCCTACTATAGCTACCTGCATAGTTCCGGTATGAACACGTGTTGGATGGCGGTGGTAGACAGCCCCGGGGGAAAGTTGCCTCCGTCTGACCCTGAGATATTGTTGCAAGGACACCGCCTACTATAGTTACCTGCATAGTTCCGGTATGAACACGTGTTGGATGGCGGTGGTAGACAGCCCAGTTGCCTCCGTCTGACCCTGAGATATTGTTGCAAGGACACCGCCTACTATAGTTACCTGCATAGTTCCGGTATGAACACGTGTTGGATGGCGGTGGTAGACAGCCCCGGGGGAAAGTTGCCTCCGTCTGACCCTGAGATATTGTTGTAAGGACACCGCCTACTATAGTTACCTGCATAGTTCCGGTATGAACACGTGTTGGATGGCGGTGGTAGACAGCCCCGGGGGAAAGTTGCCTCCGTCTGACCCTGAGATATTGTTGCAAGGACACCGCCTACTATAGTTACCTGCATAGTTCCGGTATGAACACGTGTTGGATGGCGGTGGTAGACAGCCCCGGGGGAAAGTTGCCTCCGTCTGACCCTGAGATATTGTTGCAAGGACACCGCCTACTATAGTTACCTGCATAGTTCCGGTATGAACACGTGTTGGATGACGGTGGTAGACAGCCCCGGGGGAAAGTTGCCTCCGTCTGACCCTGAGATATTGTTGTAAGGACACCGCCTACTATAGTTACCTGCATAGTTCCGGTATGAACACGTGTTGGATGGCGGTGGTAGACAGCCCCGGGGGAAAGTTGCCTCCGTCTGACCCTGAGATATTGTTGCAAGGACACCGCCTACTATAGCTACCTGCATAGTTCCGGTATGAACACGTGTTGGATGGCGGTGGTAGACAGCCCCGGGGGAAAGTTGCCTCCGTCTGACCCTGAGATATTGTTGCAAGGACACCGCCTACTATAGCTACCTGCATAGTTCCGGTATGAACACGTGTTGGATGGCGGTGGTAGACAGCCCCGGGGGAAAGTTGCCTCCGTCTGACCCTGAGATATTGTTGCAAGGACACCGCCTACTATAGCTACCTGCATAGTTCCGGTATGAACACGTGTTGGATGGCGGTGGTAGACAGCCCCGGGGGAAAGTTGCCTCCGTCTGACCCTGAGATATTGTTGCAAGGACACCGCCTACTATAGTTACCTGCATAGTTCCGGTATGAACACGTGTTGGATGGCGGTGGTAGACAGCCCCGGGGGAAAGTTGCCTCCGTCTGACCCTGAGATATTGTTGCAAGGACACCGCCTACTATAGTTACCTGCATAGTTCCGGTATGAACACGTGTTGGATGGCGGTGGTAGACAGCCCCGGGGGAAAGTTGCCTCCGTCTGACCCTGAGATATTGTTGCAGGGACACCGCCTACTATAGTTACCTGCATAGTTCCGGTATGAACACGTGTTGGATGGCGGTGGTAGTCAGCCCCGGGGGAAAGTTGCCTCCGTCTGACCCTGAGATATTGTTGCAAGGACACCGCCTACTATAGTTACCTGCATAGTTCCGGTATGAACACGTGTTGGATGGCGGTGGTAGACAGCCCCGGGGGAAAGTTGCCTCCGTCTGACCCTGAGATATTGTTGCAGGGACACCGCCTACTATAGTTACCTGCATAGTTCCGGTATGAACACGTGTTGGATGGCGGTGGTAGACAGCCCCGGGGGAAAGTTGCCCCCGTCTGACCCTGAGATATTGTTGCAAGGACACCGCCTACTATAGTTACCTGCATAGTTCCGGTATGAACACGTGTTGGATGACGGTGGTAGACAGCCCCGGGGGAAAGTTGCCTCCGTCTGACCCTGAGATATTGTTGCAAGGACACCGCCTACTATAGTTACCTGCATAGTTCCGGTATGAACACGTGTTGGATGACGGTGGTAGACAGCCCCGGGGGAAAGTTGCCTCCGTCTGACCCTGAGATATTGTTGCAAGGACACCGCCTACTATAGTTACCTGCATAGTTCCGGTATGAACACGTGTTGGATGGCGGTGGTAGACAGCCCCGGGGGAAAGTTGCCTCCGTCTGACCCTGAGATATTGTTGCAAGGACACCACCTACTATAGTTACCTGCATAGTTCCGGTATGAACACGTGTTGGATGGCGGTGGTAGACAGCCCCGGGGGAAAGTTGCCTCCGTCTGACCCTGAGATATTATTGCAAGGACACCGCCTACTATAGTTACCTGCATAGTTCCGGTATGAACACGTGTTGGATGGCGGTGGTAGACAGCCCCGGGGGAAAGTTGCCTCCGTCTGACCCTGAGATATTGTTGCAAGGACACCGCCTACTATAGTTACCTGCATAGTTCCGGTATGAACACGTGTTGGATGGCGGTGGTAGACAGCCCCGGGGGAAAGTTGCCTCCGTCTGACCCTGAGATATTATTGCAAGGACACCGCCTACTATAGTTACCTGCATAGTTCCGGTATGAACACGTGTTGGATGGCGGTGGTAGACAGCCCCGGGGGAAAGTTGCCTCCGTCTGACCCTGAGATATTATTGCAAGGACACCGCCTACTATAGTTACCTGCATAGTTCCGGTATGAACACGTGTTGGATGGCGGTGGTAGTCAGCCCCAGTTGCCTCCGCCTGACCCTGAGATATTGTTGCAAGGACACCGCCTACTATAGTTACCTGCATAGTTCCGGTATGAACACGTGTTGGATGGCGGTGGTAGACAGCCCCGGGGGAAAGTTGCCTCCGTCTGACCCTGAGATATTGTTGCAAGGACACCGCCTACTATAGTTACCTGCATAGTTCCGGTATGAACACGTGTTGGATGGCGGTGGTAGACAGCCCCGGGGGAAAGTTGCCTCCGTCTGACCCTGAGATATTGTTGCAAGGACACCGCCTACTATAGTTACCTGCATAGTTCCGGTATGAACACGTGTTGGATGGCGGTGGTAGACAGCCCCGGGGGAAAGTTGCCTCCGTCTGACCCTGAGATATTGTTGCAAGGACACCGCCTACTATAGTTACCTGCATAGTTCCGGTATGAACACGTGTTGGATGGCGGTGGTAGACAGCCCCGGGGGAAAGTTGCCTCCATCTGACCCTGAGATATTGTTGCAAGGACACCGCCTACTATAGTTACCTGCATAGTTCCGGTATGAACACGTGTTGGATGGCGGTGGTAGACAGCCCCGGGGGAAAGTTGCCTCCGTCTGACCCTGAGATATTGTTGCAAGGACACCGCCTACTATAGTTACCTGCATAGTTCCGGTATGAACACGTGTTGGATGGCGGTGGTAGACAGCCCCGGGGGAAAGTTGCCTCCGTCTGACCCTGAGATATTGTTGCAAGGACACCGCCTACTATAGTTACCTGCATAGTTCCGGTATGAACACGTGTTGGATGGCGGTGGTAGACAGCCCCGGGGGAAAGTTGCCTCCGTCTGACCCTGAGATATTGTTGCAAGGACACCGCCTACTATAGTTACCTGCATAGTTCCGGTATGAACACGTGTTGGATGGCGGTGGTAGACAGCCCCGGGGGAAAGTTGCCTCCGTCTGACCCTGAGATATTGTTGCAAGGACACCGCCTACTATAGTTACCTGCATAGTTCCGGTATGAACACGTGTTGGATGGCGGTGGTAGACAGCCCCGGGGGAAAGTTGCCTCCGTCTGACCCTGAGATATTGTTGCAAGGACACCGCCTACTATAGTTACCTGCATAGTTCCGGTATGAACACGTGTTGGATGGCGGTGGTAGACAGCCCCGGGGGAAAGTTGCCTCCGTCTGACCCTGAGATATTGTTGCAAGGACACCGCCTACTATAGTTACCTGCATAGTTCCGGTATGAACACGTGTTGGATGGCGGTGGTAGACAGCCCCGGGGGAAAGTTGCCTCCGTCTGACCCTGAGATATTGTTGCAGGGACACCGCCTACTATAGCTACCTGCATAGTTCCGGTATGAACACGTGTTGGATGGCGGTGGTAGACAGCCCCGGGGGAAAGTTGCCTCCGTCTGACCCTGAGATATTGTTGCAAGGACACCGCCTACTATAGTTACCTGCATAGTTCCGGTATGAACACGTGTTGGATGGCGGTGGTAGACAGCCCCGGGGGAAAGTTGCCTCCGTCTGACCCTGAGATATTGTTGCAAGGACACCGCCTACTATAGTTACCTGCATAGTTCCGGTATGAACACGTGTTGGATGGCGGTGGTAGACAGCCCCGGGGGAAAGTTGCCTCCGTCTGACCCTGAGATATTGTTGCAAGGACACCGCCTACTATAGTTACCTGCATAGTTCCGGTATGAACACGTGTTGGATGGCGGTGGTAGACAGCCCCGGGGGAAAGTTGCCTCCGTCTGACCCTGAGATATTGTTGCAAGGACACCGCCTACTATAGTTACCTGCATAGTTCCGGTATGAACACGTGTTGGATGGCGGTGGTAGACAGCCCCGGGGGAAAGTTGCCTCCGTCTGACCCTGAGATATTGTTGCAAGGACACCGCCTACTATAGTTACCTGCATAGTTCCGGTATGAACACGTGTTGGATGGCGGTGGTAGACAGCCCCGGGGGAAAGTTGCCTCCGTCTGACCCTGAGATATTGTTGCAAGGACACCGCCTACTATAGTTACCTGCATAGTTCCGGTATGAACACGTGTTGGATGGCGGTGGTAGACAGCCCCGGGGGAAAGTTGCCCCCGTCTGACCCTGAGATATTGTTGCAAGGACACCGCCTACTATAGTTACCTGCATAGTTCCGGTATGAACACGTGTTGGATGGCGGTGGTAGACAGCCCCGGGGGAAAGTTGCCTCCGTCTGACCCTGAGATATTGTTGCACGGTCACCGCCTACTATAGTTACCTGCATAGTTCCGGTATGAACACGTGTTGGATGGCGGTGGTAGACAGACCCGGGGGAAAGTTGCCTCCGTCTGACCCTGAGATATTGTTGCAGGGACACCGCCTACTATAGCTACCTGCATAGTTCCGGTATGAACACGTGTTGGATGGCGGTGGTAGACAGCCCCGGGGGAAAGTTGCCTCCGTCTGACCCTGAGATATTGTTGCAGGGACACCGCCTACTATAGCTACCTGCATAGTTCCGGTATGAACACGTGTTGGATGGCGGTGGTAGACAGCCCCGGGGGAAAGTTGCCTCCGTCTGACCCTGAGATATTGTTGCAGGGACACCGCCTACTATAGCTACCTGCATAGTTCCGGTATGAACACGTGTTGGATGGCGGTGGTAGACAGACCCGGGGGAAAGTTGCCTCCGTCTGACCCTGAGATATTGTTGCAGGGACACCGCCTACTATAGTTACCTGCATAGTTCCGGTATGAACACGTGTTGGATGGCGGTGGTAGACAGCCCCGGGGGAAAGTTGCCCCCGTCTGACCCTGAGATATTGTTGCAAGGACACCGCCTACTATAGTTACCTGCATAGTTCCGGTATGAACACGTGTTGGATGGCGGTGGTAGACAGCCCCGGGGGAAAGTTGCCCCCGTCTGACCCTGAGATATTGTTGCAAGGACACCGCCTACTATAGTTACCTGCATAGTTCCGGTATGAACACGTGTTGGATGGCGGTGGTAGACAGCCCCGGGGGAAAGTTGCCTCCGTCTGACCCTGAGATATTGTTGCACGGTCACCGCCTACTATAGTTACCTGCATAGTTCCGGTATGAACACGTGTTGGATGGCGGTGGTAGACAGACCCGGGGGAAAGTTGCCTCCGTCTGACCCTGAGATATTGTTGCAAGGACACCGCCTACTATAGTTACCTGCATAGTTCCGGTATGAACACGTGTTGGATGGCGGTGGTAGTCAGACCCGGGGGAAAGTTGCCTCCGTCTGACCCTGAGATATTGTTGCAAGGACACCGCCTACTATAGTTACCTGCATAGTTCCGGTATGAACACGTGTTGGATGGCGGTGGTAGACAGCCCCGGGGGAAAGTTGCCTCCGTCTGACCCTGAGATATTGTTGCAAGGACACCGCCTACTATAGTTACCTGCATAGTTCCGGTATGAACACGTGTTGGATGGCGGTGGTAGTCAGCCCCGGGGGAAAGTTGCCTCCGTCTGACCCTGAGATATTATTGCAGGGACACCGCCTACTATAGTTACCTGCATAGTTCCGGTATGAACACGTGTTGGATGGCGGTGGTAGACAGCCCCGGGGGAAAGTTGCCTCCGTCTGACCCTGAGATATTGTTGCAAGGCCACCGCCTACTATAGTTACCTGCATAGTTCCGGTATGAACACGTGTTGGATGGCGGTGGTAGACAGCCCCGGGGGAAAGTTGCCTCCGTCTGACCCTGAGATATTGTTGCAAGGACACCGCCTACTATAGTTACCTGCATAGTTCCGGTATGAACACGTGTTGGATGGCGGTGGTAGTCAGCCCCGGGGGAAAGTTGCCTCCGTCTGACCCTGAGATATTGTTGCAGGGACACCGCCTACTATAGTTACCTGCATAGTTCCGGTATGAACACGTGTTGGATGGCGGTGGTAGACAGCCCCGGGGGAAAGTTGCCTCCGTCTGACCCTGAGATATTGTTGCAAGGACACCGCCTACTATAGTTACCTGCATAGTTCCGGTATGAACACGTGTTGGATGGCGGTGGTAGACAGCCCCGGGGGAAAGTTGCCTCCGTCTGACCCTGAGATATTGTTGCAAGGACACCGCCTACTATAGTTACCTGCATAGTTCCGGTATGAACACGTGTTGGATGGCGGTGGTAGACAGCCCCGGGGGAAAGTTGCCTCCGTCTGACCCTGAGATATTGTTGCAAGGACACCGCCTACTATAGTTACCTGCATAGTTCCGGTATGAACACGTGTTGGATGGCGGTGGTAGACAGCCCCGGGGGAAAGTTGCCTCCGTCTGACCCTGAGATATTGTTGCAAGGACACCGCCTACTATAGTTACCTGCATAGTTCCGGTATGAACACGTGTTGGATGGCGGTGGTAGACAGCCCCGGGGGAAAGTTGCCTCCGTCTGACCCTGAGATATTGTTGCAAGGACACCGCCTACTATAGTTACCTGCATAGTTCCGGTATGAACACGTGTTGGATGGCGGTGGTAGACAGCCCCGGGGGAAAGTTGCCTCCGTCTGACCCTGAGATATTGTTGCAAGGACACCGCCTACTATAGTTACCTGCATAGTTCCGGTATGAACACGTGTTGGATGGCGGTGGTAGACAGCCCCGGGGGAAAGTTGCCTCCGTCTGACCCTGAGATATTGTTGCAAGGACACCGCCTACTATAGTTACCTGCATAGTTCCGGTATGAACACGTGTTGGATGGCGGTGGTAGTCAGCCCCGGGGGAAAGTTGCCTCCGTCTGACCCTGAGATATTGTTGCAAGGACACCGCCTACTATAGTTACCTGCATAGTTCCGGTATGAACACGTGTTGGATAGCGGTGGTAGTCAGCCCCGGGGGAAAGTTGCCTCCGTCTGACCCTGAGATATTGTTGCAAGGACACCGCCTACTATAGTTACCTGCATAGTTCCGGTATGAACACGTGTTGGATGGCGGTGGTAGACAGACCCGGGGGAAAGTTGCCTCCGTCTGACCCTGAGATATTGTTGCAAGGACACCGCCTACTATAGTTACCTGCATAGTTCCGGTATGAACACGTGTTGGATGGCGGTGGTAGACAGCCCCGGGGGAAAGTTGCCTCCGTCTGACCCTGAGATATTGTTGCAAGGACACCGCCTACTATAGTTACCTGCATAGTTCCGGTATGAACACGTGTTGGATGGCGGTGGTAGACAGCCCCGGGGGAAAGTTGCCTCCGTCTGACCCTGAGATATTGTTGCAAGGACACCGCCTACTATAGTTACCTGCATAGTTCCGGTATGAACACGTGTTGGATGGCGGTGGTAGACAGCCCCGGGGGAAAGTTGCCTCCGTCTGACCCTGAGATATTGTTGCAAGGACACCGCCTACTATAGTTACCTGCATAGTTCCGGTATGAACACGTGTTGGATGGCGGTGGTAGACAGCCCCGGGGGAAAGTTGCCTCCGTCTGACCCTGAGATATTGTTGCAAGGACACCGCCTACTATAGTTACCTGCATAGTTCCGGTATGAACACGTGTTGGATGGCGGTGGTAGTCAGCCCCGGGGGAAAGTTGCCTCCGTCTGACCCTGAGATATTGTTGCAAGGACACCGCCTACTATAGTTACCTGCATAGTTCCGGTATGAACACGTGTTGGATGGCGGTGGTAGACAGCCCCGGGGGAAAGTTGCCTCCGTCTGACCCTGAGATATTGTTGCAAGGACACCGCCTACTATAGTTACCTGCATAGTTCCGGTATGAACACGTGTTGGATGGCGGTGGTAGACAGCCCCGGGGGAAAGTTGCCTCCGTCTGACCCTGAGATATTGTTGCAAGGACACCGCCTACTATAGTTACCTGCATAGTTCCGGTATGAACACGTGTTGGATGGCGGTGGTAGTCAGCCCCAGTTGCCTCCGTCTGACCCTGAGATATTGTTGCAAGGACACCGCCTACTATAGTTACCTGCATAGTTCCGGTATGAACACGTGTTGGATGGCGGTGGTAGACAGCCCCGGGGGAAAGTTGCCTCCGTCTGACCCTGAGATATTGTTGCAAGGACACCGCCTACTATAGTTACCTGCATAGTTCCGGTATGAACACGTGTTGGATGGCGGTGGTAGTCAGCCCCGGGGGAAAGTTGCCTCCGTCTGACCCTGAGATATTGTTGCAGGGACACCGCCTACTATAGTTACCTGCATAGTTCCGGTATGAACACGTGTTGGATGGCGGTGGTAGTCAGCCCCAGTTGCCTCCGTCTGACCCTGAGATATTGTTGCAAGGACACCGCCTACTATAGTTACCTGCATAGTTCCGGTATGAACACGTGTTGGATGGCGGTGGTAGACAGCCCCGGGGGAAAGTTGCCTCCGTCTGACCCTGAGATATTGTTGCAAGGACACCGCCTACTATAGTTACCTGCATAGTTCCGGTATGAACACGTGTTGGATGGCGGTGGTAGACAGCCCCGGGGGAAAGTTGCCTCCGTCTGACCCTGAGATATTGTTACAAGGACACCGCCTACTATAGTTACCTGCATAGTTCCGGTATGAACACGTGTTGGATGGCGGTGGTAGACAGCCCCGGGGGAAAGTTGCCTCCGTCTGACCCTGAGATATTGTTGCAAGGACACCGCCTACTATAGTTACCTGCATAGTTCCGGTATGAACACGTGTTGGATGGCGGTGGTAGTCAGCCCCGGGGGAAAGTTGCCTCCGTCTGACCCTGAGATATTGTTGCAAGGACACCGCCTACTATAGTTACCTGCATAGTTCCGGTATGAACACGTGTTGGATGGCGGTGGTAGACAGCCCCGGGGGAAAGTTGCCTCCGTCTGACCCTGAGATATTGTTGCAAGGACACCGCCTACTATAGTTACCTGCATAGTTCCGGTATGAACACGTGTTGGATGGCGGTGGTAGTCAGCCCCGGGGGAAAGTTGCCTCCGTCTGACCCTGAGATATTGTTGCAAGGACACCGCCTACTATAGTTACCTGCATAGTTCCGGTATGAACACGTGTTGGATGGCGGTGGTAGACAGCCCCGGGGGAAAGTTGCCTCCGTCTGACCCTGAGATATTGTTGCAAGGACACCGCCTACTATAGTTACCTGCATAGTTCCGGTATGAACACGTGTTGGATGGTAGACAGCCCCGGGGGAAAGTTGCCTCCGTCTGACCCTGAGATATTGTTGCAAGGACACCGCCTACTATAGTTACCTGCATAGTTCCGGTATGAACACGTGTTGGATGGCGGTGGTAGACAGCCCCGGGGGAAAGTTGCCTCCGTCTGACCCTGAGATATTGTTACAAGGACACCGCCTACTATAGTTACCTGCATAGTTCCGGTATGAACACGTGTTGGATGGCGGTGGTAGACAGCCCCGGGGGAAAGTTGCCTCCGTCTGACCCTGAGATATTGTTGCTAGGACACCGCCTACTATAGTTACCTGCATAGTTCCGGTATGAACACGTGTTGGATGGCGGTGGTAGACAGCCCCGGGGGAAAGTTGCCTCCGTCTGACCCTGAGATATTGTTGCAAGGACACCGCCTACTATAGTTACCTGCATAGTTCCGGTATGAACACGTGTTGGATGGCGGTGGTAGACAGCCCCGGGGGAAAGTTGCCTCCGTCTGACCCTGAGATATTGTTGCAAGGACACCGCCTACTATAGCTACCTGCATAGTTCCGGTATGAACACGTGTTGGATGGCGGTGGTAGACAGCCCCGGGGGAAAGTTGCCTCCGTCTGACCCTGAGATATTATCGCAAGGACACCGCCTACTATAGTTACCTGCATAGTTCCGGTATGAACACGTGTTGGATGGCGGTGGTAGACAGCCCCGGGGGAAAGTTGCCTCCGTCTGACCCTGAGATATTGTTGCAAGGACACCGCCTACTATAGTTACCTGCATAGTTCCGGTATGAACACGTGTTGGATGGCGGTGGTAGACAGCCCCGGGGGAAAGTTGCCTCCGTCTGACCCTGAGATATTGTTGCAAGGACACCGCCTACTATAGTTACCTGCATAGTTCCGGTATGAACACGTGTTGGATGGCGGTGGTAGTCAGCCCCGGGGGAAAGTTGCCTCCGTCTGACCCTGAGATATTGTTGCAAGGACACCGCCTACTATAGTTACCTGCATAGTTCCGGTATGAACACGTGTTGGATGGCGGTGGTAGACAGCCCCGGGGGAAAGTTGCCTCCGTCTGACCCTGAGATATTGTTGCAAGGACACCGCCTACTATAGTTACCTGCATAGTTCCGGTATGAACACGTGTTGGATGGCGGTGGTAGTCAGCCCCGGGGGAAAGTTGCCTCCGTCTGACCCTGAGATATTGTTGCAAGGACACCGCCTACTATAGTTACCTGCATAGTTCCGGTATGAACACGTGTTGGATGGCGGTGGTAGACAGCCCCGGGGGAAAGTTGCCTCCGTCTGACCCTGAGATATTGTTGCAAGGACACCGCCTACTATAGTTACCTGCATAGTTCCGGTATGAACACGTGTTGGATGGCGGTGGTAGACAGCCCCGGGGGAAAGTTGCCTCCGTCTGACCCTGAGATATTGTTGCAAGGACACCGCCTACTATAGTTACCTGCATAGTTCCGGTATGAACACGTGTTGGATGGCGGTGGTAGTCAGCCCCGGGGGAAAGTTGCCTCCGTCTGACCCTGAGATATTGTTGCAAGGACACCGCCTACTATAGTTACCTGCATAGTTCCGGTATGAACACGTGTTGGATGGCGGTGGTAGACAGCCCCGGGGGAAAGTTGCCTCCGTCTGACCCTGAGATATTGTTGCAAGGACACCGCCTACTATAGTTACCTGCATAGTTCCGGTATGAACACGTGTTGGATGGCGGTGGTAGACAGCCCCGGGGGAAAGTTGCCTCCGTCTGACCCTGAGATATTATTGCAAGGACACCGCCTACTATAGCTACCTGCATAGTTCCGGTATGAACACGTGTTGGATGGCGGTGGTAGTCAGCCCCGGGGGAAAGTTGCCTCCGTCTGACCCTGAGATATTGTTGCAAGGACACCGCCTACTATAGTTACCTGCATAGTTCCGGTATGAACACGTGTTGGATGGCGGTGGTAGACAGCCCCGGGGGAAAGTTGCCTCCGTCTGACCCTGAGATATTGTTGCAAGGACACCGCCTACTATAGTTACCTGCATAGTTCCGGTATGAACACGTGTTGGATGGCGGTGGTAGACAGCCCCGGGGGAAAGTTGCCTCCGTCTGACCCTGAGATATTGTTGCAAGGACACCGCCTACTATAGTTACCTGCATAGTTCCGGTATGAACACGTGTTGGATGGCGGTGGTAGACAGCCCAGGGGGAAAGTTGCCTCCGTCTGACCCTGAGATATTGTTGCAAGGACACCGCCTACTATAGTTACCTGCATAGTTCCGGTATGAACACGTGTTGGATGGCGGTGGTAGACAGCCCCGGGGGAAAGTTGCCTCCGTCTGACCCTGAGATATTGTTGCAAGGACACCGCCTACTATAGTTACCTGCATAGTTCCGGTATGAACACGTGTTGGATGGCGGTGGTAGACAGCCCCGGGGGAAAGTTGCCTCCGTCTGACCCTGAGATATTGTTGCAAGGACACCGCCTACTATAGTTACCTGCATAGTTCCGGTATGAACACGTGTTGGATGGCGGTGGTAGACAGCCCCGGGGGAAAGTTGCCTCCGTCTGACCCTGAGATATTGTTGCAAGGACACCGCCTACTATAGTTACCTGCATAGTTCCGGTATGAACACGTGTTGGATGGCGGTGGTAGTCAGCCCCGGGGGAAAGTTGCCTCCGTCTGACCCTGAGATATTGTTGCAAGGACACCGCCTACTATAGCTACCTGCATAGTTCCGGTATGAACACGTGTTGGATGGCGGTGGTAGACAGCCCCGGGGGAAAGTTGCCTCCGTCTGACCCTGAGATATTGTTGCAAGGACACCGCCTACTATAGTTACCTGCATAGTTCCGGTATGAACACGTGTTGGATGGCGGTGGTAGACAGCCCCGGGGGAAAGTTGCCTCCGTCTGACCCTGAGATATTGTTGCAAGGACACCGCCTACTATAGTTACCTGCATAGTTCCGGTATGAACACGTGTTGGATGGCGGTGGTAGACAGCCCCGGGGGAAAGTTGCCTCCGTCTGACCCTGAGATATTGTTGCAAGGACACCGCCTACTATAGTTACCTGCATAGTTCCGGTATGAACACGTGTTGGATGGCGGTGGTAGACAGCCCAGGGGGAAAGTTGCCTCCGTCTGACCCTGAGATATTGTTGCAAGGACACCGCCTACTATAGTTACCTGCATAGTTCCGGTATGAACACGTGTTGGATGGCGGTGGTAGACAGCCCCGGGGGAAAGTTGCCTCCGTCTGACCCTGAGATATTGTTGCAAGGACACCGCCTACTATAGTTACCTGCATAGTTCCGGTATGAACACGTGTTGGATGGCGGTGGTAGACAGCCCCGGGGGAAAGTTGCCTCCGTCTGACCCTGAGATATTGTTGCAAGGACACCGCCTACTATAGTTACCTGCATAGTTCCGGTATGAACACGTGTTGGATGGCGGTGGTAGACAGCCCCGGGGGAAAGTTGCCTCCGTCTGACCCTGAGATATTGTTGCAAGGACACCGCCTACTATAGTTACCTGCATAGTTCCGGTATGAACACGTGTTGGATGGCGGTGGTAGTCAGCCCCGGGGGAAAGTTGCCTCCGTCTGACCCTGAGATATTGTTGCAAGGACACCGCCTACTATAGCTACCTGCATAGTTCCGGTATGAACACGTGTTGGATGGCGGTGGTAGACAGCCCCGGGGGAAAGTTGCCTCCGTCTGACCCTGAGATATTGTTGCAAGGACACCGCCTACTATAGTTACCTGCATAGTTCCGGTATGAACACGTGTTGGATGGCGGTGGTAGTCAGCCCCGGGGGAAAGTTGCCTCCGTCTGACCCTGAGATATTGTTGCAAGGACACCGCCTACTATAGTTACCTGCATAGTTCCGGTATGAACACGTGTTGGATGGCGGTGGTAGACAGCCCCGGGGGAAAGTTGCCTCCGTCTGACCCTGAGATATTGTTGCAAGGACACCGCCTACTATAGTTACCTGCATAGTTCCGGTATGAACACGTGTTGGATGGCGGTGGTAGACAGCCCCGGGGGAAAGTTGCCTCCGTCTGACCCTGAGATATTGTTGCAAGGACACCGCCTACTATAGTTACCTGCATAGTTCCGGTATGAACACGTGTTGGATGGCGGTGGTAGACAGCCCCGGGGGAAAGTTGCCTCCGTCTGACCCTGAGATATTGTTGCAAGGACACCGCCTACTATAGTTACCTGCATAGTTCCGGTATGAACACGTGTTGGATGGCGGTGGTAGACAGCCCCGGGGGAAAGTTGCCTCCGTCTGACCCTGAGATATTGTTGCAAGGACACCGCCTACTATAGTTACCTGCATAGTTCCGGTATGAACACGTGTTGGATGGCGGTGGTAGACAGCCCAGGGGGAAAGTTGCCTCCGTCTGACCCTGAGATATTGTTGCAGGGACACCGCCTACTATAGTTACCTGCATAGTTCCGGTATGAACACGTGCTGGATGGCGGTGGTAGACAGCCCCGGGGGAAAGTTGCCTCCGTCTGACCCTGAGATATTGTTGCAAGGACACCGCCTACTATAGTTACCTGCATAGTTCCGGTATGAACACGTGTTGGATGGCGGTGGTAGACAGCCCCGGGGGAAAGTTGCCTCCGTCTGACCCTGAGATATTGTTGCAAGGACACCGCCTACTATAGTTACCTGCATAGTTCCGGTATGAACACGTGTTGGATGGCGGTGGTAGACAGCCCCGGGGGAAAGTTGCCTCCGTCTGACCCTGAGATATTGTTGCAAGGACACCGCCTACTATAGTTACCTGCATAGTTCCGGTATGAACACGTGTTGGATGGCGGTGGTAGACAGCCCCGGGGGAAAGTTGCCACCGTCTGACCCTGAGATATTGTTGCAAGGACACCGCCTACTATAGTTACCTGCATAGTTCCGGTATGAACACGTGTTGGATGGCGGTGGTAGACAGCCCCGGGGGAAAGTTGCCTCCGTCTGACCCTGAGATATTGTTGCAAGGACACCGCCTACTATAGTTACCTGCATAGTTCCGGTATGAACACGTGTTGGATGGCGGTGGTAGACAGCCCCGGGGGAAAGTTGCCTCCGTCTGACCCTGAGATATTGTTGCAGGGACACCGCCTACTATAGTTACCTGCATAGTTCCGGTATGAACACGTGTTGGATGGCGGTGGTAGTCAGCCCCGGGGGAAAGTTGCCTCCGTCTGACCCTGAGATATTGTTGCAAGGACACCGCCTACTATAGTTACCTGCATAGTTCCGGTATGAACACGTGTTGGATGGCGGTGGTAGACAGCCCCGGGGGAAAGTTGCCTCCGTCTGACCCTGAGATATTGTTGCAAGGACACCGCCTACTATAGTTACCTGCATAGTTCCGGTATGAACACGTGTTGGATGGCGGTGGTAGACAGCCCCGGGGGAAAGTTGCCACCGTCTGACCCTGAGATATTGTTGCAAGGACACCGCCTACTATAGTTACCTGCATAGTTCCGGTATGAACACGTGTTGGATGGCGGTGGTAGACAGCCCCGGGGGAAAGTTGCCCCCGTCTGACCCTGAGATATTGTTGCAAGGACACCGCCTACTATAGTTACCTGCATAGTTCCGGTATGAACACGTGTTGGATGGCGGTGGTAGACAGCCCCGGGGGAAAGTTGCCTCCGTCTGACCCTGAGATATTGTTGCAAGGACACCGCCTACTATAGTTACCTGCATAGTTCCGGTATGAACACGTGTTGGATGGCGGTGGTAGACAGCCCCGGGGGAAAGTTGCCCCCGTCTGACCCTGAGATATTGTTGCAAGGACACCGCCTACTATAGTTACCTGCATAGTTCCGGTATGAACACGTGTTGGATGGCGGTGGTAGACAGCCCCGGGGGAAAGTTGCCCCCGTCTGACCCTGAGATATTGTTGCAAGGACACCGCCTACTATAGTTACCTGCATAGTTCCGGTATGAACACGTGTTGGATGGCGGTGGTAGACAGCCCCGGGGGAAAGTTGCCTCCGTCTGACCCTGAGATATTGTTGCAAGGACACCGCCTACTATAGTTACCTGCATAGTTCCGGTATGAACACGTGTTGGATGGCGGTGGTAGACAGCCCCGGGGGAAAGTTGCCCCCGTCTGACCCTGAGATATTGTTGCAAGGACACCGCCTACTATAGTTACCTGCATAGTTCCGGTATGAACACGTGTTGGATGGCGGTGGTAGACAGCCCCGGGGGAAAGTTGCCCCCGTCTGACCCTGAGATATTGTTGCAGGGACACCGCCTACTATAGTTACCTGCATAGTTCCGGTATGAACACGTGTTGGATGGCGGTGGTAGACAGACCCGGGGGAAAGTTGCCTCCGTCTGACCCTGAGATATTGTTGCAAGGACACCGCCTACTATAGTTACATGCATAGTTCCGGTATGAACACGTGTTGGATGGCGGTGGTAGTCAGCCCCGGGGGAAAGTTGCCCCCGTCTGACCCTGAGATATTGTTGCAGGGACACCGCCTACTATAGTTACCTGCATAGTTCCGGTATGAACACGTGTTGGATGGCGGTGGTAGACAGCCCCGGGGGAAAGTTGCCTCCGTCTGACCCTGAGATATTGTTGCAAGGACACCGCCTACTATAGTTACCTGCATAGTTCCGGTATGAACACGTGTTGGATGGCGGTGGTAGACAGCCCCGGGGGAAAGTTGCCTCCGTCTGACCCTGAGATATTGTTGCAAGGACACCGCCTACTATAGTTACCTGCATAGTTGCGGTATGAACACGTGTTGGATGGCGGTGGTAGTCAGCCCCGGGGGAAAGTTGCCTCCGTCTGACCCTGAGATATTGTTGCAAGGTCACCGCCTACTATAGTTACCTGCATAGTTCCGGTATGAACACGTGTTGGATGGCGGTGGTAGACAGCCCCGGGGGAAAGTTGCCTCCGTCTGACCCTGAGATATTGTTGCAAGGACACCGCCTACTATAGTTACCTGCATAGTTCCGGTATGAACACGTGTTGGATGGCGGTGGTAGTCAGCCCCGGGGGAAAGTTGCCTCCGTCTGACCCTGAGATATTGTTGCAAGGACACCGCCTACTATAGTTACCTGCATAGTTCCGGTATGAACACGTGTTGGATGGCGGTGGTAGACAGCCCCGGGGGAAAGTTGCCTCCGTCTGACCCTGAGATATTGTTGCAGGGACACCGCCTACTATAGTTACCTGCATAGTTCCGGTATGAACACGTGTTGGATGGCGGTGGTAGACAGCCCCGGGGGAAAGTTGCCTCCGTCTGACCCTGAGATATTGTTGCAAGGACACCGCCTACTATAGTTACCTGCATAGTTCCGGTATGAACACGTGTTGGATGGCGGTGGTAGACAGCCCCGGGGGAAAGTTGCCTCCGTCTGACCCTGAGATATTGTTGCAAGGACACCGCCTACTATAGTTACCTGCATAGTTCCGGTATGAACACGTGTTGGATGGCGGTGGTAGACAGCCCCGGGGGAAAGTTGCCTCCGTCTGACCCTGAGATATTGTTGCAAGGACACCGCCTACTATAGTTACCTGCATAGTTCCGGTATGAACACGTGTTGGATGGCGGTGGTAGACAGCCCCGGGGGAAAGTTGCCTCCGTCTGACCCTGAGATATTGTTGCAAGGACACCGCCTACTATAGTTACCTGCATAGTTCCGGTATGAACACGTGTTGGATGGCGGTGGTAGTCAGCCCCGGGGGAAAGTTGCCTCCGTCTGACCCTGAGATATTGTTGCAAGGACACCGCCTACTATAGTTACCTGCATAGTTCCGGTATGAACACGTGCTGGATGGCGGTGGTAGTCAGCCCCGGGGGAAAGTTGCCTCCGTCTGACCCTGAGATATTGTTGCAAGGACACCGCCTACTATAGTTACCTGCATAGTTCCGGTATGAACACGTGTTGGATGGCGGTGGTAGACAGCCCCGGGGGAAAGTTGCCTCCGTCTGACCCTGAGATATTGTTGCAAGGACACCGCCTACTATAGTTACCTGCATAGTTCCGGTATGAACACGTGTTGGATGGCGGTGGTAGACAGCCCCGGGGGAAAGTTGCCTCCGTCTGACCCTGAGATATTGTTGCAAGGACACCGCCTACTATAGCTACCTGCATAGTTCCGGTATGAACACGTGTTGGATGGCGGTGGTAGACAGCCCCGGGGGAAAGTTGCCTCCGTCTGACCCTGAGATATTGTTGCAAGGACACCGCCTACTATAGTTACCTGCATAGTTCCGGTATGAACACGTGTTGGATGGCGGTGGTAGTCAGCCCCGGGGGAAAGTTGCCTCCGTCTGACCCTGAGATATTGTTGCAAGGACACCGCCTACTATAGTTACCTGCATAGTTCCGGTATGAACACGTGTTGGATGGCGGTGGTAGACAGCCCCGGGGGAAAGTTGCCTCCGTCTGACCCTGAGATATTGTTGCAAGGACACCGCCTACTATAGTTACCTGCATAGTTCCGGTATGAACACGTGTTGGATGGCGGTGGTAGTCAGTCCCGGGGGAAAGTTGCCTCCGTCTGACCCTGAGATATTGTTGCAAGGACACCGCCTACTATAGTTACCTGCATAGTTCCGGTATGAACACGTGTTGGATGGCGGTGGTAGACAGCCCCGGGGGAAAGTTGCCTCCGTCTGACCCTGAGATATTGTTGCAGGGACACCGCCTACTATAGTTACCTGCATAGTTCCGGTATGAACACGTGTTGGATGGCGGTGGTAGACAGCCCCGGGGGAAAGTTGCCTCCGTCTGACCCTGAGATATTGTTGCAGGGACACCGCCTACTATAGTTACCTGCATAGTTCCGGTATGAACACGTGTTGGATGGCGGTGGTAGTCAGTCCCGGGGGAAAGTTGCCTCCGTCTGACCCTGAGATATTGTTGCAGGGACACCGCCTACTATAGTTACCTGCATAGTTCCGGTATGAACACGTGTTGGATGGCGGTGGTAGTCAGCCCCGGGGGAAAGTTGCCTCCGTCTGACCCTGAGATATTGTTGCAAGGACACCGCCTACTATAGTTACCTGCATAGTTCCGGTATGAACACGTGTTGGATGGCGGTGGTAGACAGCCCCGGGGGAAAGTTGCCTCCGTCTGACCCTGAGATATTGTTGCAAGGACACCGCCTACTATAGTTACCTGCATAGTTCCGGTATGAACACGTGTTGGATGGCGGTGGTAGACAGCCCCGGGGGAAAGTTGCCTCCGTCTGACCCTGAGATATTGTTGCAAGGACACCGCCTACTATAGTTACCTGCATAGTTCCGGTATGAACACTTGTTGGATGGCGGTGGTAGACAGCCCAGGGGGAAAGTTGCCTCCGTCTGACCCTGAGATATTGTTGCAAGGACACCGCCTACTATAGTTACCTGCATAGTTCCGGTATGAACACGTGTTGGATGGCGGTGGTAGACAGCCCCGGGGGAAAGTTGCCTCCGTCTGACCCTGAGATATTGTTGCAAGGACACCGCCTACTATAGTTACCTGCATAGTTCCGGTATGAACACGTGTTGGATGGCGGTGGTAGACAGCCCCGGGGGAAAGTTGCCTCCGTCTGACCCTGAGATATTGTTGCAAGGACACCGCCTACTATAGTTACCTGCATAGTTCCGGTATGAACACGTGTTGGATGGCGGTGGTAGACAGCCCCGGGGGAAAGTTGCCTCCGTCTGACCCTGAGATATTGTTGCAGGGACACCGCCTACTATAGTTACCTGCATAGTTCCGGTATGAACACGTGTTGGATGGCGGTGGTAGACAGACCCGGGGGAAAGTTGCCTCCGTCTGACCCTGAGATATTGTTGCAAGGACACCGCCTACTATAGTTACCTGCATAGTTCCGGTATGAACACGTGTTGGATGGCGGTGGTAGACAGCCCCGGGGGAAAGTTGCCTCCGTCTGACCCTGAGATATTGTTGCAAGGACACCGCCTACTATAGTTACCTGCATAGTTCCGGTATGAACACGTGTTGGATGGCGGTGGTAGACAGCCCCGGGGGAAAGTTGCCTCCGTCTGACCCTGAGATATTGTTGCAAGGACACCGCCTACTATAGTTACCTGCATAGTTCCGGTATGAACACGTGTTGGATGGCGGTGGTAGACAGCCCCGGGGGAAAGTTGCCTCCGTCTGACCCTGAGATATTGTTGCAAGGACACCGCCTACTATAGTTACCTGCATAGTTCCGGTATCAACACGTGTTGGATGGCGGTGGTAGACAGCCCCGGGGGAAAGTTGCCTCCGTCTGACCCTGAGATATTGTTGCAAGGACACCGCCTACTATAGTTACCTGCATAGTTCCGGTATGAACACGTGTTGGATGGCGGTGGTAGACAGCCCCGGGGGAAAGTTGCCTCCGTCTGACCCTGAGATATTGTTGCAAGGACACCGCCTACTATAGTTACCTGCATAGTTCCGGTATGAACACGTGTTGGATGGCGGTGGTAGACAGCCCCGGGGGAAAGTTGCCTCCGTCTGACCCTGAGATATTGTTGCAAGGACACCGCCTACTATAGTTACCTGCATAGTTCCGGTATGAACACGTGTTGGATGGCGGTGGTAGACAGCCCCGGGGGAAAGTTGCCTCCGTCTGACCCTGAGATATTGTTGCAAGGACACCGCCTACAATAGTTACCTGCATAGTTCCGGTATGAACACGTGTTGGATGGCGGTGGTAGTCAGCCCCGGGGGAAAGTTGCCTCCGTCTGACCCTGAGATATTGTTGCAAGAACACCGCCTACTATAGTTACCTGCATAGTTCCGGTATGAACACGTGTTGGATGGCGGTGGTAGACAGCCCCGGGGGAAAGTTGCCTCCGTCTGACCCTGAGATATTGTTGCAGGGACACCGCCTACTATAGTTACCTGCATAGTTCCGGTATGAACACGTGTTGGATGGCGGTGGTAGACAGCCCCGGGGGAAAGTTGCCTCCGTCTGACCCTGAGATATTGTTGCAGGGACACCGCCTACTATAGTTACCTGCATAGTTCCGGTATGAACACGTGTTGGATGGCGGTGGTAGACAGCCCCGGGGGAAAGTTGCCTCCGTCTGACTCTGAGATATTGTTGCAAGGACACCGCCTACTATAGTTACCTGCATAGTTCCGGTATGAACACGTGTTGGATGGCGGTGGTAGTCAGCCCCAGTTGCCTCTGTCTGACCCTGAGATATTGTTGCAGGGACACCGCCTACTATAGTTAACTGCATAGTTCCGGTATGAACACGTGTTGGATGGCGGTGGTAGACAGCCCCGGGGGAAAGTTGCCTCCGTCTGACCCTGAGATATTGTTGCAAGGACACCGCCTACTATAGTTACCTGCATAGTTCCGGTATGAACACGTGTTGGATGGCGGTGGTAGACAGTCCCGGGGGAAAGTTGCCTCCGTCTGACCCTGAGATATTGTTGCAAGGACACCGCCTACTATAGTTACCTGCATAGTTCCGGTATGAACACGTGTTGGATGGCGGTGGTAGACAGCCCCGGGGGAAAGTTGCCTCCGTCTGACCCTGAGATATTGTTGCAAGGACACCGCCTACTATAGTTACCTGCATAGTTCCGGTATGAACACGTGTTGGATGGCGGTGGTAGACAGCCCCGGGGGAAAGTTGCCTCCGTCTGACCCTGAGATATTATTGCAAGGACACCGCCAACTATAGTTACCTGCATAGTTCCGGTATGAACACGTGTTGGATGGCGGTGGTAGACAGCCCCGGGGGAAAGTTGCCTCCGTCTGACCCTGAGATATTGTTGCAAGGACACCGCCTACTATAGTTACCTGCATAGTTCCGGTATGAACACGTGTTGGATGGCGGTGGTAGACAGCCCCGGGGGAAAGTTGCCTCCGTCTGACCCTGAGATATTGTTGCAAGGACACCGCCTACTATAGTTACCTGCATAGTTCCGGTATGAACACGTGTTGGATGGCGGTGGTAGACAGCCCCGGGGGAAAGTTGCCTCCGTCAGACCCTGAGATATTGTTGCAAGGACACCGCCTACTATAGTTACCTGCATAGTTCCGGTATGAACACGTGTTGGATGGCGGTGGTAGACAGCCCCGGGGGAAAGTTGCCTCCGTCTGACCCTGAGATATTGTTGCAAGGACACCGCCTACTATAGTTACCTGCATAGTTCCGGTATGAACACGTGTTGGATGGCGGTGGTAGACAGCCCCGGGGGAAAGTTGCCTCCGTCTGACCCTGAGATATTGTTGCAAGGACACCGCCTACTATAGTTACCTGCATAGTTCCGGTATGAACACGTGTTGGATGGCGGTGGTAGACAGCCCCGGGGGAAAGTTGCCTCCGTCTGACCCTGAGATATTGTTGCAAGGACACCGCCTACTATAGTTACCTGCATAGTTCCGGTATGAACACGTGTTGGATGGCGGTGGTAGACATCCCCGGGGGAAAGTTGCCTCCGTCTGACCCTGAGATATTGTTGCAAGGACACCGCCTACTATAGTTACCTGCATAGTTCCGGTATGAACACGTGTTGGATGGCGGTGGTAGACAGCCCCGGGGGAAAGTTGCCTCCGTCTGACCCTGAGATATTGTTGCAAGGACACCGCCTACTATAGTTACCTGCATAGTTCCGGTATGAACACGTGTTGGATGGCGGTGGTAGACAGCCCCGGGGGAAAGTTGCCTCCGTCTGACCCTGAGATATTGTTGCAAGGACACCGCCTACTATAGTTACCTGCATAGTTCCGGTATGAACACGTGTTGGATGGCGGTGGTAGACAGCCCCGGGGGAAAGTTGCCTCCGTCTGACCCTGAGATATTGTTGCAAGGACACCGCCTACTATAGTTACCTGCATAGTTCCGGTATGAACACGTGTTGGATGGCGGTGGTAGACAGCCCCGGGGGAAAGTTGCCTCCGTCTGACCCTGAGATATTGTTGCAAGGACACCGCCTACTATAGTTACCTGCATAGTTCCGGTATGAACACGTGTTGGATGGCGGTGGTAGACAGCCCCGGGGGAAAGTTGCCTCCGTCTGACCCTGAGATATTGTTGCAAGGACACCGCCTACTATAGTTACCTGCATAGTTCCGGTATGAACACGTGTTGGATGGCGGTGGTAGACAGCCCCGGGGGAAAGTTGCCTCCGTCTGACCCTGAGATATTGTTGCAAGGACACCGCCTACTATAGTTACCTGCATAGTTCCGGTATGAACACGTGTTGGATGGCGGTGGTAGACAGCCCCGGGGGAAAGTTGCCTCCGTCTGACCCTGAGATATTGTTGCAAGGACACCGCCTACTATAGTTACCTGCATAGTTCCGGTATGAACACGTGTTGGATGGCGGTGGTAGACAGCCCCGGGGGAAAGTTGCCTCCGTCTGACCCTGAGATATTATTGCAAGGACACCGCCTACTATAGTTACCTGCATAGTTCCGGTATGAACACGTGTTGGATGGCGGTGGTAGACAGCCCCGGGGGAAAGTTGCCTCCGTCTGACCCTGAGATATTGTTGCAAGGACACCGCCTACTATAGTTACCTGCATAGTTCCGGTATGAACACGTGTTGGATGGCGGTGGTAGACAGCCCCGGGGGAAAGTTGCCTCCGTCTGACCCTGAGATATTGTTGCAAGGACACCGCCTACTATAGTTACCTGCATAGTTCCGGTATGAACACGTGATGGATGGCGGTGGTAGACAGCCCCGGGGGAAAGTTGCCCCCGTCTGACCCTGAGATATTGTTGCAGGGACACCGCCTACTATAGTTACCTGCATAGTTCCGGTATGAACACGTGTTGGATGGCGGTGGTAGACAGCCCCGGGGGAAAGTTGCCTCCGTCTGACCCTGAGATATTGTTGCAAGGACACCGCCTACTATAGTTACCTGCATAGTTCCGGTATGAACACGTGTTGGATGGCGGTGGTAGACAGCCCCGGGGGAAAGTTGCCTCCGTCTGACCCTGAGATATTGTTGCAAGGACACCGCCTACTATAGTTACCTGCATAGTGCCGGTATGAACACGTGTTGGATGGCGGTGGTAGACAGCCCCGGGGGAAAGTTGCCTCCGTCTGACCCTGAGATATTGTTGCAAGGACACCGCCTACTATAGTTACCTGCATAGTTCCGGTATGAACACGTGTTGGATGGCGGTGGTAGACAGCCCCGGGGGAAAGTTGCCTCCGTCTGACCCTGAGATATTGTTGCAAGGACACCGCCTACTATAGTTACCTGCATAGTTCCGGTATGAACACGTGTTGGATGGCGGTGGTAGACAGCCCCGGGGGAAAGTTGCCCCCGTCTGACCCTGAGATATTGTTGCAAGGACACCGCCTACTATAGTTACCTGCATAGTTCCGGTATGAACACGTGTTGGATGGCGGTGGTAGACAGCCCCGGGGGAAAGTTGCCTCCGTCTGACCCTGAGATATTGTTGCAAGGACACCGCCTACTATAGTTACCTGCATAGTTCCGGTATGAACACGTGTTGGATGGCGGTGGTAGACAGCCCCGGGGGAAAGTTGCCTCCGTCTGACCCTGAGATATTGTTGCAAGGACACCGCCTACTATAGTTACCTGCATAGTTCCGGTATGAACACGTGTTGGATGGCGGTGGTAGACAGCCCCGGGGGAAAGTTGCCTCCGTCTGACCCTGAGATATTGTTGCAAGGACACCGCCTACTATAGTTACCTGCATAGTTCCGGTATGAACACGTGTTGGATGGCGGTGGTAGACAGCCCCGGGGGAAAGTTGCCTCCGTCTGACCCTGAGATATTGTTGCAAGGACACCGCCTACTATAGTTACCTGCATAGTTCCGGTATGAACACGTGTTGGATGGCGGTGGTAGACAGCCCCGGGGGAAAGTTGCCTCCGTCTGACCCTGAGATATTGTTGCAAGGACACCGCCTACTATAGTTACCTGCATAGTGCCGGTATGAACACGTGTTGGATGGCGGTGGTAGACAGCCCCGGGGGAAAGTTGCCTCCGTCTGACCCTGAGATATTGTTGCAAGGACACCGCCTACTATAGTTACCTGCATAGTTCCGGTATGAACACGTGTTGGATGGCGGTGGTAGACAGCCCCGGGGGAAAGTTGCCTCCGTCTGACCCTGAGATATTGTTGCAAGGACACCGCCTACTATAGTTACCTGCATAGTGCCGGTATGAACACGTGTTGGATGGCGGTGGTAGACAGCCCCGGGGGAAAGTTGCCTCCGTCTGACCCTGAGATATTATTACAAGGACACCACCTACTATAGTTACCTGCATAGTTCCGGTATTAACACGTGTTGGATGGCGGTGGTAGACAGCCCCGGGGGAAAGTTGCCTCCGTCTGACCCTGAGATATTGTTGCAAGGACACCGCCTACTATAGTTACCTGCATAGTTCCGGTATTAACACGTGTTGGATGGCGGTGGTAGACAGCCCCGGGGGAAAGTTGCCTCCGTCTGACCCTGAGATATTGTTGCAAGGACACCGCCTACTATAGTTACCTGCATAGTTCCGGTATGAACACGTGTTGGATGGCGGTGGTAGACAGCCCCGGGGGAAAGTTGCCTCCGTCTGACCCTGAGATATTGTTGCAAGGACACCGCCTACTATAGTTACCTGCATAGTTCCGGTATGAACACGTGTTGGATGGCGGTGGTAGTCAGCCCCGGGGGAAAGTTGCCTCCGTCTGACCCTGAGATATTGTTGCAAGGACACCGCCTACTATAGTTACCTGCATAGTTCCGGTATGAACACGTGTTGGATGGCGGTGGTAGACAGCCCCGGGGGAAAGTTGCCTCCGTCTGACCCTGAGATATTGTTGCAAGGACACCGCCTACTATAGTTACCTGCATAGTTCCGGTATGAACACGTGTTGGATGGCGGTGGTAGACAGCCCCGGGGGAAAGTTGCCTCCGTCTGACCCTGAGATATTGTTGCAAGGACTCCCTCTCCAGGTAGTCAGGTATGACAACTCCTTGAACTCCATGATGGTGCCAACCTTAGCAGGGTTCTTGGATCCTCTGTTGGCTCGAAACAACTCCCCCTCTGTCCCGTTCCGCTGTGGAAAAATTGATCTATAGTCTCATGAAATTAACTTGCAAGGTGTTGTCACGGATTATGTAATAGGGAAGTGAAGCATGTGACAACTACCAGCCTAAATCTTGTTGCATCCCGAGGGAAGTGACTCGTGTGACAACTACCAACCTAAATCTAGTTGCATCCCGAGGGAAGTGACGCGTGTGACAACTACCAATCTTAATCTAGTTGCATCCCGAGGGAAGTGACGCGTGTGACACCTACCAACCTAAATCTAGTTGCATCCCGAGGGAAGTGACGCGAGTGCCAACTACCAACCTAAATCTAGTTGCATCCCGAGGGAAATGACGCGATTGCCAACTACCAACCCAAATCTAGTTGCATCCCGTTCTCTTGCCTAAAGTATTGTAGTGATAATATCGCTGCCTGTTGTCAGACGTTTTTTAGTGGGGTCGCATTCCATTCACGGTTGGTGCAGTCAATGCAGTGGACAATAACAATGCATGTTTTGGGAAATCCGGTGGTAAATACCGTTGAAATAGACCGTGTGGAGCGACCGTCTCTTTTCAGAATTTAAGGGGACATTTTGCTTCTTACGGCGTGGATAGTATACAAAAAGTCGTCGTACAACAACTTCGGTAATGCATTTGTCATCAATCAATGATGTGTTTACGGTCTCGGCCAACCGAGCAGGTATTTGAATTAGCCACGGCCGCTGGTTGGCTGCCGCTCACCCACCCGTGACGGAAGCATTACCGGAGTTGTTGTACGACTACTATAAAACAGGTCAGTTAGTGATTATTACTGACCATGTATTGGATTCCTGAAACCTCAAAACACAGCTGGAACGATTAGCAAGGCTTATGCACTCTACTATAAGCGGAAGGCCGCATTTTCGAATGTGTGAAAGAACACAAGCAATCTCTTGATATCCGTTGAGACAGCGTGCATGAAACAAGCGCATAAGCACACGGCTCAATTTAGGGGCTTGTGACATCAAAATGCGGACAAATAATTTGTAGCTATGCAACTCTAAATTGTTGTATCTTTCTTTGATTGGTGCATAGACTAGATTAAATGGCGGACGAGCTATATGACTCCAAACAACTTTCTGAAACGTAGTTATTATTGAATATAGTAATTGTAGAATTACAAAACTTGAGTCATCAATTTAATCAACTTCATTTTCACTGTTTCGTCTTAAGGAGAACGAAATATCAGAACGAATGACCCTCTCTATAATATTTTACATAAACGAAACTATCTGTCAACTGTTACTGTCATGATTGTTTGGAATCAGAAATAGGGTTCGTCATTGGTTGACACGGGAAACGTGACGTCACACTAATATACTATATTCAATCAAATACCTTACTAGCTGCACTAGAATACTGAATACTCGACACTGCCGTGAAATAGTGGCGAAAAGCCGATACTAGCGCCACTACCGGAGCGGTTCGACCGTAATTGATTGCTTAGGTTCAAAGCAATAGGGAGTATGCAATAACGTCATTTCCGGTATCGCATGGTGGCCATACTGAGGTATTCTGTAAACATTTGTTTACGTTCTTCCGACCCTTCATTGTTGCAATATTGCAGATGTCCTTTCACTGACACATCAACTGTTTTCAAACAAAGGTTCCGTATTATGACTAAAAACAAAAAAAGCACGCGTAAACTCTGTTTGAAGACAATCATTTGAATGTTTTATCATTTGTTTTCATTGTTGTTATCATTTTCTTGAACGTTTACCTGCAGACATCAATCTAAACGGCTTAAAACTGTGATTTTTCCTGGATAACCTATGTGTCTTCTATTGACAGAACGAAGGTAAACAAGCAATGTGTACCTCATAATGGCCGCCACGTGACGTCTATTGAATACGCCCTATAGTAAATTAATGCGCCCCTTCAGAGGCGACGCTTTTCGAGTTACGGCGGCACCCATCCCGGCCCACGTAACAACTTTTTCCACGTTTTGACGCGACAGTATTTTGCGCTAGACCTTTGACTACACGTGGGTATTTTTTTCGGAGTCCCCACCCCCACCCCTTCCCACCCCCCGACGTGTTTTATCTCGTAAAGTGTGCGATTTGGATGCTCCGGTTTTACGGTAAAAATTATACAAAATTTAAATGTTTTTTGAAAATTTTTTCAATGCTTTTGATCTAAAGTAAATTGAATGACGCATCTTTTGGTGTGAATTTTATTAATGTAAATTGTCCCGTTTAAAAGTTACGGGCATCCAAACACGAAAGTTTTTCGAAAACGAGATTTGACGGTATGGTACATTTTTAACGCGTCACATTCAAACGGCCCTGCCCGTCGAACCAAACGAGAAAAACCATTTCTTTTTGTTTCGTTACCGTTGGTTACCATCTGGGTAACTACGATTTGAAAATTTTGTGGATTCGTCCCAAGAGTTTCGTCACACGTATCGTGTACATTTGGTCGCGCGCATTTTTTAAAAGGTGCGGGGACACTTTTCTCCCACATTGTTTGTTTGCGAACTTTCTTAACTTTTTCATCCTAAAGCACGTACATTAATCTGGATTTTTACTGTCCAAATGTTTGAATTTCGTCCCGGATGCTTAGTTATGGGCACTTTTCCATTTTCTGTACACGGTTTCAGTTTTGATTTTTCTGCGTCAAGTTGGTAGTTGCGAAATGTTTTTTTTTCTTTATTCCGATACTGAACACTTGCCCGTACAGGGGCATGAAAAAACAATTTCGAACACTTACCCCCACACCGAATGACAGACGTTCGCGCAACGCATTTTTCATGGCGATATTAAAACACGCATACAAAAGTTTTCCTTTTGTATATTAAAAGTGTGTTTTAAATGCCATCCAACAAACACTTGTGATTATTATTAATAAATAGACATTTGTTTATCGGAAAATGTTACTTTCTAAAATAAGACTTTACGGGTGTCCTGGTTATGGTGCTTTATCGGATTTCATGCGTAGCGGTTTTTTGCCGGAATTTGTCTTTGGGAATTTTTCAAAGTCTTAAAAAAGCATGTTGGAATTTGTTGTAATTTTTCGTATTCATTTTTCTGGTGTCCAAATCTATTGCCGACATATTGAACGTTCCCGGACGTAAACGGCACGTATTGTTTCGTCTATCTTTGAGTGAATTTGGTAATTTTTGTAATTTTGATTTTTAATTTTCATTTTAGAACGTCCCCCAAATGTCCCGTTTTGAATTTGGACAACCCATGTTGATATCATCTGAGAGAACGTTTCAATACGTTTCATAACATGTGCATTTCATTGACAACACACTTACCGGGACGTACCGGTAAGCTTTTGTACGTTCGGAAACGTGCGAGAATTTCAACTTTGTGGTTTTTGAACGCCCAAAGTACGAATTTATTATGAATGTTTTCAAAATTTTTCGACGGCATTTGTTTCCCTCATTCTTTATTAAATATGGTTAGTTCTTACTTGATGGAAAAAGCTCAAAACACGACGACGGGGGGGGGGGGGGGGGGGGGGGGGTGCCGTGTACATCGATGTAAACTGAAGATGATCAACTTCGACACTCACTTTTGTCTTTGATGGCTTATTGTGGCGACCGGTATGACTTACAGACTTTGTGTTAACTTTTTTAGAAAGCGTGATTCAATATTAAATATTCGAATTCTTTAATTCACCAAAAAAGCTCAACCCGAACTTTTTATACGCGCCCGTGTTACACGATGCTTAACGGATAAATTAACCAATGTTGTAGCATAGTATATAGAGTTCAAGAGTCAAGTGTCATAATTCGAATCCCACAATTTCAAGTTTCTTTCTTTACTCAAGTATCCACGAGAGTTTTACATAGCAAGGTAGCAGTCCCTGGGCAGGCACGCGGGTTGAGATTTTGTACAGAATATTGATTGATATTTGGGCTTAACGTCTCATATTTTTGCAACGAGGCTAATCGAGACAATGAGTGGGTGATAGATGAAGATGAAATAGGGGACTGTTTGGAGGAAAGGGGCAAATAGGAGGGCGGGGTGGAAAGGGGAAGGGGGAGGAAAGGGGATTGGGGTGTGGACTGCACTTCGTCTGACTTCTCCTCCTCGACCAGTCCGGCTAGGGTGGCCCTACCAGAAGCATACGCTTCTGCCGGCATAGCTCTCGGGATCAACAAAGCACGCAAACCTGCCCACCGCGATAAGGTAGCAGTCCCTGGGCAGGTGTACAGAATATTAGAAAGGTACAATTATGAGTGAAGCTGATGCTATTGAGAGGCATGTGGCCTTCATAATAATGGGTTAATTCAAGTAGATACATTTTGAAGCCTGTATTGACAAATCATCACAACCTCCCCCCCCCCCCCTCTTTTCACCGATGGCTTGTCCACATACCAGCAATAAATAATGAGTCGATGATCATTCCGCCTGCAGAACGTATAAATTATGATTTCATGCAATACACTTAGTTTGTTGTGGAATTTCTAGTTATCCTACGTATATGTCAGTCTTCTTAAAAAGTGGATAAATGAGATTGTTTGTTGTAATGTTTCAAATTAAAACGTAAAAGCTGAGCTTACGGACGCAAAGGTCAAACCAAAGAACCATATGCTACTTCGCTGACTCTTATGGGAAGCGTCATAGTAAATTCATATTTGCCGCGCAGCGATCGAACCGCTCCGACAGAATGCGCTACTTTCGCCGTTCGCCGCCTTCTTACATGCTAAACACCGCGATTGTTCTGTATTCTAGCGCAGCTGGTTACTAAAGTATTTGATTCAATGTTTGTCCGAAACAAAACGCGACAACATAATATAGGCACCGAGTTTGGCCACTGAGCGCGCTAGTGAAAACGAATGAAGCGCTCAAGTGGCAATGTCACGCAACTTTACGATGAAGCAGCGTCGTTCTTCCTACGTCGAAAATGGCAAAATTGTGATAATTGTTTAACTAAATACGGCTTTTAAAAATTTTTGCCAGATCATTTAAATCAGGACACGTTTTAGACTTACAAACAAAAAACAACACAAAACAAACACAAACAAAACAAGACAATAAAAGACTAAAACAAACACAAAACAAAATTCAACAAAACAAAATAAAAACAACAAGAAAAACAAGATATTTCACAATAGTATCCAGCACTATTTTCAACCACGGGATGCAAATCTTCACCAATAAGTTGCTACATTTGGCCACATATAGCGCTGTATGTACTTACACACGGTGCCTATTAGCTTGTGCTACACTCACCGCTCCAAAGAAGGAAAATTTGAAAAGATTTGGGCTGACTTCTACAACTTCTTGGCGATTCTCCGCTTTCAACTGAAAACAGACTGTCTTCGTTGTAAACTCTTTGACGGTACAGTTGATGGTGATGCCTTCGAATAGAAGATCTTTGACTTTCACGTTCATGTAGATTGAGGTTGGTTTTCTGAAGAGTTCGGTCACTGCTGGATCCATCATTCCCAACATTGGGTACATTTCCAGCTGGACTTTCAGCACGATGCTCTGTCAACAATAACAATAGCACATTTAATTTAAATAAAAAATAACAATTAATGGAATAAAATAACAAGTTAAGCATGCATGTTTAAGTTTATATTGGTTTTTCATCTCTTTTAGAGGTTGGTTAGCCGGGGATATAGATTCAGTGTCCTGAATTTTCTTGATTCACTTTGATCTCAACTTTTCTCGGATTAAGATTTTCAAGACCATCTGATTTTCAAGATTCGCAGAGAAGATAGAAGGCGTGTGCGGCTTCCTGGGTTGCTTTTAAGTGAAATTTTATTTTTCCCAGATTGCAGTTTCTGATTTTTTGTTTATGCATTTTAGTTTGAGCTGGGACCTTAAATAAATCCGGTTTACATTTTTCTTTTTCTTTTCTTTTCTTTTCTCGTTTTTTTTCTTCGCTTTTCACTTATATATATTTCTTGATTCAAACCGAGTAAACAACTTGAGTAATGCCTCCAACTTCAATGTCCAGTTAAAGTGAAATTTAACTGTCAGGTTAAGTCCGATTCACACAACGTTATAAGAATGGTATAAGGTATAGGTATAGTCACAAGCCGAGTTGGGCCATAGGGATTACGTACAAGGGTTCACACAAATGTGTCATTGCAATAGCAATAGCAATTGGTATAAGACTGGTATAAGATTTCAACTTTCTTATGACGGACCAATCATACGTTGAAACGTCACTTATAACACGCCAATGGGATGCTAGCAACTTGAATCAATGTAACAGATGCTTTCATTGTAAATTATTAGTCAAAACAAAAACTCACCGTATACATCCGGATCACATCAAATAGACCTTGCATCCGGTGACTACGTGCAAAATATCTTCTCCCATCGGCGTCATTAATGATTTAACAACACAACAATAATGAATAATAATAATTATTGTTTTTCTTATTATTTTTAACTATTGTTTTTAATTATTGTCAATAGATTCGATGCCGGTTTAAAACGTAAATAACAGCTGCGGGAAGTCAGCTGATTGACAGCCAGCTGTAGTTACTCAAACTGCCGCCAGAGCAAGTCAAAGAAGTCAACACAAGAATGTAGTATCTTTTCAGGAAAGTCTTAGGCGTCCTTAGCTTATACCTTATACCACTTTCTTATACCCTATTCTTATTGCTATTGCAAAACCTTATAACTTTGTGTGAATTGGACTTTAGCCAAGTTTCGTGTATTTCTATTGGCCGTTGTCATGGTGAAAACAATTTAACTGAAAAGTAGATTTTAACTGGACATTGAAATACCGGCCCTAAACAGAGCTTTACAAGAAAGATAATCTTACAAACGAACAAGATGTTTGGAATCGTCACCACTTCATTGCCGGTCAGAGTGACTGATTGTAATAGAAGCAGCTGATTGGTCAAAGAAAGTGAGTACACAGAGCTTTACAAGAAAGATAGTCTTACCAGGAACAAGATGTTTGAAATCGTCACCACTTCATTGCCAGTCAGAGCGACTGATTGTAATAGAAGCAGCTGATTGGTCGAAGAAAGTGAGTACACAGAGCTTTACAAGAAAGATAGTCTTACCAGGAACAAGATGTTTGAAATCGTCACCACTTCATTGCCAGTCAGAGCGACTGATTGTAATAGAACCATCTGATTGGTCGAAGAAAGTGAGTACACAGAGCTTTACAAGAAAGATAGTCTTACCAGGAACAAGATGTTTGGAATCGTCACCACTTCATTGCCGGTCAGAGTGACTGATTTTTATAGAACCATCTGATTGGTCGAAGAAAGTGAGTACACAGAGCTTTACAAGAAAGATAGTCTTACCAGGAACAAGATGTTTGAAATCGTCACCACTTCATTGCCAGTCAGAGCGACTGATTGTAATAGAAGCAGCTGATTGGTCGAAGAAAGTGAGTACACAGAGCTTTACAAGAAAGATAGTCTTACCAGGAACAAGATGTTTGAAATCGTCACCACTTCATTGCCAGTCAGAGCGACTGATTGTAATAGAAGCAGCTGATTGGTCAAAGAAAGTGAGTACACAGAGCTTTACAAGAAAGATAGTCTTACCAGGAACAAGATGTTTGGAATCGTCACCACTTCATTGCCAGTCAGAGCGACTGATTGTAATAGAAGCAGCTGATTGGTCAAAGAAAGTGAGTACACAGAGCTTTACAAGAAAGATAGTCTTACCAGGAACAAGATGTTTGGAATCGTCACCACTTCGTTGCCGGTCAGAGAGCCGGAGAGTGACTGATTGTAATAGATCCAGCTGATTGGTCGAAGAAAGAGTGTAGACAGAGCTTTACAAGAAAGATAATCTTACCAGGAACAAGATGTTTGGAATGGTCACCACTTCATTGCCTGTCAGAGAGTGACTGATTGTAATAGAACCAGCTCATTGGTCGAAGAAAGTGTGTACACAGAGCTTTACAAGAAAGATAGTCTTACCAGAAACAAGATGTTTGGAATGGTCACCACTTCATTGCCAGTCAGAGCGACTGATTGTAATAGAAGCAGCTGATTGGTAGAAGAAAGTGTGTACACAGAGCTTTACAAGAAAGATAGTCTTACCAGAAACAAGATGTTTGGAATCGTCACCGCTTCATTGCCTGTCAGAGAGTGACTGATTGTAATAGAACCAGCTCATTGGTCGAAGAAAGTGTGTACACAGAGCTTTACAAGAAAGATAGTCTTACCAGAAACAAGATGTTTGGAATGGTCACCACTTCATTGCCAGTCAGAGCGACTGATTGTAATAGAAGCAGCTGATTGGTAGAAGAAAGTGTGTACACAGAGCTTTACAAGAAAGATAGTCTTACCAGAAACAAGATGTTTGGTCTCGTCACCGCTTCATTGCCTGTCAGAGAGTGACTGATTGTAATAGAACCAGCTGATTGGTCGAAGAAAGTGTGTAGAAAGAGCTTTACAAGAAAGATAGTCTTACCAGAAAGAAGATGTTTGGAATCGTTACCACTTCCTTTCCGGTCAGAGAACTGGAGAGTAATAGCAAAGAGCTTGGAATCTTTGGTTGATTGATCGAAGAAAGTGTGTTTATGTGCTTTACAAGAAAGACAGTCTTACCAAGAACAAGATGTTTGGAATCGTCACCACTTCATTGCCAGTCAGAGAGCCGGAGAGGGACTGATTGTAATAGAACCAGCTCATTGGGCGATATTGTACTGAGTCATCGGTATTACGATCCTTGAGCTTCACTTTCCACTTGTATTCGCTGAAACCAACAAGTGTCTTACTTAGTAAACTTGCCCCAAGGAAATTAAGTATTCTTAAAGCGCGTTAACATAACTGACTAGTAATGATTGACTAACAGCTGTGATCAAGCCACGAGCTTCTTTCATTGGCTACGATTGAGAATACTGCTCTCCGATTGGCTGTGACTAAGGTTTGTCTTGACTTGTCTAGGAAATTGAACATATCACAACTCCTTGGTCAAGTCCTTAGTCACGGCCAATCAGCATGTAGTATTCCCACAGTCGGCCAATGAGAGAAGTCTGTTGCTTTATCACGGCTGTTAGTCAATAATCACTCGTCAGTTATATAAACGCTCTCTTAGTATGCAATATGCTCATTTGTTTGTGGGTGGATGAAATTCATAGCCGTCTCCTATCCCTTGGGGCGCCCGTTGTTGCTTATACTTGTTTTCTATATGGGAAATAAAGTGCATGAAATGGCAACAACGGGCGCCCCTAGGAATGCAGGGACGACTATGAATACAGTTGTATGGGATGATGGCCGACCGCTAAGTGCTATCCCCCGTTTTCCCCGCCATAACGAAGTGTGAAAGCTTCGATCATTTTTATTTATCAATGAAATCTACTCCAAAACACCCAAAAATTTATGTGATTTTCAGCGTCAATGATAAAACAATGCACAACAATGAAAAATGCACCTTCACAATACATTTGGAAACTAGTTGTTTGTTATTGTTGTCATTGATCTATCAAGGACCCTTAGATCAAGTCACGACGCTCAAGATTAATTCTGATAATTGTCTAAAGATTGCTTGTGCAAAGTGCCTCTTAGTGTAGTCGGTACAGTGTTGTCGGTACAGTGCTGCCTGTACAGTGTTGCCGGTACAGTGTTGCCGGTACAGTGTTGCCGGTACAGTATTGCCAGTACAGTGTCAGTGTTGCTGGTACAGTGTTGTCGATACTCACTCGTAGACGAATGGTCCCACCTCCTGTAGCACAGGTTTCTCACCCTTCTGAACACCCATCGGGTTCGTCACGTTCCAGATGTAGATCTTGAGGTAGAGGGGGTCGGGCAACTTTTCAAACAGCCCTCGCGACATCGAGCCGGGGGTGAGGACCTTCTCCTGGAACAGCCAACCGTACATCCCAACGTAACTAGTCTCATGCTTACTATACGACATAGCCGAGTCCAATGGTACCAACTTAATTTTCTACTTCTCTAATTTTCACCATCTACTTTAAAACAGGGTCACTAGTGATTGTTTACGACCGTGGGTTGTGCATCTGGAAGTTTTTAACACATTGGGCGTGACAAATGAATGATCCTTGTGTATTATACTAAGTGGAAGACTTGCTTGTTACAAATGTGTGAAAGATCGCCAGAAATCTGTTGATTTTTGTTAAACTTTTGCTTTAGTACAGTTCCGGCGTTGAGTATCTATTGTGGTGTAGAAACCCAACGCCAGCGGCTGTATAGTGTTTATCTACAGCTTCGTAGGTCAATATATGACAGTCGGATAGTAGCAGAATGGAAACGCACGCACGAATCGCTATCGCGCGCTGTCATCGTCCACGCACTTGCGTTCTGCTACTAGCCGACTAGATTATGTTGAGCGGTACGAGACAGTAGACAGATTCTTTACCTTACAATACACACTCAACGGTTTCGGTGAGAATTTCTGACCCTGATTCAAATGTTGGAATCATGAAAACCCCAAAACAATGGGCGTGACTAATGTGGCTAGTTCAAAAGACCGCCTGTAATACAAATATATGAAAGGACGCTGGGAAATGTATTGATTTACTTTCTTTAGCCATTTATGTCACGGGCGTGAGGGGGATATGTGCACTAATTTTGTTCTCTAATGTTTTCGCTCATTTTTTTTTTTATTTTATTTTTTTTTTAATATTGTCTTTGACTCGGCTACCTTTGCAATCTGTGAATCTACGACCTTCGGAATGAGGAAGAAGCCACCAATCAGACCCATGACGAGAAATGCACCTCCTCCCACCAGAAGAAGCAACGACACTGGAGGCATTGCGGCACTACTGAAGATTCAATCAAACAATTCGAAACCAGTTTGAAACATAATTAATTCAAATTATCGGCACCTGTATATGAAAAAAATGTTAATCAATATATATTTTAAAGAAACACTACAATGAATAAGAGAACGAATTTAAGAGAAACCAACCACAGTACTGAAGATTCGAAACCAGTTTGAAACTAAAACTAATTCAAATTATCGGTACCTGTATATGAAAAATTAAATCAATATATATTTTAAAGAAACACTTCAATGAATGAGAAAACGAATCTCGACCAACCACAACTAAGAAACAGAAATCACAACTGAGTGTCATGAACCATGTAACGGTTGAACCCAAAAGACATTCATTCATAAACCATCATAGGAAGTGATGTTATAAAGTTCCTACTTCCGTGTATGTATATTTGTGAGTATGAGACTTCCTTGTTATACCCGTCGTTTGTTCTGGCGCGTCGTTGAATCAGGTCGTTAATAATGGACGGTAAATAGAGAGCGCGGGACCAGGAAGGGAAGTTACACAAGCGGTGGTTAGTTAACTATATAGAGGGCGCTGGCTGTAGAAGGGTGCGGGGTCAATGTAATAGGAAGGTCAAAGTAATTTTATTTCATTGTTTGATCCTATAGGGAAAATTCTGGTGACGTCACAATGGACATTGACCATTTGCACGGTCCTCTAAATCTTCAATGGCAACAATAAACAATAATGACAAATTAACCTTGACAACACTTGAAAACTAGTTTTTATTGTTTGGCATTGTTGTCATTGAAGATCTAGAGAACAGTGATTAACTCTATCTAAGGGTCCTAGATCAATTTTTGAAAATGGCCTATTGAACTGTCTATTGAATAGAAGAGAAATATGGTTTCCACAAAACATGAGAATTTCAGCACTTATATCTCCCGATAAAGTGTACGAAAATGATTATTATATGCCATTGTAAATATGGTTAAAAGAGTAATTGAGACAAAATAGTTTACTTATGTTGCTTTCCAGTAATAAGAACAAACCAAAGTTAGTGAACAGTTGAATTTCAACCAAACGCCATCTGAAACATTGTAACAATGAACTACCAATCACATGCCATTGTGGCACATGCGCATTATGTGAATACACCCTATTCAGTTATAAAACTGAACAATAAATAGAACTATGAAATCAATAATTCAATAATCATAAAATAATAACGGATATTGTGTGTGTTTATTGTTGCAAGGATGGCGAGTAGAATTATGTTATAAATATTTAAAATGTATTCGATTGGAAGGGAAATACTGACCTCAAATCCTCAATATAATGAACTTGAAATGTTGTAGAATGCAAAAGCTGTAGATATTATGTAACAGCTGTTGTTGTTGCTGTTGTTGTGCAGTTTGTCGAGCGCTTTTAATTTTTATAAACTGTGCATACATAACATATACAAAAGTTGAACTCTATAATTGAAACGTTGACTGTTGAGAGTATCATAATTACTTTGTATTAATTTTTCAGGGGTCATTACTTTCAATATCGGTACTTTAACGGGAAATAGTAGTCTCTTAAAATCCGCACAGAATAATAATATTTTTCCACCTTTCATATTTCATTTCCTACACTTATCATCCACTGTGACGTCTTTCATTATGTCTTTTATCTAATTCTTAGTCTTGATTAATTTATCTTGAATAACGTTCATAAATCCCTCTGTTTCGCTGAAAATTTCCCCTGACGTTAACCATTAGCATTTGATGCTACCCTATCGACGTGTTTTTTTTTTTTTTTTTGTAATTCGTTGTTATGTCTGCTGTGTAGAACCTTTTCTGATATTCTTTGCTCCGTTGATGTGTCTGAATTGATTTGTTCTTGTGTTTAAATGTGCTTCACGCAAATTGAGCAGAGAGAACAATTATTTGTCTGCCGACACAATAGCTCTGTGAAGTTGTGAATGTGGACATTTTGTATAAAAGTATTTCCCGACAATTTCAAGCTGCATATTGCATCGTTTTCAATAAAGAACCAACAAATAAATGTATCTTATAAACGTGAATTACACAATATCGATTTCAGGTTGTACGTACGTTTTAGTTTCTCCACATTTACTCCCTTGCAATCCTGCGCTCCTGATCAGTTGGGATCTCACATCGTCCCCAGCTTTCCAACACACGCTGTGACGTCATCGAGAGGACAAAATCAATTTGCTCTCTCTCTCATTGTTTTGAGAGCACAGTGAGATGGATAAATAAATATAACATAAATTAGTAATATTTTTTGTAAGTAGGCTACATTTATAATGTAAAACTTCCTTTGTTCCTCTTAAAGTGGATGGATCTAATCAGGGAGGAATAAAATGAGGAATTGGGAGTCGAAATTGATCAAGGATCAATGAACAAATTGCAAAAGAAATTGCTCTTTTTGCATTGGATGCAGATCTGTTTACTAATAATGAGGGTAATTACTTCTGGGTCTGGGTCCTTGATAGATCAATGACAACAATGTTCTACAATAACAACTAGTTTCCAATTATTATGCTAAGGTGCATTTTTCACTGTTGTGCATTGTTGTCATTGAAGATCTAGAGGGCTGTGATGAATTCTATCTAAGGAAGGGTCCTAGATCAATTTTGAAAATGATCTATTCACTGGTTCTACAATCTTCGGATAACTATGTTTGTACTTAAAGACACCCTCCGGTTTTCACCATGACAATAAAGCTTTAAAATTTACATAACTTTTTATATAACACCTTACACTAAGATCGTTTGCAGTCATAGAATAATAGTACTAAGCTCTATCAAACATACAAATACGAAATTCCATGTTTTGGGACTAATCAATAAAATTTAATAGTCAGAATTGTTATTTCATACATCTTATACAGTACACTGCCAATCCATTTCACAAAGATGGAGACATCAATTGTCAGTAGACCATGAAACATGATTTCATTTAAAAAAGCAAACTCCACTACCTAAACATCATGAAAATCTCTTTCTCTTTCTCCCAGTCTTTTTATCTCCAAATATCAATTAAAATACATATTATATACTGAATGTCATCTATTGCATTCATTCCAATCCTCCATTTAAATAAATACTCACACAAAATATATATTGTATTAAATAAACATATTTTACTGATTTCAGATAGTTTCAAGTTTCAACGTCGAATTCGTAATTTAGTTCTTTGGTAAATGTTGTTGGCCCAGATTGCTTCGCTCATCATGCAACGTAGTTGTTGTTGTCTACTCGAGTTTGAACGTTGCATTGTAGCATCCAACGTGCTCTCCGTTCTGTGTTAGTTCCACCTTGGCGTGGTAGGTTCCCGTAGCCAGAAAGCCAAGGGCGTGGCTAGGCGGATGAGCCAAGAACTGTCCCCCAGGAAAGTCGTAGTTTCCCTACACAAGTCAAGATGATATTAGTATTTGACAGAAAGAAATGTATAGTTAGGTAAGCCAACGGTTTAGCCGCGGTCGCTTAACCGGTTCCCATACGAACACCGAAGTTAAGCAAACTCGGGCTACGTCAGGAGGTGGATGGGTGACCACTCTCCTCTGAAACACTAGTTACCGTTGGTTTGAACAGATTGGAGGGTTCGAAAGCTTGTGAAACAGCTTCGTTCTTCTCGTAAACTGCTCGGCAGTCCAGGTTAGTGGAGGAACCTATATGACTGGTCAAGGTTACACCGTCCTTTCGGATGGGACGTAAAGCCGATAGTCCTCTTGGTACTTTTCGACAGGAGAAGGCTACGTGCCGGTATCAGACTTCCCCTCCTCCCTTCTGCATTATCATTCATCAATCATCACTCATCAGGCTAAAGAGGGCATTGTGCCCTACACTGGCCTTAATTACAATGAAGTGAAGTAAAGTATGTATAGTTAGGTAGTTTGAAGTACAGGGCCTTGAGAATCGTAGATCTGAGTCACGTGAACCAATCAGGAACGAGAACGGTTAAATACGTATTGAGTACTGTCACAACACAACCTCAAGCAACAACTACTTTAATGGAAACAAATAGCCATTAACTTTAATTATAATTATATTTGTTTGTTATTATTATTATTATTATTATTATTATTGGATTTCTTTCCCAGTTGCACGATTTTAGGATTGTCAGCTATAGTCAAGTGTGATAGGATTGTAGATTGCGATTGCAATCGGCGACTCCAGTCTACGATTCCAATTGTAGTGTGATAAGGCCATATCACATTAGGTTCCGAACTGACAATTGCAATCGTAGATTCGAGCTTACGATTGGCGGCGCATGCGCAGTAGCTCAGTTCGGCCAGTCTACGGTTGCAATCTTTTTATAGACGGAGCTCTAAAATAAGATTGGGAATCGTAGATCCGAGTCACGTGAACCAATCAGGAAGGAGAACGGTTAAATACGAATTGAGCACTAACACAACATAACCTCAAGCAACAACTATTTTAATGGAAACAAAGAGCCAATAACTTTAATTATATATTTGTTTGTGATTAAGGCTTGTCTTTTTAGTTATTATTATTGAATTTATTTCCTAGTTGAACGATTTTAGGATTGTCAGCTGGTCAAGTGTGATTGGATAATTTTAGATTGCGATTGCAATTGGCGACTCCAGTCTACGATTCCAACTGTAGTGTGATATGGGCTTATATAACCTGTATGTTGGACTGGCTGGCTTTGATAAGACGTGTATGTGCCTATGGTCGGTAAAGTAGACTACTTGACCGACCTAGTACCGCGCCAGCATTTTTGTTCTTTCGTGTTTGTAACAGGGTGCGACTGGTTTCTCAAACTAAAGTTTTCACAACTATATAATATATGGCTATATTTTATGGTAATAGACTTTTTTCACAATTAATCTAGGACCCTTAGATAGAAGTAATCACGGCCCTCTAGATCTTCAATGACAACAATGCATGACAGTGAAAAATTTAAAAACTAGTAGCAATTGTTGAGAATTGTTGTCATTGACCTATTAAGGACAATTACGTAGAAGTAATCATGGCCCTCTAGATCAATTCTGAAAATCGTCGTTTTTCCCTCGGTAAAGCATCCCAAATAAAATCAAAACGAATCCAAACCGGGTTACTTACGGGTGGTATTGGGCAACGGCAAGGCACGTCGTATAGGTAAAAGTTCGGTGGACAATCTCCGTCTTCACCTGGACCATACGTGCAAAGATCCTGGATGTCGCAGGAACCAACTCCATTGATGCAGGGGACCGGAAGCCAGATGTAACCAAGCACCCTTCTTTGTAGACTTATCGCCATCTGAAAGAAACCTTGTTTGGCTGTATGTTCACCTATAGCCTGCGGAACTACCGACTTCGGTTCGTTAAAATTGCTTTAAAATGTGTTTAAATTGTCTCGAATGTAAATCAAAATATGTCATCCTGAAGAGAATGTATGTTTGCACTTCCATATAAATGTTTTGTGTGTCAGCTGATATGATTTCAAAGCTTCTGATTGGTGGTTGCCATGGTGAAAACAAGTTAGAGCAGACTTTATTGGTTAGTTGAAAGTTATAAAACCAGGCATTAGTAAGGACGTGTCCGAATTCCTCTTTATCATTGCTAACTCTAGGTCTAAGTCTAAATTTGACGTCATCAATCATCGGTGACGTATGAAGTACTGTCCGAAATCGTTAAGTCTAGGTCTAAATCGAAGTTTAGGACGTGTCCGAATTAAAAGTCTAAGGTCTAAGTCTAAGTCTAGGTCTAAGTCTAGGTTGAAATTATTTAGCATGTTCTAACTCTAATTCTAAGTGGATTTCGGACAGTACCAAACCTATTGCAGAGCCACCTATTGGGAGAAATTTAACGTAGAGTTGAAGCATTGGTTAAAGAAGTAAATATGAACGACGAGAGAAGAAAACTGATTTACAGTAGGCCTAGGCCTACTGCAAATCAGATTTTATTAGCTAGACAAGCCTACCTGTCTGCCTTTTGAGGTTAGGAAATGTAAAAGTATTCATTTTCCAGTATTGATGCAGGTTTTAGGCTCTAGAGTAGGCCTATCACTGTTTACTTTATAAAATTATACTAGTGGTATGTATATAATATACTTAATTTACATTTCCTTTTTCCGTCTTCCTTCTCGCAGCTGTTTTTTTTCGTCCGCCATTTTTAGACTTATAACGAGCGTGCACTTTCGATTTCTAGGTCTAAACTTCGATTTAGACCTAGACTTAACGATTTCGGACAGTACTTCATACGTCACCGATGAATGATGACGTCAAATTTAGACTTAGACCTAGAGTTAGCAATGATAAAGAGGAATTCGGACACGTCCTTAGACCTAGCAATCGAAAGTGCACGCTCGTTATAAGTCTTAAAATGGCGGATGAAAAAAACAGCTGCGAGAAGGAAGACGGAAAAAGGAAATGTAAATTAAGTATATTATATACATACCTCTAGTATTATTTTATAATGTAAACAGTGATAGGCCTACTCTAGAGCCTAAAACCAGCATCAATACTGGAAAATGAATACTTTTACATTTCCTAACCTCCAAAGGCGTCGGTACAATCCGCGGATTGACCCGTCGAGAAGGCTGTGAACCAATGCTTCAACTCTAGGTCAAATTTCTCCCAATAAGTGGCTCTGCAATAGGTTTAGTACTGTCCGAAATCCACTTAGAATTAGAGTTAGAACATGCTAAATAATTTCAACCTAGACTTAGACCTAGACTTAGACTTAGACCTTAGACTTTTAATTCGGACACGTCCTGAGTGCTATTTCTTATGAATGTTTCTATGTTCCAATCAATATTTCCGTTTTTCAGATGTACAATGATAAGTATAAGATTAATATAGGCTGTTTTGTATAAACCAATTTTGTGTCAAATACCTACCAATGGATGAACTATAACTATAATGTTTTGTTATTATATTTTATTTCAATTATACGTGTAAAGGCCCATCCACAATGAAAATTAGTAACAGTAGCAATAAGCCATAATATGTTCCCTTTACAAAAAAAGTCTGTAAATATCCTAATAGAATGAGAGGAAGTTATATAAACAAGTGTACGGAATTACTGTTATGTATGTATGGAGTTTCGAAACTTCTGTGCTACTGCTACTGCCGCAGTAGGCCTAAGGCATTGGGTTTAAAATATACCCAATGCCTAAGCAGTGATCTTGGGTTCACATCAGCCAATGGGATTGGCTGAAACCTTACTGTTACCACAACACAAATAAAGAATTCTGAAGTGTGTATTGATTGCATGCACGTGTATGTATGATGAGAAAACCCCACATACCCCACAACCAATTCATACAAATATGTATAATACCAAAGATTATAAAGGGTATAAAGGGTCGGGGTCAGAGCGTCGAAACACCATATCGTCGAAACGCCACTCGGTATAAAACCTATGCTTCGATTTTATAAGTGTCAAAAGTGTGCTCCATTCAGTATAAAAATATATTTTACTGAAATTTTTTCTATGTCCACGAAATGTTGTGTGCGGCGTTGCGTAGAAACGCCATAAGACCTAAAAACTTTCCCTCAAACGACTAAGTATTTTAAAAAATTAAAGTCCTGCGATTCGACATGAGGGTCATAACGTATAATTTTCCACCAAATATTTTAAAGTCCATTTTCCCTATTAAAACGTGTCACTTTTTATACTGAATGACCCTCTCCTCTCTGAAACTTTATTTTGACAGGACAAACACTTTTATATCGAATGGTATGTCGCGACGGGCCATTCGGTATAAAGTTTTAGACCGAATGACCCATCGCGACGGGCCATTCGGTATAAACTCGAGAACTTTGCTCTGGGTGTGGAAGCAGTTTTAGGTCGAGTGACCCGTCGCGACGGGCCATTCAGTATAAAACTTTATAAAGTTTTAGGTCGAATGACCCATCGCGACGGGCCATTCGGTATAAAACTTTATAAAGTTTTAGGTCGAACGACCCGTCGCGACGGGTCATTCGGTATAAAACTTTATAAAGTTTTAGGTCGAATGACCCATCGCGACGGGCCATTCAGTATAAAACTTAATAAAGTTTTAGTTCGAGTGACCCGTCGCGACGGGCCATTCAGTATAAAACTTAATAAAGTTTTAGGTCGAGTGACCCGTCGCGACGGACCATTCAGTATAAAACTTAAACAAATTTTAGGTCGAATGACCCGTCGCGACGGGCCATTCAGTATAAAACTTTATAAAGTGTTAGGTCGAGTGACCCGTCGCGACGGGCCATTCAGTATAAAACTTTAAAACGTTTTAGGTCGAATGACCCGTCGCGACGGGCCATTCAGTATAAAACTTTATAAAGTTTTAGGTCGAATGACCCATCGCGACGGGCCATTCAGTATAAAACTTTATTAAGTTTTAGGTCGAATGACCCGTCGCGACGGGCCATTCAGTATAAAACTTAATAAAGTTTTAGGTCGAATGACCCGTCGCGACGGGCCATTCAGTATAAAACTTAATAAAGTTTTAGGTCGAGTGACCCGTCGCGACGGGCCATTCAGTATAAAACTTTAAAACGTTTTAGGTCGAATGACCCGTCGCGACGGGCCATTCAGTATAAAACTTTATAAAGTTTTAGGTCGAATGACCCATCGCGACGGGCCATTCAGTATAAAACTTTATTAAGTTTTAGGTCGAATGACCCGTCGCGACGGGCCATTCAGTATAAAACTTAATAAAGTTTTAGGTCGAATGACCCGTCGCGACGGGCCATTCAGTATAAAACTTAATAAAGTTTTAGGTCGAATGACCCGTCGCGACGGGCCATTCAGTATAAAACTTAATAAAGTTTTAGGTCGAATGACCCGTCGCGACGGGCCATTCAGTATAAAGTTTTAGACCGAGTGACCCGTCGCGACGGGCCATTCAGTATAACACTTTATAAAGTTTTAGACCGAGTGACCCGTCGCGGCGGGCCATTCATGCAGTATTGACCCATTGAGTGGCGTTTCGACGCAGGTTGGGCCTTTAAGACAATTGGTACATTTATGTAGCCATATTTTTCAGTATTTTATTATTGTATTGGTATTTTTTGCATTTTTGGCATTTATCGGTACATTCATTTGCATTATGTTATTTCTTATTGATTGTGTCAACTGTCAACAATTCATTTCCAGGAAGAAACAACCCAACAATATCACCCACCTCCTTGCGAGTACAAATTAAACGATGCGAGTTGTTAACTTGTGGATTTGTGGAGGGTTCATATTATAATACGTTTTTTTTCCACAATTTCTTGTATTTTTTGCATTAATTATTTGAAATTTTGTATTTTGTAGCTTTAATTATTAGAAAATTAGCGTATTTTTCGCAAAATGTGAAAAATATGTTTTTAAGGTTGGAAATGGTCACAAACAAAGAATTCGGGTCCAAATATATGGCAGATTGTTAATAATGGAGTATTTTGCAAGTTTTTCATGTGGTCATTCAGCCAATGGAGACGGTTTATGTGGGCTGCAGATCCTGGCAGCGGGAAGTTTAAAACACGTGTTTAGGAAATTCAAGGCGCAAACATCCCGTAAACGCAAATGGGACATAATAATTTGTAAAAATGTCTGGATTTTGGAGAAATTAACACGTATTTCGCTAAATAGCAATTATTCGCTCAAAAAGACATATTTCGCATTAATTCCCGAAATAGAAAATCACTTTAAGGCTTCCAAATACTACAATACATAAAGAAATATGACAAAAAACCATGTTTTTAAGAGGTTCTAAATTGTTTCGCATATTTTCTCGTTAATGCGAAAATAACGTATCTCTATATATGTATATATATATATAAATGAACTTTTTTTTAGCCATTGTTCAAACATCACATTCAAAGTGCACAGTTTCTTCTACCAGTCGCCATTTTAAGCTCCGATTAACGGCTAATCGTCGCATCTCGGCATTAAAATAGAACACTCATTCAAAAGAGGCCCAACATTTAAAGTGCATCTAAAATTGTGACCAAGCCCATTACTATGTTTACAATATATATTTTATGAAATAAACAAACATATAAAATGTTTATATTACATAATAATTGATAAATATATTATTAACAATTACAAAATTTAATACATTTTTTGAATATTTCGAGGAAGAGAAAAACAAAATGAACATATTTAATTTATAATAAAAAGTTTGGCCCATGAATTTGCATTATTCAATTTCCTTTTCGAAGTCCTGAATTATTTCTTGAATTACCTAAATTGATTACAGTTTAATAACTTGATGGTTATTTGCTAAATTAGAAATGGTGTGTTCATTTTGTTATTCCTACATCGAAATGTTTCAATAAATTTATTTTATTTTGTAATTGTCATTATTATATTTATTTATCAATTATTATTTAATACAAACATATTTTATATGTTTGTTTATTTAATTAATGTATTGCTACTAATATATTATTGTAAACACAATATGGACTTGTCCAATAATTTTTTGCTAGGCTGAGATCAAGTTGACCTTGTTCTGAAAGTAAAAGAAACGTGTGGACTTTGAACTTTTGTATATATAGTTCAAAGTTAAACTCGTCTTCATTGATACTACGGATACTATATACTAAGCTTGAAAAAATGTATTGGTTATAGTTCGTGCTGTACGAATTCATTCATAGTTAGTAACCAACACATTTTGTTCTTTGGAAGCAGTGGCGTGCAGACAATGTATAAGGTGCTCCACTTTAAAGTTGAGGGGTATACCCACCCCTTGCTAGCAAGGGGTGGGGGGTGGTGGACTGGTGGTGGTTGTGTATGAAAGAAAATTTGTGAATATATCTCGCTGAGTAAAACTGGACAGGATATTTTATTGTTACCTAATCCGGTATATCGACTATTGAATGTGGGAACTACATTCCCTACTAAATTTATAGGTGGTTTCTGGCCCGATTTCATAACAATAAATAAATAAATAAATTAATTAATTTTTAGAGTCTACCCACTCAGTCGTTGGGACTACGGGGCTCTAATGTGCAGTTCAAGTATGGCTGGATATCTCCGTCCGTTTGTTTGACTGGACAGAAGAGAGACTGACCGTCGATTGTCATTTTTTTCAAGTGTTGAAGATGTCTAGTAAGTGTCCTTCGACATGTATTGCGTGTGGAAAACCAAGAGGAGGATTAAATTTTACTAATTGGACGCGACACTGATCAAAACAAGGGTCGTATGCAGAGTCAAGTGTCAAGTTAAGTACAGGATTTGTTGCTATGGAAACCCTTTGTTACATGCTATTTTCCATAAGAAAACTCCATGGCAACCATAAACTTAACTCCATACTTGACTCGACTGTGCATCTCGCCCTGAGATCAACAATCGTGAACAGGACATATCTATTGGCATCGTCTTCCATGCAGTTATCGGTCATCCATACACATCATTGCTGGTCTGTTGGAAGTGAGACGATGTGAAGGAAAGTTCATTGCTACGTAGCATTTAATTTACAAGCTATTTTTACCATAATTCTTATATAGAGAGCTAAGTTTTGTTAACATTAATTCTCTCTCTCTCTAATTTAATTAGTATTAATTATGTTAAATTTAGCATTTTGTTGCGTATTTTTTCTTTTCATCAAAACCTTGAATATGAATTGGGTTTCTTACAATTCTAATGGCCAATTATTTGTAGATATTGAATATCAATCAGTGGCGACCGAGGGGGGGGGGGTTCTGAGGGTTCATCCCCCCCCCCCCCCCCCCCGGAGCCAAAGAAACCCTAATGTTATAGTATGATTATTTTTTCAATGATTTCAGCCAGAAATATTTTTAAAACGCACCAAATGCACTCTAGAAACCCCAATATCAAAAATTTCGCATGCGGCGCAGTTATGAACGGCCCGGCCCCCCTACCCCCCATACTTAGTCCTTTTTTTTTTATACAAAAGTACCTTGCGAGTGCAAATAACTTGATGCGAGTAGGTTTTAAACGGATTTGTCAAGGGTTGCGCATGGTTGGGCGTTGGAGGGGAGGGATCATTGTAATAAATCATGCACAGTAAGGTGTACCATAATTTCACCATAAAATCACACATAAAATCACCATTGATTTTTTTAATCCCCCCCCCCCCCCCCCCCCACCCAAAAAAAAAAATCTTGTGTGCGCCACTGTATCAATTCAATTTCAACTACTTAAAGGGTTAGAATGCAATTCTTAAATCTCAATAGGAATGGGAACAGCTTGGTTTGGTAGAATTAGCATTTTGTAGCATTTTCATAAATATATGTTCACCGATTAAGCATCTAAAACCTAAAACTCAAAATAAAAGTTTCGTTTATCTGCAAGTGTGTAATACCGTCATTCCCTCATTAAACTGTAAACTACCTCCTTTCCCACGCACACGTGCACACGCACCTATGTGGGTTTTCAGCTCTTTATACTGTCAATATCTTTACTTAACTTATCTAATTACTTAAATATATAGTACTAATGTATACTCAAATAATTACAAATTTAATATTATTATATTAAATACTATTTTATTTATGTACAAAAAAAATAAGACAATAAAAAACTTATCTTATCTTATTTCTCCATTAGCGCCGTCATTTGGTATCATTTTATGGTTCAGCTAAGTCGCAATTAGAGGATGCATGGATCAAAAAAGTGTATTTAGGATTACGATAATTCCAAAACTACAATTTTATACATTTTGGAAAACGTATTTTCGTGCGCCCGCACAGACTTAATAGTTAATTAGCTCCTGCCCAAAATACCAACTTTTTAAGTTACTTGAGCATGCAAGTAAAATTTCTTTGAAACCATTTTCTGACCATTTAGATTTTTTACTAATAAGGGTGGAGACCCCATCTTCAGCGCCGCAGGTGAAAATTTTGAAAATCAAGTATTTATAAGGTGTTTGGTGCATTCTGGGAAAATAAGGGGGATGAATGCAATACCAAAGTAATGTAGTTTTTGTACTGTAAAAACTAGAAAACCATAAAAAAGAATTGCAACCCTACCTATCAGTGACTATCAAAACGTTTTTGTTACATTGTTTATACATTTGTGTATAATTATATCTGTATATTTGTGTATGTTTTATTGAATCATTTAGTCTCTCTACATTATTGAGTATGGACATTGACAATGAAGTTAGTTTGCAGGTTTGGAGTCTAAAAAGAATGGGAAAAATGGAATCGTAGATAAAAATACATCTTTAATTCCCTTTACAAGGAAAGGCTTTTATTATCTATGTAAATGTTTTATATTCATAGATTGGTGATAAGTAGGGTTGCCGTTCGATCTAAAAATCCTGATCGATAATCGGAGGCGTGGAATCGATATCATAGACTCAAAACGATTATCAAATCAAATTCTTCAAAATAGCATATCAAGCAAAGTTGGAAATTTGTAATACCCAAGTACGAGAGGTCAATAAGGATAACAATGTCTTAAAAAAAATGAGAACAAAATTTCCTATCATCAGCCTTTATTTATACAAAGCCTAGACAGTAGACTTTCAGGGGGTCCACTTTTATCATGTGTAGACAGTACGTAAACAAAACAATTCACTTTGATTGCAAATAGAAACTTATAACATAAAAATATTGATTTAAAAAAAAACACTTTTCTTAAATGTAGACCTCAAAACTCAGTCATTTTAGTCAGAATCTCCAAACAATCCCAGGGGTGCTTCAGCCCCTGAGCACCCACATACTCGGCGCCCCTGGCGGACGGCTAACTTGATGTCAACTTGGCCATCCTGACTTTAAACCTCTCTAACTTCTTAATGGGTATAGCACTAACGTTGAAAATCGAGCACTAGTTTTAGGTCGAGTGACCCGTCGCGACGGGCCATTCAGTATAAAACTTGATAAAGTTTATACTGAATGGCCCGTCGCGACGGGTCATTCGACCTAAAACTTGATAAAGTTTTATACTGAATGGCCCGTCGCGACGGGTCATTCGACCTAAAACTTTATTAAGTTTTATACTGAATGGCCCGTCGCGACGGGTCACTCGACCTAAAACTTTAAAAAGTTTTACACTGAATGGCCCGTCGCGACGGGTCACTCGACCTAAAACTTTAAAAAGTTTTATACTGAATGGCCCGTCGCGACGGGTCATACGACCTAAAACTTTATAAAGTTTTATACTGAATGGCCCGTCGCGACGGGTCACTCGACCTAAAACTTTAAAAAGTTTTATACTGAATGGCCCGTCGCGACGGGTCATTCGACCTAAAACTTTATAAAGTTTTATACTGAATGGCCCGTCGCGACGGGTCACTCGACCTAAAACTTTAAAAAGTTTTATACTGAATGGCCCGTCGCGACGGGTCATTCGACCTAAAACTTTATAAAGTTTTATACTGAATGGCCCGTCGCGACGGGTCATTCGACCTAAAACTTGATAAAGTTTTATACTGAATGGCCCGTCGCGACGGGTCACTCGACCTAAAACTTTATATAGTTTTATACTGAATGGCCCGTCGCGACGGGTCATTCGACCTAAAACTTTATAAAGTTTTATACTGAATGGCCCGTTGCGACGGGTCATTCGACCTAAAACTTTATAAAGTTTTATACTGAATGGCCCGTCGCGATGGGTCATTCGACCTAAAACTTTATAAAGTTTTATACTGAATGGCCCGTCGCGATGGGTCATTCGACCTAAAACTTTATAAAGTGTTATACCGAATGGCCCGTCGCGACGGGTCATTCGATATAAAAGGTTATAAGTGTGGTAAGATTTTAAAGTTTTAAATGAAAAGTGTAATTATAGGGGTTGCTAATGTGCTAGAAGCGGCGTAAGGTATAAAACGAGAGCGGCGTTAGATATAAATTTCCGACGTGATGTACCGTTGCGTATAAACGCCATTCGGTATAAATATTTAGGTCGAACGGTACGTGCAGTACGGGCCGCAGCGTATAAAATCCTGTATTTATACCGAATGACCCATACTGGAGGGTTCATAACGTATAAAACCCTGTTTTAGGTCTTGTGACCCATACGGGATGTACCACTCGGTATAAAATTTTAGGTCGAATGGCGTTTCGACGCTATGGCGCATCGTGCACAGATTTTATACCGAGTGACCCATCGCGTTTTTATACCGAATGGCGTTTCGACGCTACGGTGTTTCGACGCTCTGACCCCGACCCGGGTATAAAGGGTGGTATAGATAGTTATTGTCCGTGTTAAATTATCTGCGCTTGAAGTTTCCCTCCCCGCTTCCCCTGGCCTACAAGCGATTTGTAGTTCGGCTTCAGTTCACTGGGAGCGCTAGCCAGATTTTCTTCTTCGCACGGTAACTTCCCTCCCGTATCGCCAAGCGGTATCCAGGTTTCCGGTATCTCACTCACGCTCACTGCTGCGATCGTTCCTTCTCTTTCCTTAGTGAGTGATTGCGTTGCAACACTGTACATAGCACTGACCATACTCAATTTTGCAGGCGAATCCGATATGCGAGCAATCTTTGATGCGAGTATGTGGAAGACCTTTGTCTTCATTCTGACTTAGATTGCGTACAGTTCTAATGGCGTGATGGCCCTGCCTAGAGGAAACGCGTGCAGTTTTAAAAATTGCGTTAATAATAGTAATAACTGTGTAGGACTGGTACCACCTGTACGATTCTTTTCATTTCCGACAAGAGACAAAGACAGGTAGGTTTAAAGAAAAATAAACAAAATTCGGAAAACTTTATCTACTGTTCATTACAATTCACTTCATACAAACATAATATACTTTGTTCTTTTTGTTCTTTATTTTACTGTTCATTACAGTTCACTTCATACAAACATAATATGCTTTGTTCTTTATTTTTGTAATTCAAGATATTGGTTCTCATGGGCGCCGCGAGAGGGGGGGGGGGGACTGCCCCCCCCCCCTTGGATGGATTTCAGGAACTTAACAATAATTTTAACTTTCTTTTTTATACGAACGCGCTATATGAGCCATTTCATAGAAAGTATGTAAATAAAAAATAAAATAAAACAGAATTTAAATTCTATAGTCAATCCGTCCCTTCACGAGTAAGTTAAATTCAACGCGATCCGATAAGTATTGTTATTTTTTTTATATTAATCAAAGCACCGCATAAGCCTATTGACTGTAAATAAGCCTATCTGACCTGTAACAACTAAAAAAAAAAAAACTCACAATTGAACAGCTTTCGGCAGCTAGACCCACTATTTAATAAATCCCCCCCCCCCCTCCCCACCCCCTTCCTCCGCCCTCGGTCGATGAATTCATGAATACGCCACTGCAGTTGGATCAAGCCCTTACAGTACAGGTTGCAATTGATTGCTTTATGTTATATTGTACTTTCATATTAGTTATTGTAATATAATGTATAGGCCTAAATGTAATGTGTGTACAATACTGTGGCACAATTTCTTTTTTTTAGTGTATTTTTGTGGAGTCTATCCTATTCAGTTATTATAAAACTGATTTACAAAGGAGGGCAATGTTGTAATTTTATATTTTATATTTTATTATTTAAAAGAAAAATGATTAATGACATGGAGAGTTATCATCCCAATAATATTTTAAATCAAGATAAAATACTTAACATCCAGTCAACTAAAGTTCCAGTTAACTAAACATGCAGTTAGGGAGAAAGTGTAAATAATGTAGGTTTTATTTCCATTTGTAGACAGTAGTACATTTCATTACATAGCTGTCACAATATTGACCCATCGAATCATAGAGATTTTTGTGATAAGGGTATTTGGACATTTGTCTCCCATGTCAGTAAGACATGTTGTTAGTACAATGTAGCTTACGACTAAGAATAGAACAATATAATAATATAAATATAACATAATAGTATATCATTCCCAGGTCAGTTAGACTCGATGATAGTCGATACAGGGCTAATAGTAACTAATAATTAAATGAATTTGAACAACATGAATTTACATAATATTGTCAGAACATACATGTTCAGAACAGAACATATAAAAGTAAGTTACATATTATGTAATTATTAATTACACATAGAATTAAATTAATTTACTTTACTGTACAATACTGGTTGTCACCAAGGGCTAGAATTACAAGATGATATTGTCCTCAATGTATTCCTTTACTGAATAATAAGCTTTGGATAATAGAAACTTTTTTATGGAGTATAACTATTAATTTTATTTTTATTAATAACTGTTTCCATCTAGGTTGTAGGGGTGGAAGCTCCCAAATTTGTCCGCTATGCGGTTTTTTGGATTTGTCAACACTTTTTAACCGATTTCGGGATGTTCAATTAGGTCCACGTACTTTGTCAAAACAGGGCTCCATTTTGATGCTCGTTTAAATAAAGTTAGAAAACACTGTATGACATGGAAATCATCAAAACGTAGGAACAATATCTTGTGAGGTGCAAAAAATGGTAAATGGCCATGATTAACTATAGTCACAAATATATAAGTCCCCATTAAATTGTAATATAATTTAAACAAAAGCAAACCATAAAAATAGTAATTATAACCCTGTAGGAACAATATCTTATGAGATTTAAATGGTTACTAGTCACAAAAAGTAAAATACACATTTAAATATTATATAGGTTACAAACCAAAAGAAATAGTAGGTCTAATAATACAAACGAACGTGGAAAGAATATGGTTTGAGATATGGATGGTAACTGGCCCGTCTGGCCCTGATTGACTATAGAAACAAAAAGTAAAATGCATATTATTAAAATCCTATAAATGGAAAAAAACGTAAGAGAATGTAAGTATAAAAAAATAATAAGCTAGTCAGCGAGCACTTGACGTCTGGTGCAGAGGCCGGGGGCTGGCGTGGTCATATTGTATCAGTCGTATCAGTCAGTCAGTGGTGCTTGATGTACATCTACAAATAGCAATACTTATCGGACTGTATTATAATTGACATGTTCGTGAAGGGCTTGATTGACTATATAATTTCAATTATTTGTTATTTATAATAAAATACAATGCAATGCAATACAATACAATACAATACAATACAATACAATACAATACAATACAATACAATACAATACAATACAATACAATACAATACAATACAATACATCTTTACATACTTTATAGCGCATATCATATAGATAGCCAGTTAAATGTTAACATTCCTGACCTCCAGGGTGGATAAGTGCCCCATTTGCCCCCCGCCGCGGCCCTCGTGCTAACATGTGCATACTAACATCAAAGATTATCCTTTATAATCTTTGCTAACATATAGGGAGTATTCACGTACCGTCACAGCGGACATTTGAGCTGTCATTTTGCTTACCACAAAACATGAGAGTTTTACCTTTATATCCCCTATAAAGTTTACGAAAATGATTATAGGCCCTAATCTGCCATTGTAAACGACTAAAAGAGTAATCGAGACAACAGTTTATACATAAAAAGCATTACTAGATAACAGTCAACTATATCGTACTAATATATTGTCTCTAGACGCGACAACGTATCGATAAAAGTAATTCGTAATAAAACGTCCGAGCCAGCCAGTCAACATATCCGTGGAGAAATAACATGAATGGGACGAATTGGTGGCAACACTGTCTGGCGGTGAAGGCTTGGCCGAGGCTTGGAGGTAGGGGAGACTCAGATAACACGACACTCGCGACTATCGTGAGAGAAAGATAGGAAATGGCAGAAGCAGCATGAGTGAGTGAGACATATGAAACATGGGTATTGCTACTTTTGATACGGGCGAGGGGCAATCTGCAACCAAAAATGTGACTCCAGCGCTGCCGGTAATGTGAAGCAGAACTACGACTAGCTTGTAGGCGAGGGGAAGCGGAGAGTAAAATCACAGGCGCAGATAATTTAACACGGGCAATAACTATCTATACCACCCTTTATAATCTTTGATAATACCTTGCATATATCCTGTTTAATCAATGCATATATCATGCACGTATCTGTAAGGACCCGACAAATAAATTGATAATGAAAATAACGTAAGCGAAACGAATGTGGCGCTGCGCGCGCAATCGAGGCCGGCCGGCCGGCGTGACAACAAACAACAAACCGCTGGCAGGCCACGTGCGCGGTGTCCCAACTAACCCCACAGCGTTGCGTTCAAGTATCAGGCGCACAGAAGATGGGAGAAGCGTGCGTGATTCTCGCGACGCAAGGAAGGTTGTCTGGCTGTTGGCTGGCATTGAAGTATTTTAGACAAACCTCTCTAATCTTTGTCCAGCTATGTATGATATTATGAAACTATTTAGTTTAGGAGTAATAGACGATTTTCAGAATTGATCTAGAGGGCCGTGATTACTTCTCTCTATGCTATTATTATTATTTATTTATCCCAGCACAGTTTATAGTACACAGCAGAAATACATAGGATATAATAAAACATACAAAACATCATTTAAAGGTCCATCTTTAGGTCCTTGATAGAACAATGACAACAATGCTCAACTATCACAACTAGTTTTCAAATGTTATATTAAGGTGTATTTTTCACAGTTGTGCATTGTTGTCAATAACGATTTAGAAAACATAAATTCTGAAAATCATCTAAAATCATGTATTAATTATATTGTTATAAATTTAATAAACGCAGGAAACAAAATTTAATACACTGTTTGTTGTTATAGTACTAATCACTAATCATTAGACGTTCTATCATTAATCAATTTACAGTGCAATCAGGAAAATGTCTTGATTTTGTTTGTTTTATTTAGTTTACAGGCTGCTATTTAACAAAAAGAAATAGTGGTATTTAATTATGTGTACATCCCATTTTAAGTGATACAAGCTATACCACTGAAATTGTACAGCTAGCAAAACCAAACACGAAAAACAGGGCATATAACGTAGTATGTTTTTAATAACACCCTTGACCCTTGACCCTTCGATACTCTTGACCTTACTATATAATATCTGTTCACAATTAACACTGTTCTATGTTATAAAAGCATAGTTTTGAAATGAAAGTTCGTTTATAAAATGTTTATATTTAGTTTTTACCAATGCAATAGCATAATATTCAATATTTAAATATAAGACGAATTTATTTACACAGTTATGATTTTTAAACTCAACTACTGAACAGTTGAACAACAATTATATACGTACTGAATCTTGTTTGATGAAGAAATCGATATAATGAACACGCGTGAACTATACAACTGTTACGTACTGACTTCTATACGTTGTTTCGTTAAAACAGAATTGGGAAGAAAAAATACTAAACTTTGATGTAAGAGGAATTGAACTACGTAATTTTGAAGGTAAAAACTATTTATATTTCATGTTTGTGTGGTAAATGTCAAAAGTACTTGTTTTATGACCACGATGCTATCGGAGACTGGGATGCGGTACTTTCAATTTTATTTCGAAATAAAAAATAACTAGCATAGATAAAAAAACACCCGAAAATAAATATAATACATTCTCTAAAACATTATTTATTAATTATTATTGACTTCTTAGTTATATGTGCGTGCATAACTTAAAATAAATTGTTGAACAGTAAAATAAGATGGCACAATGCACTTAAAAAACCGCATTTGTAACCAATTTTTTCCAAAACATTATCATTAATAAATGTCAAATTGTATTTTCGGACCAATGTCCAGTGTAGTAATTCAACTAATTTACGAAAGAGACAATGAAACAGATTCATTACTATTGTGGAGAGCATTATATTAGTTAAACTTGAAAAATAAAATCCCTGAAACAATACGATTCGTCTTGCTCCTTTGAATAATATTTCATAATAATAATAATAATAATAATAATAATAATAATAATAATAATAATAATAATAATAATAATAATAATAATAATAATAATAATAATAATAATAATAATAATAATAATAATAATAATAATAATAATAATAATAATAATAATAATAATAATAATAATAATAATAATAATAATAATAATAATAGTAATAGTAATAATAATAAAAATAATAATAATAATAATAATAATAATAATAGTAGAAATAATAATAATTATTATTATTATTATTATATTTTTTTATTATAATAATATGACGGAATCAATAAAATGCCACAACAAAATTAAATCATTGCTTTGCTTTCAGTGTAGTGAATGCACAAACAAGACATGAAAGCAGTTTCGATTTCTCAGCAATGCAACCAGTGCGAACTCTTCGTTGTTCCTGCGCTCCTAATCTTCGGCCCCGACTTACGCCCTGTAATGTCAGTCACAAGACTGACGGACGAACAACAACAACCAAGCAACAAGCAAGCACGCACGCACGTTTCAAAGCGCGCCGCGTGGCGTGGCAGGTAGGGAGGGAGGGGGGGGGGGCTCTTACCCCCCACCCCCCGCAGACATTTCACAATGACAATTTTGTGTTGTCTCCATCCTTCATTATTATGTTGTCATTATTATTATTATTATTATTATTATTATTATTATTATTATTATTATTATTATTATTATTATTATTATTATTATTATTATTATTATTATTATTATTATTATTATTTTTATTATAATTATTATTATTATTATTATTATTATTATTATTATTATTATTTTTATTATTATTATTATTATTATTATTTTTGACCCACTGACAAACCACTATGTGGTTTAGTGGGAATTAAAACAATTTCTCATATTGTACGTATGTGTGAAACGATTTAATAAAAAAAAAAAAAAAAAATTATTATTATTATTATTATCATAATAATAATAATAATTAATAATAATAATTTATAATAATATATATTTATATAATATATTACATATATTATATATATTTATAATTATTTATAATAATAATAATAAGTATTCTTATTATTATTAGTTTAACGGTTAGTCAAAATAAAAAATTAGAATTGCACAAAGAAAAAATTTAGAAACAAGAAACAATGCAATTTACAACTTACATGTCATACAAAATATTTTATGTTTGTTTGTAAGAAGCACGAAAGAAATACCTTCAGCGAAGAGTTGAGTTCTCTAGAGACGAACACTTTGACAGCGATATCGAGTTCTCCTTCCTTGGTGGTGAAAACGTCGAGGTCACGTAATTTCAACGGATCTTCTTTTGGCAAGCGACTACAGTTGTCCAGTTGGAGGCCTCGTTTCAGCCTTATTTTCCGCTAAAACAGAGATACATAATTCGACACAAGATATAGCGCTGCTAAGCTGTTTAGATTTAATTTTTACATTTTTTATTAAAACCCGCTTGTACACAGCAAGACCGCTGTTCAAAATCGCGACCTAAAATATCGAAATTCGCCTCTTTTGTGGACCCCAAAAATATAAAATCGCATTTCTTTGTAAAATATATTGTTTGTATACGCAAAAAAGAACAATAAATCGTACTACAAAATGAAAAGAAAAAACAAATAAATTACGCAAAAAATCGAGAAAAGTTATAAGGATGGATTCTAATTATGGAAAAAATAATACCAGCGAAAAGGAAAATGAAACTGAAAAGGTGAAAGGAATGGGAACAGAAGTGAAAATCATCTCGTGAGCTAACGGACCGAACTGAAATGCGGACCAGCGTGAGCGACGCGACCTTCTACGTCGGCATGAACTCCTGATACCGTCCGGTGTAAGTCCAAGCTCGGCTAACCAGAATCAGCTGGAACCAACTAGAACTAGAAGGAATAAAACGGACCCCCGCACACGACAGACAGGCATGCAAACAAAACGAATCTCTTCTCCCTCCCTTCCCGGCGCTCTAGATCTTCAATGACAACAATGCACAACAGTGAAAAGTGCACCTGAATATAACATTTGGAAAACTAGTTGTTATTGTTGAGTATTGTTGTCATTGATCTATCAAGGAGCGGTCTTACAATCTCCTAATAAAGTTGGAGAAAACAAGCTATTTGACGAATAAATTGTTATTGGGACATTGTAAGACTGGACCTTAGATAGAAGTAATCACGACCCTCTAAATCAATTCTGAAAATTGTCCATTAGAACAACAATAACAACAATACAACAAAGGTACCAGTGCGCACTGAGTGCAGCCCATTAGAAAACGACATAAATTTCCATTGTGATACTACGATTTATGTAAGTACCTATTAAGTGTCTAAATTATCTACCTAGTGACTAAATATCTATATTTTGAATAGATACGCGTAATAATAATAATTTTTCGTAGGAATACCCGTTATAGGGTGCACACCAGCTTTACCTGATGTGCCCCTCTTCAGGTGACTAACTAGGTATATTAGTGTGTTTGGATAGTTGGGAAGGATTGTCCGAGGGCTGATAGTATGACTCAATCCCAGCATTCGCTTTTACGACTGAGGAAAACCTCGGAAAAAACCTTCAGTCAGGACTGCCGGTGGCCGGAATCGAACCGGCGACCTCTCAAATTAGAGTCTGGCGTCTTACCGCTGAGCCACCTATATCGGTGCTACGCGTAAAAAGAACTGGCGGTAAGTGGGGGCAATATGCACAGACAACTGTCAAGTTTAGTAGTACAGGATTTGTTGCTATAGAATTGTTTTATTATAATGCTATTTTCCATAAGAAGAACAAACTCCATAGCAATCATAAACGAATTGACTGCATTCCTCCCTAAATCTCCTTATGTCTCTAAACTAAATACCACAAAGTCCTTGAATCTTGATCAAAGTTCGTACATCTAATTTGAATGACGAATCCATTATCTTGTTAATGACTATTTTGTCGATGCTTAGAGTTTTATTTTTTGTCCAGATTTACCGGAAACGGAAATTGTTGAACAATGAAGCGACCGAATGACACAGCCAGACGTAATGAATGGTTAGTTGCGCGCGCATCCATGTCAATTGGTTTGTCTGTCATTATCATCCATCTATTCCACGTGAGTTGTGACCTACGCAAGGTTAAATAAACAAGGAGAATTAAATAGGTTTACATTTGGAATTCGGAAAAAATTGTTTGATAATGATTTCCGTTCAGTCAGAAATTAGTTTTTTTTTTTAGAAACTTCAAGTGGACGGTGAGAGCACCATTGTTATTTTTTGGGAGGGGTAATTCCACTGTCAAAACTATTTACACATATTGAATGTGGGGGTCGTAGCAATAATCTAAATACTACATACAACATGTTCAAATAGTAGGTTGATATTTTGAATGCCATGTATAAATAAAATCTGTTGTACTAAATTAGTTTTCAATATCAAGTAAAATTGTGCATGGATCCAGGACCCTCATAATTAAACAAAAAATGAAATACTAATTGTTTTGGTCAGTGATGATTTCAGATATTTTTCCTAGGGGGGGCTGATAAAAATCTGGAGTGTTGCACCTGTTGCCAAATTAGTAACTCATTTTATGGCTTTTTTTTGACGCCGTGACAAAAGGCAGGGGTGGAGGGAGTTACGGTCTCTATTGATGCCATCCTTTCAGTTTTTTAATATGAGGTGATTCCTATTTGCCATTCCTAACCCCCTTTACCCCCTTTATCCCACCTTTACCTAACATCGTTGCAACATTTATGTAGATGAGTTTTTCGTGGAAATCGATTTATTTCTTAGTCCTATATGAGGTTGAAAAATATACCTCATTTTCTTGTATTTTGCATTTTTTTTTTGCATATTTACATTACTTCATGTGATTTTTTGCATCTGCTGGGGGGGGGGGGGCATTTACAACTGCCGGGGGGGGCTCCGCCCCCCCCGGGATATGCCTGAAATCATCACTGGTTTTGGTATATTCGTTTCTTGTTGTTACTTGTGGAAGTTAAACGCACGCAATATGTCTCATAGTTGGATCATTACTATACCTACATATATATGTTTATACCTGTCTTCTGCCAACCAATAATGTCTAATATGCACAGGAAATATTACAAAACAACAAATAATAATAAATAATGAACTTCCTTTTAGATCAGTATCTACGTAATTTACATGACACGCTTGTCTTTGTGTGGTGGTCGAGTTCATGTTTCGTCTTCCTTCCTACGAACTTCTTGTCATTTCCTGCGCTCCTGATCAAAAGTGTGCGCCTTGGACTCACCACCGTCGTTCCGAAACTCATTCGGTTTCTTGCGGCGACGTCACGAAACGCGCTAGTTTCAAACTGTTTCTTTTTCGCTCGCAAGTTTTTAGTTTTTACGCTCGCATACGCTTTTGGTTTGACGGCCTTAACATCAAAATGGGTGAAACGGGCGGGTAGACAATGAAATTTTGATTTTATTTTTAATGTGAATGGGTAGTAAGTATCACTCACTCACTGTAAAACAAGTATGACATTAAATAAATTTGTGTGTAATATCTTGTGAACGGTACACAATACTAAAAACGTAATAAATGCCCTAATTATGGTTGCGTAGGTACTAAAAAAACTTGCTCAAAACAGTTTCAAATAATATTTGTTTTGAATTTCAGAATTGATCTATAGGGCCGTGATACGCTCTATCTAAGGATCCCTGATAGTTATATTAATGTGCATTTTTCACTGATAAATAAATAATAAACAATAATAATTATTATTATAATTAAAAATAATAAAACATGTTCTAACTAAAGTGCAATTTATTTCCTCGTAAACAAAAAGAGATAGACATTAGAATGTACTTTTATTTATTACATATACAAAACATTCACCAACTACGTGATGATTTTCCTCGAATCATTCATTTTGTACACGTGTAATTTTAAAACTAGTAATTTAATTTCGTGTTTGTTGTTATTGAATGCGTCAAACAATCATGATTGTTCTACTATGGCGTGAGTATGTATTGCTTACAAGCATCAGGTATCGGTTGTAATTGCAATACTAACGTACGGTATCGCTTTCTTCCACATGTACTAGAGTTTTTTAACCAGTGATGATAAGCATAACCAGAGCTGTTACCAACTTGTCAATGCAAAATGCATTCACAATTTAAACATATAATATTAAAAATGCATTTCTTTTGGTTCAAACTGATTTTTAGAGTACTTTTTTTACGATAATCGTGTAAAATTAAAAACTGGTTTACTAAATGTTAATTGACGAATACAACTTAATTTTTACATTTCCAATTGTTGTCTATTCTTAGAGGTCCGTAATAAAAACCAGTCACAGGGTCCTAGATCATTTTTTAAAACGGACTATTGTAAATTTGACGATTTTGTTGCCAATTATTGAGGAGTAAAATACAATTAATACAAATAAAAATGAGTGATACAATTTCTGCAAGAATTCAGCTTTTTAATCTTTAAAAACGAATGCATTCACTTACATAAATGTATGCATGCAGACATAGGGTAAAATGCTTAGTCGTTCCTCACGTGCCCCTCAACTCAGCCTTTCTCAGAAGTGACCACCAATCAGAGAGCAGCATTGCCATGTGGACTGCTCTGTGATTGGTGGTTGGGGAGTCTGAGGAATGGCTGAGTTGAGGACCACGTGAGGAACGACTATGCATTTTACCCATAATCATAAGTATTATAATTTAAATCATTGTGCACAGATTTTAAAATTGAAAAAAAAATATATAGGCCTAATAAATAATAAATAATACCAATAGTAATAAAAGTATAAAATCATAACAATATTAATAATAATAATAATAATAATAATAATAATAATAATAATAAAAATAATAATAATAATAATAATAATAATAATAATAATAATAATAATAATAAGAAGAATGAAGACTTTAAGACGTTATCCATCCCGATGGTGGTTTTCGTGGTTTCCACCGTACAAAGAGCGAATGCTGGGATGAGTACAAATCGGCCACGACCGTACATAGCATCCATAGTTCGGTTTGGAAAAAATATTGTGGACAATGATATATTAAGTAGTTCTAAGTAGATTTTAATAAGGTAAACACATGGAAATACTTGACATTTGTGTCCGTACAACATGTTTATGCCGGTTTTGACCGAGTTTGTATGTATTGCAACAATAAAATAATAATAATAATAATAATAATAATAATAATAATAATAATAATAATAATAATAATAATAATAATAATAACAATAATAATAATAATAATAATAATAATAATAATAATAATAATAATAATATAAAAATAAATTCTGACACAGCAAAGGAGGCAAGGATATCAGAAAAGACTTTACATAGCAGACATTAGCCGCTTACGTTTACCTCACCAGAGCAATCTGACAGTCCGCAAACCAAACCCGATCAGTAGCAGGTTACTCTGGTGCGTTCGGCAACTATGCCAGAGTAACCCGGTTTTCTGACCCGATCACCAAAAAAGTGACCTGCCTCGGGAGCAGGGTAAGTTAGGTTTGGGCGGAAAATACAAAATGTTATGATTTTGATGGTGGTGTTAAAGTGGCTGTGGATGATGCGTGTGGATATTTGGGCGCAAACCCGTGTTTTTGAGTAGGCTTTTAATGAATTGCGCGCAGAAATTAAGTACATCAGGCATTACAAAAAATTCAAAACAATTTGAAGGTTAGGTTTAGCTATGCAAGCGCACGGCATCCATTTGCAAAGCAACCCTACTCCGAAACGCTTTCGTTTACTCGGGTTGAAAACTCTGACCCGGTGAAGTAATGTCACGTGACATTACTGATCTGACGGGCTACTCTGGTGAGGTAAACAAAAGCGGCTTTTATAAAGAACTTCTTAATGATAACGTCGATAGGATAGCATCGAACAAATGGTTAACGTCCGGGGACATTTTCAGTAAAACAGAGGGATTTATGATCGCTATTCAAGATAAAGTAATCAAGACTAACAATTACAAAAAATACATAATGAAAGACGTCACAGTGGATGATAAATGTAGAAAATGTAATATGAATGGGGAAACAATTGAACATATCGTATCTGGGTGCAAAATGCTGTGTCAAACAGATTATCTTCATAGGCATAACCAAGTTGCAAACATTATACATAAAAAATTAGCCATAAAGTATAAACTTATAAACACAACCACTGCGTATTACAAATACAAGCCTGAAAAGGTATTAGATAGTAAAGACTACAAATTATATTACGACCGGGTAGTTATAACAGACCAAACCATACATCACAATAGACCGGATATTATATTTATTGACAAGAAGAAACAAGAAACGATTTTAATTGATGTTGCCGTCCCTTTATGCCACAATGTAGAGACAACTTGGCGGGAAAAAATAAACAGATATAAGGAGTTATCTTTATTGAAATAAAAAGTTGTGGAAGCAGAATAGTGTAACTTTTGTACCGCTAATCAGCAAATGGTATTGTTCCGCGTAAACTCCATGACAGTTTAAACTAATTGGTCTCCACCCGAACATATACATCGAGATGCAAAAAGTTATAATTTTCAACACGTGTAGGATAGTACGAAAATTTTTGAACTAGAAGAATGGAGACTTCAAGAAGTTCTCCATCCTGATGGTGGTTTTCGTGGTTTCCACCATACGAAGAGCGAATGCTGGGATGAGTACAAATCGGCCACGACCGTACATAGCATCGACAGTTTGTTTTGGAAAAGTAATATGGACAATGGTATATTTAATTAGTTCTTAGTAGATTTTAATAAGGTAAACACATGGAAATACTTGACATTTATGTCCGTACATCAACATGTTTACGCCGGTTTTGACCGAGTTTGTATGTATTGCATCAATAAAATAATAATTATAATAAAAAAATAAAATAATAATAATTATAATAATAATAATAATAATAATAATAATAATAATAATAATAATAATAATAATAAAAATCAATAACAATTCTTATTGCTTTATCAGAAATTCCTTGTCTTTTGCTTCGACTGAAACAAAAATATAATCAAGAACAAAATCTCGAACTATTTACGAAGTCCTTGCTCGGTTCTGCTCTCTCTCTCAGTAGTTACTTACCGTACCAAATATCCCGGCTTGTGAATCACACAGCATAATAACCAGAATGAAGATGTTACACTGCAAAGTCAGGTTCTTCATGTTTAGTGAGTGAATAATGACTGAATGATTCACCCGCTCACTTCGAAGCCCGCTTATGTTCTGTTGTGTGTGCTGGAACTAGAAGTAGGATGGAATAGGTCTCTCTCTCTCTCTCTCTCTCTCTCTCTCTCTCTCTCTCTCTCTCTCTCTCTCTCTCTCTCTCTCTCTCTCTCTCTCTCTCTCTCTCTCTCTCTCTCTCTCTCTCTCGCTCTCTCTCTCTCTCACAGGTCACCTATCAGTGTACGGGTAGGCCTACCTTGAATACGACAATACTTTAGTAGTTTCACTTTTCGCTACGTTCCCGAATACTAAATAGGTAAAATTGGCGTCTTTAAAATTTCACTTGATTATTTTTTAAAGGATTTTTTAATATAAAAACATATCGTGAGAGATTTGACTGGTTTTTGAAAGATTTTCAAAGTTCATTTTTAATTATGTCTCTTGAATGCTAATCAAAATCGAGAATCTGAGTCTACAACGGACTGTGATTTGGTAAGCCGTACAGACTAAATGAAACATTATAATCAGTAGCTTAGGTTATTTTGATTATTAAATTTATAATTATTAATTAATACAATTAATTACAATTAACAACTATAGTGGTTATAATGTTTACACGTTTAGAACATTCAGTCTGTAGGGCTTACCAAACCCGCGGTTTGATTTAGATTTTTAAATTCGAGGTCCATACGAGATTACAACCTTTGACCTAAAAAGTAGAACAGCACCTCGTTTTTACTTAAGGACCGGTCAAAAGCCAGGTCACTCGGTTCAAGATATTCTATGTCTACTACACAAACGAACATATATTGTTTTCAAAATTGAAACTTCAAATAAATTAGCTAATAAATTAATTGTTTGAATGGAGTATTGATAGTACATTTTTTTTATATATCTACTCCCTGTGTCCGACAATGAAGTCGGGTAGGGGATAGGAAATTAATCCCATCATATTCTGGCCCCAAGGTACATCGAAGCCGGCTGGCCATTGATAATACGTAATAATGAATATTCAGGGCGTATCTCTAATCTTTATTTTGGCCTGCTTTGCCTACTTCGCCAACTAACACAACAATCACCAATTGTTATAATTAATTGTTACTAATTGTTAGGTTAGTCAGCTACGCTAGTCGACTAGCGAAAAACATCGATTTGAGACACAGCCTTATTTTAAAAATAACTAATAATCTATCAATATGATACTGGTGTACTTGTAAAAGAGGTCATAGCAACGAAGCACATAATAAATAATGTACATGTCCCCAACTGAAAATCAGTTCTTGTAACTGAGTGGGTAGAATATACAAATTTATTTATTTACTTTTATTTAATCATTTTCATTAGTTTTCACCAGTCAGTAACTCGATTTGTTTTTAAATTTCCGTCCCGTAACAAATAAGGCGACCCGATAAGTATTGGAGGTTTCGATTGATGTATTAACTATAATAACGAAATTTCGAAGCTATGGATATTTTTCTTCTTCTTCTTCTTCTTTTCCTATGCTTGCATTTTGGGCTTACTGTGAATTTTCTGGCATTTTCTGAATTTTCTGGTTTTCCAGTAGAGACAGGCTTCCTTTTCCGCATAGCTCATGCCAGGTGGAAGGGCATCTACTTCGTATTTAAGACTAATATAATATGAGGTAAGGGTAGTAATAACTACGACAACGAAGAAGCTAATATACTAGGCCTAGAGAATTTTGTTTTATTCTATTCGTGAAGGTGTTCGCATTTCAACGCGTCGTTTCTGTTCCGTGCATAACTCGACTTCTTGCGCTTTGCTGCGCTCCTGATAGCAAAGATCGCTGCTCGTCATTCCCGTGGCACAACAAGTTGCCGCCATGCCTCCTCGCGAGTCCGTTCGATTGTGACGAGCGCTAAATCGAATTCACGAATCGAAAGCGGAATCGACAAATCGACATACTCGTGAATCGAACAACCTGATTTTTATTCTTTTTATCTCTTATAACTAGAGAAACAAACGCTCTGTGAAAGAAGTACGTAATAAATATATAAAATATTGTTTTATAGTATCGTAATAAGAATGTGTTTACTTTGTTTAAATATTATATTCATTGAATATTATAAAATTTGTATTTAAAACATCATATAATTAGGTACTATTATTATTGCTACTATGATATGAAAATAATGAACAGATCAGTAATTATTTTCCATCCATCCACCTGAATTGAATTACATTGAATAAAACTGGGGTAAAATAAAATAAAATAAAAAACGGCAGGTATAATTTATCACACAGATGAAAATTCAGGAAACAGGTCAAAAGGAGGAGACTATTATTGTGTGTATTTTTGTGTATATTAATTCATATCAATATATCTTAGTAATCACGCCCGACCATATTTAAAAAAATTAATTTTATGAAGAAATTAACAAAGGAAAGCGTTCGAAAATATTTACCGTAAAGGAGGATAAAAGGGTCAAAAGGAGGTCAAAGTGGTATTGAGAGGTGAAGGGTAAGTATGCCTTGCGGCTCCATATTATTATGTATCATTGTCTTGTGAACAAGAAATCGAGTAGATTGGGTTGACTCCAATACCGCGGACCCCCTCGAGAAACTAATGTAACCTCCGTTCATATATAGTAAGTGTGCGCGTAAATTGTCGCGGCGACCACTGGGGCCTTTCTTTAAACCGTTTTAACAATTTAATTACCATTGTATGAGAAATATTTGTATAAAAGATTATGTTGGAAACACTTTTACCCATATGAATATAACTTTTAAATTAAGATTTGATGAATTTAACGAACAATAGTATTGTGGTTCTCGTCACACTTGATAGTTACCCGCGTCGATCATAGAATTCGCTGTTTTCATTTCCCCCTCCTAAACTTCGAGCGCGCGGAATTTCAAGATGAGACACGTGGTACAACACGTGGCGGTTTCTGTTTTAGAGCACGAATTAGTTAGGATTCCGCTCCAGAATTAAAATTAACATTTATAATGATTGAATGGGTTAGAATGAATTAATCAGCGCTTTAGAAAATGAAACAAAGTAAAATCTGGCATTTCCCAATTCACCCAATACCAACACTGGAGACAAGTTATACAAATCTACATGCAAGCGTAATAAATCTTGCGAAGTATCATTGATTGAATCAATGGTAATTTGAATATCAAGAACTTCCCAATACTACACAATATTCCAAAAAGTTTTTTTTTTTTTTTAATTTAGGTGCCATTTGAAAGAAAATTAACGTATCTTCCCCCCCCCCCCCAACCGTCCTCCTCCTTCAGCAAGCCTTCAAAATATTTATATATTTATATATAATCAATCAATTTCACTTCCTGAGTTTGAAGACGATTTCTTGCATTTGCTTTCAATATTATTTATTATACAACAAATAAACTACCGCGATGCGTTGGTGGGGGGGGGGGGAGGTGTATTAATGTTGGGGGGGGGTGGGGGGGGCATTAATTTGCCTTGGTATAATGCTCTGCTCTGCTGTTCGTCGGTCCCTGCGGGCGGGCGTGTTTGTTTTGTTTGTTTTTTCTTTGCCTGTGGGAGTGCGGAGCGTTTCGAGCAACTTGTATCAGGCAAGTAGGAACTGTGAGGAGTTCAGCGATCAGAAGCTCGAGGTTGCCGGCTGGAAAAACTCGCGAGACGCAAGACGACGACGGCGACCACGATGTCGACGTAAACGTGACGCGGAGGAGACATGTGACTGATATGTTGTATCAGGAGTTCATGAATTGAATGGAGGTTATCTATGAACGATTCGTATGCGCTGAATTGTGGCATGGGTGTATTTACACAATGCTTTTTTCCACCTTGAGAAATTCAGGGACGACGCTAAGAGTTTTTGAGCGGGGGGCCAAGGTAGGGCCATCTCTTCCGTAGGGGGGCGGGAGGGGAGGGGAGGGGGCACGACCTAGTAGATATACAATTTTTTACTGTGACGGGGGGGGGGGGGGGGGGGGAGAGTATACACCTATTTTAATGGTATTATGTACTAAGCCAAAATTAATATTATACAGAATCATGCAAATTCTGAAGATTGTTGTGCTGCATAGCAAATCTTTGAACTATGGTCTATGTCCAGAACTTTAGAAATAGTTGTTTCTATTGATAGAATAACCAAACTACTTAGCCTGTTGTTATACACCCTGTTTCGTAAATATGTTCTTCGCAAACACGAAAAGGTTATTTCGCAGTCAGCACTCGATGGAGGTTAGACCAATAATAATAATAATAACAACAACAATAATAATAATAATAATAATTTAATTATAATTTGTATGTTTCGCTAAAAGCAAGTCGGTACTTGTTGAGAAATTGAACCAACTGCAGAAGGCTTATTATGTCGCCATGACTCCCAAGTGTCATAGACACGGTGCCAATTATTGTTTTTGGCAGTAATTAGTAATTTCACTTCTGATTGAATGCTCGCAATGTCGCAATTATAGTAGTGAACAGCTAAGGTTTTTTTGTTTTGTTTTTGATATCCTGTTGTGTCCTGTTGAGACACCGTCGCAGTTCAGCACTTCCTTTTGTTTCTTGTTTTTTAAAATCGGAAAGTTAAGGTGTCACTACAGCAAGGACTAGGACCCGCTAGAGGGGTAAGGGGAAAATTAGCATAGTTTGTCCTAGTTCGTAATAAAATAGTCATATCTTTGACAATAATAGTCGTACGAAAACGATTTATGACTTTTTGAAAACCCCGAACTATCAGCTATAATGTTGGGTATTTTTTGCTATTATTGTTTAAAGCTGGACTACAATAATTGTATTTTAATCAACATCTGCAAAATTGACTTTGCAAAGGTTATTATACGCAAATATCACTTTAGAAATTCAAATTAAACATTTCTAAATACATCACACACTACTTAACAGTTTATTATCGAGATATTTTGATTTTGATGATTTTAAATATGATAAAAAAAATATTATAGTTATATTTTGTTATTGCATATCTTTATTTAACGTTATAAAAACTGAGACAAATAACCATGGGAGGATATACAACTCAACGCAATAAGTGTAATGGTTTTTAAATTTTGCAGATATCTGTAACCGTTCTTGAGCAAAGTTTCGCAAAAGTTTACTAACATTGTAGAAATGTAGTCGCCCGACAACGAGCGCTTCGTGCAGTCAGCGGCAGCTCACACACGCTTTATCAGTGACTGACGGGTGGGAGTAGGATGGCTCGTCATGGGCCAGTTGAGGGGAAGGACGAAATCATTGATAACGGATTCTCGTTATCTGTGACGAAATGCGACGTCACAATGAATGGTTACTGATGAAAGTGTTTCGCGAATTAGCATTCGACTCTATTTTAGGAGGTCGCTGGCTTGAATTCCATCACCGGCGATCCTGGCTCTACTTTTCCAGAGGGTTTCCTCAGTCGTAAGACGAATGATGGTGTTCATAACTAAAACCGCCCTAATTCCTTCCCGAAGAAGCCTAACCTCCTACTAATAAAAGCTTTGCCTATCGTTTTAGGGAGGAGTATATAATAAAATAATAATAATATAGTGTAATAGTAATAGTATAACTCAAATATATGCAGAAATAAGTAATTCTTATGTTTTAATTATGGATTTAAATATGCAAATCATCGCAAAAGGTGAATTTGGAGCCATGACCACCGAAAAAATATTTATTTTCTAGTTTTATTGATCTAAAATGTATGTATTAAATCTATCTAATCTCTTACGAAGCCGTCCGCCGTGGCTCAATTATATAACTTAGAAAGTACGGTTGGGTCGTAGGTCATAATCGTATGGCGCCTAGGGAGGGATGTGTGTTCGAAACCCGCATAACTTTTAGGCGATGATATTCACTTGATATCCTTTTGTCGATACAAAATAATATAACGCCCCTCGAGGCTGAAGTCACGAAGGGCTTTAGTGTATCGAATGAGAAACAAAGCGCGTGAACGATACGAACAACTAAGTGATAATGAGTGTGGTCATCAGTTACAAGTGCAGCAAGAAGACGATACCATCGATACGAACGGATCAAATACTCAAGTATTTTTTGTAGTTGCATATTATCTTGGTTTATTTTATTATTTTATAAACTATTTGGAAGCGCTGGCAATTTTAGGAAGTTCATAATACTAACCACACCTTTGGCTTTGGTAATATTAATAAACAAGCCGTCCGAGTGGCTCATAAGGATGGGGCGCAGGTCCACCGAGCGCCGTGGTATTCACAACTAAATCGTAATGTCGCTGTCAGGATGCCCATAAGAGCCATGGTTCAAGGCAGTGGCGTGCGCAGGAATATATTTCGGGGGAACTGCCCAGGTTAGAACATAACTTTAAAAAAGTGCTCAACAAACGAAATAAGGGGAGTGTGGAGGATGTCCCCCACAATAGGGCCGCAGGCAATTTCTTATAAATCCGTATGTTTTAAGTGTGTTTTAGAAGGAATGTGCTTTGCAGAGCGGTATACGTGTACAACGACGCCAAATACGGTTTCAAAATAATTTCAACAATCAATATTACATAAGATTACTATAATGTGATTGCTTATACAATTTCACCTAGACGGTAGTGTTTCCCGACTAAGCAAATAGAGAAATTAATGTTTAAATCTACTTAATTTTTTGCGTAAAGGTTGATGATTTGCAGAATATGTTAAGGTGGGATTTCGGGAGGGGGGTGGGGGGGGGGGGGGGGCACCAGCCACCCTCTCTCTGTATACGACACTGGTTCTAGGTAATATCGCGATTTCAAATCCGATTAGGAGACCCAAGAGTCACAGTGTTGTTGCAAAACTAGCAGTGCTCGGTCCTTTAATAGTTTTATAGGAGTTATACTTTACTTTGGTAAAGGGAGTTTTCTGTGAACGCCACTTTAATTAATGTCACTCTGATTAATCAGACAAAATCGGATACGAACACCATAGGATCTCCATACAAAATATGTGTGTGTAACCGTGTTCTAGGTCCGACTTCAATTGGGAACATTTTCAAAGTTACGGTCTAGTACAATGTTTTATCAGGGGTTTGACGATACGTCACTTTACAGTTCACAGTTGTGACAAGTACAATTGTTAACAACATATAACATTACCCCATCACAAAACGTTTGCTTCTGTAAGAATAAATTTATTTCAGAAACACAGTTGACTTGACTAACGTTCAAGTTGCGCCTTCAAAATCTCCCAATCGGTTACGGGGTTTGCCATCCGATCAGCAACCGCTAAAATTGACGTCCACATTGAATTTACAAATAAGTACCAATCAAGTTGTATAATGAAGACCACGTTTACATTTAACGTCATCAACAATCATCAACAATCAGTGACCGGAGATTACTCATTGTTAATGGCGTCAAGTCTGGAGCTGAACTTAGCAACGATAGACCGGCTTTCGGGCATTAAGAATTGAGAATGCACAGGGCGTAACTTGGGCCGGAACACAGTTCCGGTTGCCTTCTTGAAACCGGAATGTGCGTTCCGGCTATTCTTGTTATGGTAATGTTATTCTGTTAATTTGTGCGAGGGCAATTATCTGCTAGGGTAGATAGGTAATACCACAGACAACCAATAATTATTTATATGTGGTAATACCATTGTTAATAAGTTGTCCTCATATGATGCGAGCTCAATACCCAGTACAAGCAAGGAATGATCCCAGTTACTACTCATTCACACCCTGACCCCAATCTTTGCTTCATTCTATCCTGGATACGTGAATTTAATGTTAGATTACAAACGAGCCACATTCTAGGAATAGGTTCCGAACTAGGATTTACATATTTCGGGAATTAAGACGGATCCGTTCATAGATACATGTAGTATTTTGTGTTGCTGTTGTAGTGTTTAGATGAGGGACAATAAAATCATTACGAGTTGACTGATCAGCAAAGTATATTATAAATAATGTAATTTACTATTGATCTAAGTGCGATTTGTAATTAACAATTAATCCCTGAAAACGCATATTATTATGTATTTTAGTTTGGGTTTATAAATTTCAGAAGTGAATAAAAACTTAGTATATTTCTATTCAAACATTCAACATTTTTTAACTAATAAAATTATGTATGTGTACCATTAGATTTAGAGTACCTATTTATAACTTATAAGCCTATCAATAAATACGTAGTCATTTCTCGGCATTTATGTTTACATAATAATTCTAGTCCTGGAGGAGACAAACAAAATGTTTCGGTGCCTTTGAATGCCACAGCTATTGGCCGTTGTTTTGGAACAATGGATAGGTAAATATGAATATGAATTGTGACATAATATGAACTATTAATTTCGTTATTATTATTGGTGATTGACTTGTTGGTGAAATATGAATTTGTATTCAGTGTTTTTTTATGTAATCTAGCAAAATGTTTTCTTCTATTACTATCTTAGACCACAAGTTACCAATGGAATAATATGTCAAACCCCCTTGTATGCAGGTGCGGACTGGGATAAAACGGCCCGGTATGCTGGGTTTTGGGGGGGCCCGCATGAGGTTGCGTGGCGCAGCTGGGGTCTGGGGCGAAGCCCCAGCCGCCGGAGGCAAATACGCTGAAGGCGCAAATTTTTTTGGGGGGTTGCATTGAATTTGATGGCCTAAAATGTGATCTTAGGGCGCGATTAACAGAGGCCACCCTACCACTAGCAAAATAATTTCAATTATATTCAATTAATTACATTGAATATTTAAAATAATACTTATAGAGTGGGGTTAAGATTTTTTCAGCAATATACAGATAAGTATTTACATCATAGGAACTTTCTGGTGGCAGCCCGGGGGCCCGGACTGCCAAAGGGCCCGAGATGCGATCGCATCCCGGCATCCCTAGCCAGTCCGCGCCTGCTTGTATGAAAACTATAACGTAAACACAACGGGTCGTTGCCTTTCGGATATGGCGTTTGTTTTTCAATCAATCTGGAATGAAAAGCATTCTTTTGGAATTGGAACAGATTGCAATGCTATGAACATACATCTGGAGAAGCAGTTGGTAAATGGAAACCACAGTACATGGATGGATATTCAAATGTGGTGTTTGCAACACAAAATCAAAAATAGCATCGGAGGTTCATTGCAAAATATATTCGTATATTGATGTAAATTATGCCGTAGTTATTGCGTCATAGCAATGGGAAGTGGTTACACAGGCTGGGCACCACACATTGTTGAGACTGTCGCAGAAGAAGAGGCAAGAAAGTTAAAGGCCAAGAGACAATAGCAACACGGAAAGCTTCTACAAAAGTAAGAAACTGGCAGCTAAACCTCGTGCGGTGGCAAGAGGAAAGTGTGAACCATATATTCGATATGGGATCGGGATACCGACTTTTTAATTATTATTTCTAAGTTTCAATCAGGCTTTAGCATGATTACATGAAATTAGGCACATTCTGTTAATTTGTTTCTTAATAATTTTCAATTATGAATATTATGCATGACGTCTTGGCATAAATACAGACTACGTTAGAAATACGAATTTTTAAAGAATCAACATTTTAAAAAGGTAATTGTTGTCTTTTGTTGGATATTATATCATATCATCATATCATATAATGTCATGCAAAATATGGAATACAGTACATTGCTTCTCTTTTGTGATTTACCTGTGGAGAACTTACCTTTACTTATCTTTTGAAAGCTTGAAAGATATCGGAACAGCAGTTTTTGTAAGAAAGGTATCTTTTATTTTTTTATTTTTTTATATATTTTTTTAATGTCTATCCTATTCAGATATAAAAACTGATTTACAAAGGTGGACAATAAATAGAACTAGGCTATGCAAACAATTAGAAATAATGAAATCATAAGATGCAATAACAACAAAACAAAAGAAACTACTGTACTATAACAAAAATCAAGAACAAGAAAAATGAATTGAGAAATTAAATAAAATCAAGTTAAAATGCATTATATTAAATAGTAAAAATAAAGTATATAAATATGAAGAACATAAAGGAGAAATGTGAATAAAATTATTTATATATACATATATATAAAAGGGAAAAAAGAAGAAAAAGAAGAAAGAAAAAAAAAGAAAAACTGATTTGTTAACTCAAACGAAAATGAGGCTTGCAAAAAATCAGAAACTGAAATTTGTGAAAAATAAAATTTCACGTAAAAGCAACCCGAGAAGCCGCACACGCCTTCTATCTTCTCTTCGAATCTTGAAAATCAGATGGTCATGAAAATCTTGATCCGAGTAAATCATTTAATTTAATTGATTTTGAAACTTGAGTTTCAATTCGTTAATATATGTCGTAAAGTTTATGTAGTCAACTTGTGGCAGTGTGCTGGCTGGAACCGTTGTAAAATATAATATTATATAATTGTATTATTGTATTATTTCATAGTTCATGCCCCATGATTTTATTTGATTTTCAACTGGCAGTTTTAACAACATATAACTATGTATGCACTATCATGATACAAGAAGATGCTATAAGTTATTGGATCATGATGTAATATAGCCTATTATATCTGTGTATGATATTGTATATTATAGTATGTATGAGATTAATATTTGTACTATTTGTACTAGTTGCTCGGCATTCGACAAACAAGTAGTAATAACTGTGCTAATAAAAAATGACTTCATTATATTTATAGAAGAAACGTTAATTCGTATGATTGTACCTTCACGTTCCACTTTGGTCAGCGGAGCTTCGAATAGCGTTCATACACAGATAAGAAATTTACTACGCAAGGAATTCCGAATTCCTTATCTGCGGTTCATGTATTGCATACGTCATAACTTCCCCTATCACCAGCCGAGTTGACCTTGAAGCGGTCTCTCGTTCATGCGACTCGCAAGATAACTGCTATTGGCTCTCGATGCCTGACTGACATCTCACCGGGCCCGCCTCCGAGCTAGAGACAAAACTAGACGCTCTCTCTCTAAATGAGTTGGACGAAGCTTGAAGTGCCTTCTTAAAGAAATTAAATCAATAAATACATTGGTATTTATAGATCCTACCCACTCAGTAACAGGACTGATTTTCAGTGGGGGACTTACAATATACTCGTACAGGCCATATCGCATTAGGTTCCGAACTGACAATTGCAATCGTAGATTCGAGCTTACGATTGGCGGCGCATGCGCAGTAGCTCAGTTCGGCCAGTCTACGATTGCAATCTTTTTATAGACCGAGCTCTAAAATAAGATTGTGAATCGTAGATCCGAGTCACGTGAACCAATCAGAAATGAGAACGGTTAAATACGTATTGAGCACTGTCACAACACAACCTCAAGCAACAACTACTTAAATGGAAACAAAGAGCCAATAACTTTAACTATATATTTGTTTGTCTTATTAGTTATTATTGTTGAATTTATTTCCTAGATGCACGATTTTAAAATTGTCAGCTGGTCAAGTGTGATTGGAGAATTGTAGATTGCGATTGCAATCGGCGACTCCAGGTGACGATTCTAATTGTAGTGTGATATGGGCTTATCACAGCTCACAGGGTGAAACAGCAGTCAACGCACGGGGAGGCGGTTTGGGACAATGAGTCATTAGAACAAGAACAATGACAGTCGTCAAACCGAACCTTCCTGTGACCAAAGATTGTGTAAGTGTAACGGTGGTAATTGTGGTGGGTAAAATAACATATTTATTTGTGTATATTGCAAAAATAGGGTAGTACTGACTTTTCTTTACAATTCGCCTACTCTAAACATTAGCTCGCTATACTCGATATCCTACCAGAATCGCAACTAGGGGGGGCCACGTCAAATCTGGGGGGGGGGGGGTCATGCCACCCCAGGCCCTCCCCCCTCTCTTGCGTCGTCCATGGTGAGAATTCAGCGGCTTTCTCTGGAACCTCACTTACTAATAAACTGTGATTTTTTGTATGATGAAACACAATTATATTTTATAAATTATAAGCAATCAAAAAATTACATACATTCTGTATAAAATTCCCTGAGTTTATAACTCTAAAACATTTTAACATAAAAATAATACAAAAGTATAACAATGTATAGGCTACAGTAAAGAAAAGAAAGTAAAATAAAAACTTTTGAAATACTTGTGTTCTTGATAGTAACAATTCGCAATGGAAGTGGGGTAATGGGGTATCAATCAATCAATCAATATGCAATATTTATAAATGATTTGATCGTCTCATCTTTAAAGAGGGGGGGGGGGGAGGAAAATGAAATCATGTGAATATTTTAACTAACACAAATATCGAAATATTATAAGAAACCGTAAGAAAATAACATGTTAAATAGTAATAAAATCAATGTGCAATTTTAGAGGACTGTCTTTTAGGATACACAAGTTATAACATTGAACATGTTATAAATTATATTTTAATTATTATACGTCCGTAAGGCACGTCCTCTTAAAAAAACATGTATTTTTAAGTTGGTACTGCTCACTTACAACCACCTTATTACTATCACAGTTTACTATCGACCTTCTTGATTGTAATCTGTGACGTCATCTCAATCTTCATCTTTACTAACAACTAGAGAAGAAATGCTGCCAACCATCTTGTACGCTTTGATGGCGAGCTAAAAATAAAAAACGATTTATTCATAATGACGTCACAAATGTAAACAGTAATTTTGCAGCCGTCATAGCAACGAGGCACCTAACACATTGCATAATGTTACCCATTGAGAATGAGCCCCATCATCTCTAGCACAACATACAATAAAGGAAGGACATAACATTAAGAGCGAAGGATACCTCTACGTCAAAAACCGCAGACAATTTTCATTTTTTAATTATATCTCAAGATTGGAACACAAAATCGAAAATCTGAGACACCATAGCGCTGTGGTTTGGTAAGCCCTAGAGACTGAATGATAAATGTATTTAACGTTATAATCAGTATGACTGTGATAACGATTTCCTTAGTAATTTAAGGAAATCGTTATCACAGTCATACTGATTATAACGTTAAATACATTTATCATTCAGTCTCTAGGGCTAACCATACCACAGTGCTATGGTGTCTCAGATTTTCGATTTTGTGTTCCAATCTTCAGATATAATTAAAAAATGAAAATTTTCTGCGGTTTTTGACCTAGAGGTATCCTTCGCTCTTAACTTTGCCGGGGTAAGGTTTCTTGCTTCAGTGGACAATCTTCGAGCGAGGTTAATCCGGGAAGCAATTGAGATTGAGAAGCGGCCTCATAACCTGAACAAGCAAGATGACGCTCAAAGACTACCTTCGGCTTGGAAACCGATTGTGGCTAACTTAAAGTCCAGCAGGTGTTTCCAGCCATCAATCAGCCTGTTGCTGACTATTCTCAGAGACAAAGAGTTCCAGCAGTGTCTCAGGGGGGACCCATAACCAGAAGCAAATACAAAGAGCTTGCTAGAGCTACCCAGTGATGTATCGCTGTGGCAGTGTTTTCGATTTTATATGCAAGTGTTTTTTGGTTGTTGTGGTTTTTTATTTATTTGTTTTTGTATGTTTGTATGTCTTGAAAAAGACGACGCTAAAGTCGTTGAAACGTTGAATTATCATTATAAATAAAATTTGGATTGGTTTAACCGAAAAATGTATCCTTACTTTATATATATATATATATATATATATATATATATATATATATGATTTTTTAAATTTTGTTTCTTGCAAAATGTGTTATAAGAAAACACCAACAACCTAGGAACAACCAACAATCCTTTACGTTGATTTTCAAAAGTTCATCGTTTCGACTGACGTATATCTTCGTCTTTTTCAAGATCGATTTAAATATCCACGACAAGAGTGTTTCTTGAATAACTATTTAAATATATATGGTGAAATCCAGATATTAAAATGACCAACGCCGACTGGGAATCGAGCCCAGGTCTCCCACCTGCCGGGTGGGCGCCTTGACCCCTAGACCACCGGGTCGTGCATCCACACGCAAGAGTGTTTCTTGAAATAATATCCATTTATATATATTAAATATTATTAATTATTATAAAAAATAAACGAAACAAATTGTAAAAGTAAGTAAAAGATAAAAATAAGTAAAAGATTAGCATATTCACCATCTTCTCGTACAGCTTACTCTTTCTTCATCAAACTGGTTCTAATAACCCCCTTGGGCTTAATAGAGATGTCGACAAAATCCCCTTCCACCCATATTTCATTTTCAAGGACATTGCAGGATTTTTAGTTCTAATTATACTTTTAGAGAGATCTCATAGCACGCAGAAACTTACATGTAAAATAAACTTAAAGTAAATCTATTGTTTCTCTAATCTATTTTTCTCTAATTTCTAAGAATCATCTCTAGGAAACTAGAACCCCAACGAAAACGATTACATAGGGTTATGTCGGTGATAATGATAACAAAGAAACAAACCCAGTCGTATATTTAGTGCCTTTATTTATAAATTTCTTACAAGCATTGCCATAGTTATTAGAAACATATTCTCTCACAAGGAAGGCACCTATTAATAGTAGTATTTAACTAAAAAAATTAAACCAGAAATTTGAATTCTAGACTGAGTGTTATTTATTTTCCTTTCAGTACACAGAAAACACAACGTATTAAGATGGCCACGTTTGAATTGTTGGATTGTATTACAAACTTTTAGATTGCTGAGATTGCAATGAAATTACCAAAAGTGGACGTTCCTAATTCACAATTAGATTAAAAATTGTGATCAGCGTAGGAAAGTGTACACAAGAAATTAGATATTTACCTATGGATGGATATCTTATTCTGTAAAAGCAATTACATATCCAATTAATATATTTCGCATTGAGACAACCATTTTTAAGTTTGCAAAAAAGTTTTATACCTTTACCAACAATTCATACGCGCCAAATACATTGTTATATTATATACAATAAAGACAGGATGCTCAACAAAACGGTTGACATCACATTTGACTCGGTGCAAAGTGCCCAGACAGAAGAAAGGTGATTGGGTAGATAGGTAAAATATGACTACCAATCGTAGTTATATAGCACAAAGAAGTTAATATAAAAACAAATACCGACAAGACATTCAAGGCATGTATGTAATAATAGTAATAGTATTTCAAAGTTCATTCAAGCACATCTGCTATATTAACTCTCTTGTGATGATTTCGAGCAAAACAATCCAGCTACAGAGCTCACCAACCTATCTTCAACAATCATCATCTCCGTTATATAAAACACTAACATATACAAAAGAAATATCTCAAAATATGCAACAACATATTGATCAACAAAATAAATATAAAAACAAAGCACATTCATAATAATGATTATGAATTGGCAACATCGATAGGTCTCAATATTTATAAGATCGTGTGATGGTTAAGAATAAACTTGTACACTCATAAAATCAATATTTCTGAAGAAGAAATAAAGACATGAAGACATATTAAGGTTAGGGTGAAGAGTTGTTTAATTTAGAGAATAAATCCTAGGAGCGCTGTAAGCGGCAATCCCCAGTCGAACACCCTTCATTTGTCGACTACGTCTCATGTTTATAGGCAACGAGGCTAATAGAGACATGGAAAGGTATTACATGAATGATTTTATATTTTCACAGGAGGAAAATCACGTAGCCTACTCCTCCTGATGTACGTGTGTACCACTTTGACCAATTTATTCGTTCCAGTTCAAAATCGTCGTTTTGAGTTCCCGCCAAAACGGCGTATTCATTACTCAAACAATCAAATGTAAAGTGGTCATTTCCTCTTAAGGCAACAAGGCATTGAAATGTATAAACCTTAGTATCAGAATAAAAGTTATATAGAAAACAAATCGTATACAGATAATGTTTCTTAATCTCTATTTTCAATCTGTTGTTTTTTTTTTCTCACTCGCAGTAACTTGCTAAGCCACAAAGCGAATCCTAAAGATCACTCACTGCATTGGTTAACGTAGTCGATTCCACGGCCTGCTTGAATCTGCAGTTCAGCTCAAGCAGGCCGTGATTACAAAAGATCATAGCTTGCTAAAACACTTCTTACAAAACTCACGACTTCGCTTATTTTCTTTTTTACATTGTAATTTTAATCAATTACTTTCTGTTGTTTCACGTAAACGTTGCAGAAAAGAAAAACAGTTCGTCAATTTTCTTGTGAAGATGTTTCTTTGTTCCAAATCCAAAATCGGTATTTAGAACTGAGCTCAAAAGCACGCACGCATGCACGTAGCATTCTATGTAAGTTATGAAATGGCCGCCAACTAAAAATAAAACGCACGAAATCTCAATAACGGCAAAAATGCATTAGCATCATTAGTAAAAAAAAAAAAAAATGAAAAACACGTAATAAACAACAAAATTAATTAATTTTAATTAATTATTTTAATAATTAATTGACAATTAATTAGTTTTTTCCACGTTGTCTATCGTTCTACACTTTCTCAACTATCTCTATATGCTTATAAATGTACACAAATTAAAAAAAATCTTGTTAATATCATAAAAATTAACAATGTTAAAAAATTAATTTTCTTCTAAGGGATTCGTCCGCAGGATGCGTGTGGTGACGTTGCGTAGGCAGACGTACGTTACATGTCGGACTGTCCCGGAGCTAAAACAGACATAATGACATTAGTGACATCGACGTGGGAACCTTGCCCGCTATACGTTGGAATAGTCGTTTGCACTCGATATAGGTCGCACTGCAGTTTAAATAAATACATGAATGAATGAATGAATGAATGAATGAATGAATGAATGAATGAATGAATGAATGAATGAATGAATGAATGAATGAATGAATGAATGAATGAATGAATGAATGAATGAATGAATTTATTAATTAATTAATGAATGAATAAGTAAATAAATAAACAAATAAATAAATACATTTAATCCAAAAGTAATATAGGCGCGAAAATGCCAACATTATTTTCAAGAATGTAATAAAAGTAAGCTTTAAAAACATGTACTTCAATAAATATATTATTGTCTCTTAAAACTATTTCTAATACATTAAAACCAGGGTGAGACTTATAATCGAATGCATAGTAATGTTTCTTTAAAACACAGAACTAAAATTAACCATAACAATGTTCACGCTTTCGTTTTCCAAAGAAAAACTCCAATAAAACAATTGTTATCTAAATTACGATATTTGGTGATAAAAATGTAACAATTAAGGCATAAATAAAATTAACATTGCACATGAATAATTCACGTTCATATTGAAATACATTCAACAGGAATATTACTGATATTATACAAACCATTATGAAAACATAAAACACTGTTTTGGTCAATTCCACGTTTCAATAACATTGGCTATTCCTTGTGTAAAAATGAAATTAAAAATATTCGTGCAGGTTTTCCGGTAAGCTAACATTATTATATTTCGATGATAAACATTACAATTAAGGACGTTTCTACGTTTATGTATCTGTATTGATTGATACATTCCGTACAGTCAAATCATAGTATGATGCACTGTCCCATTTCTAGCGAAAACTCATAGCTACGTTATATTTAACATATATGATTAATTAACAAGTCTACTACAGGTACATTGTAATTAAATTAATTTACAATAATACATTTATATCAATTATGTACTATAATCATTCATTTAAAAGACATTTTTAAACTATCAACCTTGATTCATTGAAAGTAAACAAATAATTGATTTGATGTGAGAAAAGCGCACACAACATAAAAAATGCAGCATTCAACAATCTAAAACTATGAACAGTCAAAAACAAAATACTTATTACTAAACCATATAACACACCATCAAACGGCTACAGGCATGTGCAAACTGTTAAATATAAGCCATGAAATCATAAGGTTATTTTGTTACACAAAATACATACACAATTGTAAAACAACTAAACAAATCTTAAAAGTACGTTTCAGAGTAAATATCATATTGATAAATAATAACTAAATAGGCATATGTATATTTTATACATTTAGGTTATTAGCGACTTCCATATTCGAGATTTCAAGTTTAATTTTTGAATAATAATATTGATTTCATTTAACATTACCCCATAATGTTCTATTCATGAAATTAAAACTGTAGCTGCATCGCTGAGGCAATTTAAATTAAGGTCAAGGCCACTAGCAGCAAGAACAGGTTCTACGAGCCTCCACCAGGGGATTTTTATTTAGATAACCTCGAATTGAAGTTAGTGCATATTCAAAATTTGGCCATTATGAAACAATTATTTAACTATACGTATCGATTTCGTTAAATATAATAAATTTTACATATTTCACTCTACCAATCTAGTCATCTATAGTTATTTTTATTTTTCATTTAAACAATTAATTTTATAATAACAATTTTTTTCTGTTCGTTTTAATATCTGGCAAGAACTTAAACTTAACTATAATAAAGTTCAAATCAGGTTTCGGCAGCCTTTCGGAAATATGTATGCCAATATTATATCCACCAGTATTAAACCTTCTAAATTACTATTTATATATGCTTGTTCAGTCTTTGATTTAATAGTATTTTCCAATATCTTGCTAATCACTCATTTTAAGTCACACTTCATTAAACTCATATCTCAGGTATGTCGGTGACTATTTTGTGATCATGTCCGTCCGTATTCATAGTCGTACTCTACCACTAGGGGCGCCCGTTGCTGCCAGGTAATAATTACATTTATGCTACTTCCCATAAAGAAAACAAATCCTTAGTAACATCGGGCGCCCCTAGGGGTAGGGACGGATCCAATTTGGACGGTTCAATATTTAGTTAGTTTCTTTGAATTTAAGAACAAAAAAGCATCAAAACCTGCGTAGAATGTGAAGTCAATAATCCTCCAACTGATTCGTTTTTCTTCTTACATTCTAGAAAACTTGAATAGAACTGTTTAAAATTGGGCGTACGACGAATACAGTAGGGTATATATTCTATTACATAGCCTATCTAAGGGTCCTTTAGACCTAATGGTAAATATCGTAATCGGGGACTTAACTCTCTTAACACCTCATGCTAACTCAAGCTGTGTTTGTTAAGGCAATAGATTCAAACAATACTTATCGTTTTCATATCAGTTGGTCACTAATAAATCTTATCTGAGTTTAGTGATAATCAAGATTTTGCTAGTTTTTTTGTTACAAAATAAAGGTACATTTTTCGTGAAATAATTATTATGGAATGTATAAACTATTCTAGGTTTATTAACCTATTTAGTTTTTATTTACTTAATAATCAGTTTGTATAGGTTGTGATAAAGTTTGTTATCACTGTTGATAGAAGTTCATCATGGTAGACCGAATTTCCTTCGAAGGTCGTACGTTTAGCAGCCAAATTAAAATGAAAACGATAAAGAAGAAAATTAGAAGAACAACACATTAACAGTTAAGAATAAATCAATCAGGCGAAAAAGTTTTGTGAGAAAAACCAACTACGTTTAAGGAAAAAACAAAAATTAATCATAAAACAAATTAATGTGAATTTTTATCTCTCAGAAGCAAACTGCACCTTTACGCAGCTCTGAACAGGCATGTTTTAAGAAGAGGTTTTCATTTGTAACAATGCTTCATTTTATAAAAATAAATAATTTCTTTGTAACTTTCAAAACCACCCCATAAAAAATATCCACTCTAAATTGGATTAGTTTCTTCCCAAATTTCTATCTGTAACTTTGTTAATAAAATGAAGATTGTTGAAAATGAAAACAAAATTGTTTTATTTTCGGTTAATAAAACGTAATAGTTATTATTATTAATTAAAAAACTGCGCACTATTACAATCAGATGCAAGATGCAACCACATTTTTCAATCAATGCATTTGTTTCCTTTCAATGGATCAATATTTTACTATTTATTTTTATTTATTTAAGTGCGCCGAATTACATTTTGCATTCTCGATTCGCAAAATGTCTACGCACAGTTTTTCTCCGATGGCCATTTTGCAATTAAAATCGTTACAAAATGGCCACATTTAAACTTGTCCACAAAAAAAATATATACAAATAAATTAATTATATAAATCACTTCAAAAAACACTTCGCATTGTATTGAGAAGGTAATTTGAAGATTTCTTCCCAGCTTGTGAAAGGTGAAGTTCGCCACGATAGATATCTCATCAACCATATCAAAAAAACATCCAAAAAAACACCATCGAATAATAAATAAATAAATAAATATCTAGCAAATAAAATCTACAAAATCGATTAATCAAATCAAATAATCACAAAAAAATAATATTGTACCTCCTGGGATCGAACCCAGATCACTCGAGAGAGACAGAGAGACATTTTTTCACAAAATGTCGGATAGAGAAAAATCGTGGAATTGCCGATACCAAATCTTCGTAGGGTACATCCTAAAGACTCATCACGTGGTCCGGGGAAGAGGGGGGAGGGGACTATTGGGTTCACTGGATGACAAGGGATTACTCTCAACGCTGTCCTGCAGCTGTAGCATCATCCCCCTCACATTCTTCCCGCTTGGAATCCTCGGACACTTCGCCCACAGTCCGTTTATCATCCCCGGGCTGAACCCCGTCGGCTGGGCTGCGTGCTCGGACAGTAGCCTGAACGCCCTCGAGGGTACAACATCATAGGCAGGTTCCTCTCCGTAATAACCTCCAGCATTCGCCCAGGTATTATAATAATCACAATAATCGTAATAGTTAGCACCGTATGGCGTTTGTACAGGTATCGGGGTGTTGCAGGTGGTTTGGCTGATGGAATGCTGTTGTGGTGGAGGAACCCTCGCTGGAGAAAGACAGTCCTCTGAACCGGCAGAGCTTCCAGTGTCGTAAGGATCCATATCCTCTTGGAGAATTCTCAAAGCCGCCGCGTGGAGTTTTGCCATCGGGAGTTTCTTCAATCGTTTGCCTTTTTTACGTTGTAGAAGACTTTGGACGAGTTCTTTGACGAGGCGATCGGTGACGGTTGGTGACGCGGGGGATGTGACTCCGGAGGATGACGATAAAGAATCGGGGTCGCTGAGATTGGTGACGCGTAGGGGTAAGGTGAGGAGTTCCCGACGGGAGGCGATGGTGGCCGAAGGTGGTTGGGTGGTTTCCGATGTCTGGTCGGAGGTCTCGAGGGTGGTGGGGTGGGTAGGGGGCGGTGAATCATCGTCTTCGTCGTCACTGCGGTCGCAGGCGTCCTGGAGAAGCCGGAAGAGACGCGAGTGTGTTGAAGCGCGTTGGTATTGCGTCTGTTTGCGTTGCTCGCTGGTCTCAGACTCGGTGTCCGAGATTGGACGACTCATGTCGGATGTTACACCAGAGTCGTCTTCTTCGCCGCCGCTCTCGGAATTGTCGCGACTGATTTCCTTTTCTTTATTACTACCGTTTTTCTTTTTCGATGACGTTTCTTTTACGCCGCTACAATCGGAATCGCTTTTCTTTATTTCCTCTTTTCCGTCCACACCGTTTTCAAGACACATCTTGTACAACTTCGTGATGATTTGTTCCTCCTCATAACCGTACCCTTCGCTCTCACTATCTCTCACTTCCTCTTCTTCCTCCTCTTCCTCCTCCTCCTCTCGTCCTCCTACTTTGACCTCCACCTGTTGCTTCTTCTCAACGGTGATCACGTTGTCCTCCACATCCTTCAACATCTCGTCCACCGAAGCCGAAGCAATCTTTCTCGCCTCGTGGATATCACAAACCACATCTTTCTTTTCCTCCTCTTTGTCTTCGCCCACTGCCTTCTTCACGACGCAACTCTTTGCACTTCCGTTACTACTACACGAGCTTTCATCGTCGTCGTCCTCTTCCTCGGAGCTTTCACTCTCCTCACTTTCATCCTCTTCTTCTTCATCGTCTTCCTCCTCGACCTTATTCGCCTTCGGTTTCTCTTCTTCCTTCTTCACAACATCCGGTTCCGGTCTGGACTTCGTGAAATGTATCCCGATCTCCAAGGTCGGCCGATTGTTTATGATCTTATTCGTTGCGTTAATAATATCGTCGATCTTGTTGCCCATTCGTGTGTTTTCGTATTCGCAAGACTTTTTATCAGTTTCCCAGAATCCTTTCACATCAGTTTTCGGGGAACTCACCACATCACCCTCACGACTGTACGAATTTCGTTTGGCCGCACCTACTTTTGGACTTGACGATTCCATATCGTCGTTACCCCACGTGCATTCCATATCACTTCCACTGTCCCCAGACTTTCCGTGGACAGATTTAACGGTAGTGACACTAGCAGAGCTGGAGTGACTATGGCTGTCGTCGGTTTTGACGTTTTCTTCGATCTCAGAGATCACATCCGGTCTAGGGCTGGGTTTCCGCACTTTCAAGGACAAACAAACGGAAACATCTGAATCGGAATCACAAGTTGCATAACTGTCCAAATCGTCGGCACTCTGCTGACGAGAAACACCGCTACACACAGATATCGGCGTCATCGTTTCTTGTCGCGCAGTCTCGGTCTCGATGTGTGCAACAGGTGTCATGAATCTCACCGGGGAACTATTTCCAACGCCGGTGATATCCCTCCGCCATTGTTCTACTTTGTGTGTGGGACTAGGGCGACTCGGTATCGAGAACGTTACCGAAACGTCGGAATCGTCTTCGAATTCACCTTCGTCGTCGTCGTCTTCGCTTTCGGCGTCTTCGGTCACCGGTTCTTTGAGTAGACTCTCCAGCTGACGTAACGCGGGGCCTTGGATCATTTTACTGGGTTCTGGTTTATCTACGGTTGACTTCTTTGATTCTTCCTTCTTCACCGCCTTCTCGACGTGTTTGCCAGTCTTGTCGGCGACGAATTGGGATAGATCCTCGCCAAGTAGTGACCTGTTGACTTCGCTGTCGCCGACAATGACGGTAGTCACCTCTTCGTCGTTGGCAGATCTGCTGAATTTTAGTTTGAGAGGTAGACGAACGGTCACCGATGACGATTCGCTGTCGACGTCTTCGTCGTTGCCGTCGCTCTCAACGTCGTTGTCCAACGTCGCGGTGCTGCTGTCGTCCTCGCTCGTGACGCTCTTGACGCTGCGTCGGACGCTCTCGGCGTCGCTGCATTCGCTCTCTTCGTAGATCACGCTCAACTGATGTGGTAACTCTTCGTTGCCTTCTTCCTGTTCCTCTTCTTCTTCCTCTTCCTCTTCTTCCTCCTCTTCTTCGCTCTCTTCCTGTTCGGTATCTTCATCGTTCGACTCCAAAACACCCTCGTCGCTGTTGTATACGTTGATGTCGCTCACGGATTTGATCGCTTTTAACTTCTCGTTTCCTTTCACAGCCTCTTCTTCTTCTTCTTCCTCTTCGTCATCTTCCTCTTCTACCTCCGTATCGGAGTCTTCTTCACTCTCAACGTTCATATCTACTCTCTTCCCATTTGCAACATTCGGCTTCGCCACATTCTTTTTAACTACAATTTTTTCTAACGGTTTTACTGAGTCCGTTTTACATTTCGGTGGTTCTGTCGTTCCGTTCATCCCGTTGTATAAATGACCGTTGGTGAGTTTCGGGTTGTTTCTATTTGGATCATCGGGAATGACGCCATTTTGTTGGTTGGTCGGGGTGACGACAATCTTCGGGGTCTCACAGTTGTTTCTGGATATCACTGCTTGACGTTGGTAGGGATATCCCATCGGGTTTCTCTGGAAGTTCGCTCCGTAATACGCCATTTCGTCGTTGGAGGAGTATCCGGAGTATTCGTCGGAGTCAGAGCCGTTTGGGTGATACCGAGGGTACATGGGGGGCGGGGCGAAGTGTTGAGGGGAGTATACGGGGGGATACGGGACGGGGGGGTAGCCGTATGCCGCGTTCATTTCGTTGACGTAGGACATGTACGCATAGGGGTCCCAATACTGTTGCCCCTCCATGTTCGGGGGGGCGTAGTAACCCCAATAGTCGGGAGGGGGGGCGTAATAGGGGACGGGGGAGGCGCTGGGATCGGACCATTGCTGCTGAGAGATCGTGTTAGGGTTGTCCAAAGCTTCTGATGCTATAACAAATTAAAACCAGGATGTTGTCGTGAAAGACAATCCTGAAAAATGTTTTTTGACCAGGAAGAATTTATAGCACAAAAATAAAAAAATTATTTTTTTATTGATTTTTGGGTATCTTAGTTGTTTCTTCATTACCTTGTGCAAACAACACTTTTTCAATAGAGGGATGTACAAAAAACTGAAAACCTTTTTTTGTGGGGGGGGGGGGGGGGGGGCGAATAGGTTGTCAATGACACGTACCTCTTCAAAAAAATATATAAGCCCGATTAAAAGTGCACAAGAAGAAATTCAAGTGCAAATTGATGATTTGGATTGAAACTTTTCACAGTGTACAATAGATAATAATATAATTACAAATCTATTCAAAAATATTCATAATGTTAACACCAGTGCTAATAACATGGAATGGTTAATGCACTAGCCAAACACTCAATTCAGATTATGAAATATTACTTGACGAGTTAAAACATATAGGTATAATCATGAGAAAATGCATAAAAGTAAAAAAAAATATTTCTAGTGAAAAAAAAATGCTGATTTTATTTCACACATTCATAAAATGAACATAGAAACACTTATCTATTAAATGATTTATCTTAATTAAGCAATGTGAACTAGTTTTCATATGTCAACACATAGCCATGCTGTAGATGAGGCATTTGTGTGAATACACACAAACATAATGAAACAATACATAGCATGTGTGAAGAATTCCTAAACATTGCATCATTATTAATAATAAACCTTGTTTAAACCATAAAAACAGCTGTTCACACATATATTTAATGACGTTACTTTCATAGCATTTTAAATATGTTAAACAAAAGCAACATTTCGAACACAAAACTTTAATTACATTTCATTCAATTATATTCTTTAATTAATTGTTTTAATCCTAAACCATAAGTTCAGTTACTGCTCTATGAAGATACTTGAGAGTATGGGAGGTATTTCAGTGATTGTGTATTATTATATAGATATTATTATATAGATTAAGAAATAATCTTTATATTTGTGAAAATTCGATTAACAAATCTATTAAAAATATTTTCCCAAACAAAAACCTTTTTGTCACAAGAATATTATATTTGTATGAACTTCTAGAAAATTAAAAATAAAATAACTTTTCGTGCGTGTTCATTGGTACTAAAATGGTTTAAATTAAAAACGCAAAGATTCTATTATTATGTTCAAATAGACAAATCTAAAAAAACATACATCTAAAGAACATAATCAGGAAGATTTGAGATAGTACAGTTTTAAAGTTAGAGACTGAATTATTGTTTTGGATTATATTTATTATCTTCATTATTATGAAAATTTGATTATTCCCAACATAAACTTTAATTTTATAAACGTGAAAACTGTCTTCAAAAATATAACCTTTTACAAGAAAAAATTCATGTTTTATTCCTTTAAGAGAATATTTAAATCATATAAGCTAATCACATCTTCTATATATTCTAAATTTTAATATAATAATTTTAACATTACTTAACTTTACAACATTACTTAAATGCTTTCAAATGTCATAAAAAAGTAAAATTATTATCGATATTTAAAAAATAAAGTAAAACCCCACCTCCAAAGAAGTGTGTCCCATATCGTTTTTTGCCACAGTATTAGTTTTAAGAACTAAATATATTTATTTGCCTTTATAAATAATCGTTATGAACAATGCAAAACGTCAACAAACATAATTTATTAAATCGATTTGGTTTTATCGAAATCGATGTAGAATTCGATTTCGATATAATCGAAATCTCTCAAAACTATATCGAATTTAAATCAGTGTTCGACCCAAATAGCTTGAGAAGTGCGATATCTTTTAAGTGTTTTTATATCTCTAAAATTAAATTCATTGAAAAAGATTTTGAAATTATGCAAGGCTATATTATATATTCAAGATCTACAGATATTCTCGAAACAAGTTTTACGTTAAGAAAAATTTGGATAAAAATAAAATTATAAATGTTGAGATATTATTGAAATTATTGTCTAGTATTATCCATACACAACAAATTTGTGGATCTTTTTTTGGGGGGAAATATCTGTAGGCATGATAATCTGCTTCGTTTCATTACAAAATGTTGATACTGATTAATTGCTTTAAAATGTATTTAAATTGTCCCAAATGTAAATCAAAATTAGTCATCTTTTAAAGAATTTAGGGCTAATTCAGTAATTCTTACGAATGTTTCTTTGGGTCAATCATATTTCCGCTTTCAGATGTTTCAGATCTTTGTGATTTTGATGGACATCTTTCACACCTAATTAAGAACATCTGCAAAACGCAAATATTTATTGGAATTAAAACCCAATCATAAGAAAGAGAATAACATTTTCTATAAGATGACATATTTTGATTTTCTTTTGGGACAGTATAAAACCATTTTAAAGGAATTTTAACATAACGAAATCGGATGTTCTGCAAGGTAGGTGAAGAACGTCACGTTTTTCAAGTTATAGGGCACTAGCCACACTAACATACAACAATGAAACAAATTAATTGAATCGATGGACAAACAACAAGCTGTTAAGAAATAATTTCGTCTGATTTTGGAAAACAAAACAAAAAACAAAAAAATACACATACAAAACTTTCACTTAGTCTTTGTCCTTCATTAAAAGTTTTAAATGGTGAGCAGTTACTATTGCTACACTTGTTTTTAATTATATGGTTGCAATTTTATTATTTTGACAGCTGATTGTTTGTCCATCAGTTCAATTCATTTGTTCCATTGTAGTAGTCTGGATGTTACGTCAGTTGCGGGTTCCCTATTTGTGGCGAACACACGTAGGTCATGTGAGAGAGGTCATACCACAGTTCTCAGGAGCCGTCATCGCCTGTAGCATCCTGAAGGAGCGGGACGGGATGGCGCCTCCTGTGTACTTCCTGGGCTCCTGGACCTGCTGCTCCGAGGCCGGGATGTAGGGCTGAGGGGGCTGGTCGGCTGGAACCACAACACTCACATTACTTTACTTTGTTTTATCTACACCTTAGTTTAGTTTAAATTTAATTTAAAAAAATTAAGAAATCAAAAATTAATAAAATGAAAATATTTTTTTAAATAAATATTTATTTGGTTTAATTTGACCGTTTAACGTGGTTTAAATTTAATTCAATTTCATTTCATTTCATTTCATTTCATTTCATTTCATTTAATTTCATTTAATTTCATTTCATTTCATTTCATTTCATTTCATTTCATTTCATTTCATTTCATTTCATTTCATTTCATTTCATTTCATTTCATTTCATTTCATTTCATTTCATTTCATTTCAAATGGCAAATTATTATCTATAATAATAATAATAATAATATATATTACCTCACTCCAGTACATAGATAGGAATTAGGATCATGTAAATATATGTAGCTACCATGTTAATATAACGAAACAATTCATTCCATTTTAATTTAATTATTGTACCTGTTCCGTAGCGTTGTCAGATATTTTATAATTACTCGACATCAATCGAAAAAATACATTATTATTTCATATAATTTTTGTCCCATTTTCTCAGTTTCAAGACCGAATTAAAATTGTACACTGGATGTGTACAGTGGAAAAATGTTATTATTCTGTAAGAGAATTTTTAACCACCTGAAAAATCCAAATAAACATTAACACTACTAAAAGATATTATTTATACACAGATTTGCATGGCATTCGTGGATCTGCGTGCAATTTTAAACTAGCTTCAATAAATCATGTGTGTTATTTTTTTATTTCATTTCTATAATGATGATATTTGGGGCTTAAATGTCTCATATTTTTGCAATGATGCTTATCGAGACGATGAGTGGGTGATTATGAAGATGAAAAAATGCCACATGACATCCATGCCCAAGCCAGGATTCGAACGATCCTGGAACGCAGAGACCGCGGTTTACTAGACCAACGCCTAATCGACCTCGGCCAACTACGCCGGCTTTTATTTCTCTCTATGTATACTATAATAATATATTGACAGCTTAATTAGTGTTATGCACATTTTGTATTGTCAAAATATGTAAACAAGAATTCAAAGAGGGTAATGAATTTCTTACCCTGTACTTGTTGTACCCTGGACTGTCCACCTGCCTGGGGTCCGCGGGGGACTGAAACCAAAAGACAATATTTCAAATCTCCACACTTCATCGTTAATCGCAAGCCGTTAAAACTGTATTATCATATCGATTAGGCCAAATATATCATATAGACACCGTGTGTTAGTACATACAGCGCTATGGGAGACCGTATGACAGGCAGAGTGCGCTGTGAGCGATGACGTTCAGTTTACCTATTATATCTAGCTCAACTTCAGTTCAGTGCTCCAAATGTTACATTCCTAATACATTGTTTACAGTAATTTTGATTATAGACATACTTATGCACTTAAAACTAAATTATTAATAAGTTTTATGTAACTAAAATAACAATCAGCTGAAGAATCCAAAAAACAAGTGAAATTTGGTACAATGGTTGATGGAATAACACAGTCTACCACACTCTTCGCGCGCGAGAAAGGTTAAGCCGTCCCACAGCCACCTATATGTCCACGACATCATTATTGCATGCGTCAAGTGAGGGGCATACTGACATTAGTGTGGGTGGGAACGCTCACAGCGCTGCTGTCATACGGTCTCCCAGGCGAAGATTGCATTCCGCGGTTGAAAATAGTGCCGGATATTATTGTGAAATATCCTGTTTTTTTTTTTCTTGTTGATGTGTTTTATTTTGTTTTGTGTTCGTATTTTATTGTCTGGTTTTGTTTATGTTTGTTTTGTGCTGTTTGCAAGTCTAAAACGTGTCCTGATATAAATAGCGTCTTGCCTTTTAAGATGGACTCATGGGATTCATAATCTGCCCAAGATTTTTAAAAGCTGTAATTAAAATTGTTTCACAATTTTGCCATTATCGACTTAAGAAGAACGACGCTGCTTCATCAGAAAGTTCCGTGACATTGCTACTTGAGCGCTTCATTCGTTTTCACTAGAGCGATCAGTGGCCAATCTCGGTGCCTATACAATAATACCGTATTCTTGGTATGCAATACGCTCATGTCTACAACAATGACGTGCATGATGGCCGCTATGTTTTGCAATGCCTAATGAACGGGAATATGGCCGCCAAAAATATCTGTGACGTCACGCGAATATAAAGTATAGTACGACTAGATGTCGCATTAGCGCTTCTGTCGTGATTCATAATTGAAGTCCGACATTTTTATGTCGATATAAATGGTTTACGTTCCGAATTTACCATACTTTGTTAATTTAATAATTTATTTTACTTTGTATATCTCTGATTTAATAATCTAGGATTGTTTGTTATGATTTCAACAAACATTAGATTTAAAATGCAATAATGGCGTCTTGTCTTGAAGGAGTCGCCATGTTTGTTTTAGGAGTAAATCTAAAATTAACGGCCAATCTCTGCACTAAAAGTCTGGTGAAACCGTGATTGAGTAATGCAGAGACAACGTGGATGCAAGCGTTTATAATTTGTGATTTAAATAATTGTAACTGCTTTGATGAACTTATATCTTTACACCGAGAACTGTTAAACAAACACACATTAGCTCACACTCACAAACACAAAATGAAACAATTGATTTAATAGAAAAATTAATAGAACCAAATAATTTAAAATTTTATTTTTCATCTTATCGTAGTTATTAGTTTTAAATGAGGTCCTAGAACGCGTTTAGGTTTTATAAAATGTTATTTATTAATACTATTAACGACATATTGAGAAATATTTGACTTGAGGTTTAAGGTTGTAAAATACGCCGCCATCTTCTAAAAAAATTATGTTTATTTTCACGGTATTCTTTATTTGGTTATTATTTTTTTTAGTGTGTTTATTGATAATGTGGTTCTTATCATCGTGCCACTAAAACACTTTCCGGCTGTATTTTGACTCTCAGTTGGCATCAACATTTACCCAGTGAGGTGTATTTTTTACTTTTTTTCACTAAAAAATTCACTAAAAATCACACATGTTTTAAAATGATTTTTTATGATTTTTTTTAATTTCCACAAGCACGCTCATCTGTCAACGCGGAGCGTTATCCTAGTTAAATGTATTGATGCTGTTAAACGGTGGAGGGGCCGGGTCTTGCTACAAGTGTTATTCCTAACCCGGCGCTTCCACCATCGCTCAATATTATAACGTAATTTAATTTAACATGAAGAGCGAAGGGTAGTCTCTAGTCTCTACGTCAAAATCAGCAACAATTTGCATTATTTAATTATATCTTAAGATTGCAACAAGAAATCGAAAATCTAAATCAACAGCGTACTGTGTTTTGGTAAGGGCTGGTCCACACAGATTTTTAAGACATAATGCATAAGGTTTCAACAATGAAAACAACGTCTTAAAACTAAAAACAACGTCTTAAAACTAAAACTTTGTGTGAACGCCAGTACGTGTTTCCTAAGATCCAACTTTACGACTACGCGTTAAACCTTAAATCTTATGCTTAAAAAATCTGTGTGGACCATCCTTAAGCCCTTCATACTGAATAAAATATTATAGCCATTATCGTAGTTATTTTGATATTAATTCGATAATTAGTATTACAATTAATTATATACAATAAACAAACTAATAATAATGTAAAACACAACTAAGAGCATTCAGTATGTAAATCTTACTAAACCACAGTGCGCTGTTGATTCAGATTTTCGATTTCGAAGCCCATTCTTGAGATATAATTTAGAAATGAAAATGGTGTGATATTGATTGTTGACGTAGACTCTACGTCAACAACCACAACATTTTCATTCTACGTCGTAGAGGTATCCTTCCCTGTTTAGAGAATTACAAAACAAGATATAAAAAAAGTAAAAACACAATCAATAAAAGTGATGGCTAAACAATAAGACGTTTGTGATGTAATCACTGGAGGAAGTTATTCAAAATTTTAGATGTGCATCTTTTGTAAGTAATCGGTAAATTACCTGTTGAATCATCTAAATTATTTTGATTGTAAAACAAATTTAAACTAATTGCCATTCATGTGAATGAAGTGCAAAGGTGTGATAAATGTTTGATAAAATAATTTATCTGTGTGATAAGACAATGAATACAATGAATACAACAAATGAATACAAGTTGAAACATGATAATGAAACTTGCAATGTAAATGCTAAAACCAATGCAGTAAAGTAGGTGCAAGTCTTGAAGTGAAACTTAAAAGTTAAATAACGTGCACTCGTATGCACTTCACAGTACTACCACATCATCAATCAATGTACTTTACACTAGACATGCACTATAAAGTACGAAAATCATTCAGTTGCACAATACAAACGACAGTGTATTAAAATACAGTGAAATTACTAAAATTCACAACGATGCATCATGTAACTCTCCAGTGCAAGAATATGTTCTATACAATACACATGTCATACATTACTACCATGCACCAACAAACAAACCTTTCCACTGCACTAGGATATACAAAAAGCACTCCATTACACTAGAATACACCAAAGTCACTTTACTGCACTACGATGCACCAAAAGACACATAACTGCAATAGGGTGCACAAAAAGATTCTCCACTGCACTAGAATACACAGAAAGCATTCCAGTTTACACTGGGATACATCAAAGAGCACTCAACTACACCAACATGCACTAATCGAGCACTCAATTACACTAACATGCACCAAAGGGCACTCAACTACACCAGGCTGCACCATTATGCATCACACTGCAAGCATCGTACCCTGGGCTTGCACCAGCATGCACCTATGAGCACTCAACTACACCAGGATACCCATCATGCACCACCCCGCGATTATCGTACCCTGCGCTTGCACCAGCAAGTACCAAAGAGCACTCAACTACACCAGGCTACACCATCATGCACCAGCATGCATTTATGAGCACTCAACTACACCAGGTTACACCGTCATGCACCACACCTCAAGTTTCGTACCCTGCGCTTGCACCAGCATGCACCAAAGAGCACTCAACTACACCAGGATGCACCAGCGAGCACTCAACTACACCAGACTACCCATCATGCACCACACCGCAAGCACCGTACCCTGCGCTTGTTGCATATTCTCCCCAGCCGTGTCTGTCATGGTCTGTAGCATGCGGAAAGCGCGGGAAGGGATGGCGGCTCCTCTATATCTGGGGTCGGCTTCAGAGTGTAGGGAACTATCTTCGTCCACTGGGGGAGCAAGATCATCACACACTTTACATATCTACATCGGGGTAGTTAATCTGTCCCATCCCCTGAGAGGGGGGGGGGGGGGGGGGTATGGAGATGCCTGCTCCTCGATATCTGTGGTCGGCTTCAGAGTGAAGGGAACTGTCTTCGTCCACTGGGGGAGCAATATTATCACACACTTAACATATCTACATCGGGGTATCTTATAGGAATCTTTGTTTACCCAGAAACACACCCAGATACAACAGATAACAAGCCTAGAAACAAGAAATAAGTATATAAACATCAGTAAGTCCACCACAACAACCCACAACCTATGAAAGAAAAATTGTTAGAACCCACCACAAAGAAGACAATATTATGAATAAAAAATGCCAATGTATTCTGTATCCACCACCTAGGAAAACCAAAACAGTTTCTAAGAGAAAGCTTAGTTGTTTGAGCCACCACCTGTGAAAACCAAAGCAGTTGTTAAGAGATTGCTAAGTTGTTAGTGCCACCACCTGTGAGAACCAAAGCAGTTGTTAAGAGATTGCTAAGTTGTTTGTGCCACCACCTGTGAGAACCAAAGCAGTTGTTAAGAGATTGCTAAGTTGTTTGTGCCACCACCTGTGAGAACCAAAGCAGTTGTTAAGAGATTGCTAAGTTGTTTGTGCCACCACCTGTGAGAACCAAAGCAGTTGTTAAGATATTGCTAAGTTGTTTGTACCACCACCTGTGAGAACCAAAGCAGTTGTTAAGAGATTGCTAAGTTGTTTGTGCCACCACCTGTGAGAACCAAAGCAGTTGTTAAGATATTGCTAAGTTGTTTGTACCACCACCTGTGAGAACCAAAGCAGTTGTTAAGAGATTGCTAAGTTGTTTGTGCCACCACCTGTGAGAACCAAAGCAGTTGTTAAGATATTGCTTAGTTGTTTGTACCACCACCTGTGAGAACCAAAGCAGTTGTTATGAGATTGCTAAGTTGTTTGTGCCACCACCTGTGAGAACCAAAGCAGTTGTTAAGATATTGCTAAGTTGTTTGTACCACCACCTGTGAAAACCAAAGCAGTTGTTAAGAGATTGCTAAGTTGTTTGTGCCACCACCTGTGAGAACCAAAGCAGTTGTTAAGAGATTGCTAAGTTGTTTGTGCCACCACCTGTGAGAACCAAAGCAGTTGTTAAGATATTGCTAAGTTGTTTGTGCCACCACCTGTGAGAACCAAAGCATTTGTTAAGACATTGCTAAGTTGTTTGTGCCACCACCTGTGAGAACCAAAGCAGTTGTTAAGATATTGCTAAGTTGTTTGTGCCACCACCTGTGAGAACCAAAGCAGTTGTTAAGAGATTGCTAAGTTGTTTGTACCACCACCTGTGAGAACCAAAGCAGTTGTTAAGAGATTGCTAAGTTGTTTGTACCGCTCTGATCCAACATCCGGAAGACCTTGGAGGGGATGTGCCCCCCTCGATATCTTGGATTCTCCTCCCCGTTCATAGGGTTGTCTTTCTCTTCCGCCACTGTGAACAGTAGTTACATCAAATCATACATTACATGATGGCATACATTACATCACGTCATACATTACGTGACGGCATAAATTACATCACGTCATACATTACATGGCTTCATACATTACATCACGTCATACATTACATGACGGCATACATTACATCACGTCATACATTACATGGCTTCATACATTACATCTCGTTATACATTACATGATGGCATACATTACATCACGTCATACATTACATGACGGCATACATTATATCACGTCATACATTACATGACTTCATACATTACATAACGTCATACATTACATGGCTTCATACATAACATCACGTCATACATTACATGACGGCATACATTACATCACGTCATACATTACATGGCTTCATACATTACATCACAACATACATCACCACACGTCATACATTGTATCACTTCTTGCATTGCACCACTTCATACATTACATCACATCACTGTCATGATCCCATACAAAATTGTTACATTGTTTTATAAAGTTGTCAAAGAATTAAATAACAAATAACGCATTTAAATATAACAATTATAATTAATAAATGTTTGATACAAGTATTCGTTATAGTTTTTTTATACAAAAATTGTTCCCATAAATATAATAGAATTTACCTCAAGTACCAAACAATATCACCACAATTACTAAATGTATAAGCCTACGCAAATATTGGAAAGAATGTTAATTATAAAATTATTCCCATACAAAAATTAGTAAACTATCTAAACTTCCAAACACCGAAACAAATTTTTTTCGGAATCAACAAAAATGTGCAATAAAAATATTTAAATAATAACGGTTGTAAATAACAATATTGTTCCCGTAAAAAATATTAAATTACCCATACAAAACATTATAATCCTAGGAATTAACAAAATGTTCTAAAATTTTCACTTAACAATGTTCCAAAAAATCCTTACCTTGAGCTTTGAATGTATTCATCAAACGCGCTTCGCTCACTTTGATCCTATACAAGATTGTTACATTACTTTATAAACTCGTCAAAGAATTAAATAACAAATAACGCATTTAAATAAAACAATTATAATTAATAACTGTTTGATAAAAATATTCGAAATAATAGCTTTGTTGTCATAAAAAAATTGTCCCATATGCATAATAGAAAATTACCTCAAGTAACAAACGAAACAATATCACCGCAATTATTAAATGTTTTAGGCCTACTCAATATTCAAAAGCATAACTGTTGTCAATAACACAATTATTCCCATAAAAAAATATTAAATTAGCTAAAGTACTAAACACAAAAACAAAAATATCTGCGGAATCAATGAATGTTTATAAAAAAATATTGGAAATAATAACGGGTTGTAAATAACAAAATTGTTCTCGTAAAAAATACTAAATTACGCATACAAAAAAAAAAATCTTCGAAAAAACGAATGTTCAACCAAACATCAAAAACAATAGTGATCATCTTACCTTGAGCTTTAAACTTATTCATCAACGCCCGATCATCCTCGTTCAGTTGCAACTTCCTCAGTTGATTCACCGGGACACCCTGAGTATTAGGGGGATTCCCCCACTGTTGTTCCGGTTGTTGTATTTCCTCTTCCGGTCTGTCCGTGTCCGTAATCTTCTGCAACACCTTGAAGGAACGCGACTGCACGGGCGCTCCGGACCAGCTTTGCTGCTGTTGCAACTGTCTCGCAGATTCTGTCGCACTAACCAAGAAACGAGTTCAATTAGGACACCTGCCAAACTCACACACACACATCTTTAAATACAGGACGTTGCCACGTACGAAAAAAAAACACACCAAGCGTCTGTTTTGAGGTGTGGCCAAAACGAAATTAGCAGTGGACGAAGATGAAATTTGTTGTCTACCTAACAAACAAAAAATTATTTGATTTATTTGATTTCGATGATATATAAACGTCGTCTTTGATCAAGGTTAACTACGTTTCGTAATAAATGTTTTTTTTTCAAATGTCTCTTTGCGGTTTATGGTTGATTTTTTTTTTTTAAGTCTGTTTTTAGAGGCTTTTGATGTTGGTGGATGTTTTTAAAGATGTCTCCGTTAGGAAAGTATATTCAGTCGGACGTTTTGCTAATTAGAGTGCAGTTTGGTGATCGAGAATGGCATCTGAAACACTAAATTTAAACCACAGTGTGGCCTTGAATTAGCTTTGATATACGCAAGCTTGTTAATTTCGTGTACGTTTAATTGCGGTGGTTAAGTTTTATGTGCATGGTTGTTGGTTGTTAACGCTTTGCAGATGCCAGCTAGGAACACCCACGACGCTCATTGCAGGAGACGTTTACTAGAGAATATTTAGAGTACTAATTAAAGATGGATTATATTCAATGTCGATTTTGGGGAATTTTCGATTTAGTTTCGATTTTTGAGAAGAATTTTCGATAGATTTCGACTTTGCAAAACAAAGCATTTTTCTTATAATATTTTTCTGATTTTAATCATTGTTTTTATATGGACATACATTTTTTTGGGGGGAATGTCCAGATAAAACAAAATCGAGATGCAGGTAAAAATTTAAGCACACTACAGTACTAGAAAGGGAAGGTTTACACCCTACCAGTCTATTAAATTCCATATAAGACATGTAATACATAATAATTGTACAACATGTACATTTTAAATATTACTATTTTCTTTTTTTTCCCAAACATATTTGTTCTAACTTTTTCGCAACTGTTCATTTTTGTATTTTTTTGTATATTCGATTTCGAGAATACCGTGAATGTAGTGCGAAGTGAGTTTTTAACTCTCATATATTTTTTGAAATCTTAATTTTCTCTTTAAATGTTGAATACTTTTAATTACTACATACAATTGATTCCGTGAGAGAAAACATTAATGTCATGACAATGTTTTTTTTGCTGAATCTTGTGAACCCCTGCGTTTCGGAGGACGTCAATAGCCTTCGTCATTCAAGCGGAAGGATGTGACGGATGAATGAAACTCGTCGTCCCGTAACGACCAACACTGTTGCCAATATTGAAAATGTATAATTATTTTCAGAGATAAAATAACATAACTTCCGTGTTACTTTTATAAAAACCATATCCGCCTGCAGTGTCCAATACAGGAAGCTAAAAATATTGAACACATTTTTTTTGTAGGGTGAAAAAACGCGAAACAAAATAAAGATTCAGAAATAATATTTGGATCAAGAAATTTTTTTATTTATTTAAAAACTTAGGAAAAAGATTAATGTTGTTTTTTACGTTTCTTTAAGTACTACAAAATCATAAGTTCATAACTAATTGTCAATAGACCGAATGTACTTTTTAGAATTCGAAAATATCCATGCCCACGCATCTAAAACATAAATATAATATATATTCTATAAAATGAAAAAACCGTAACATTTTCCATCTTCAACATACTTTAACGTTTTTTCATAATAAAAATATTCAATACAAATACAACATTTAAACAAAGTTTTAAAACTATTTACAAAACATTCAGAGCAGAATAAACTTCCTAAATACCTCACTCACACAAGCCAATTAATGCAACGTTCCTTTAAACTAAACAGCCCAGTTCAAAGTAAACACATATTCCCACAAACAAAATTTCACCCACGGATATCAACAACAGAAAACAAGTTTGCAGTCAAAGGTAAATGGACGGTGCCTAACGACCTACGACCGTATTAACGACCAACGACCGTATTAACGAAGCCACAGACCCCACAGATTGATATGTTGCCGGCTAAGCTGGACGGTGGCCGCGCATCCATTGTTTATTTTTAAATATATTTTCGTGGTCGTAACTAGGGCAACCCGTGCACTGCAACGCGTTGCCACGCGCAGCGGGAGACGAGAAGATGCGTCGTATAGAAGGCTGTGCAACTACAGACCAACGACATATACAATATACAATAGATAGGCAAACCGGTAGCCACATGTCAGAATTCACCCATCTTTTTGATCGGCCGATTTACTATACTGGGCACGCCGTAAGAAGCGAGATGTCCCCTAAAATTCTGAGAAGAGACGGTCGCTCCACACGGTCTAATTCAACGGTATTCACCGCGGGATTTCCCGATACCTGTATTGTTATTGTCGACTGCATGGACTGTCCCAACCGTGAATGAAATGTGACCCCACCACGTCTGACAACAGGAGGGCGATATTATCACTAAAATACATGAGGCAAGAGAAAGGGATGCAACTAGAATTAGGTTGGAAGTTGTCACACGTGTCACCCTATTACGTAATCCTAGACGACACCACTTTGCAAGTTAATTTGACGTGACTATACAGTGGGTCCGTGGCTTAGTTGAGAACAAGAAAATCAGCAGATAATCAGTAGAACACCATCGACGAGTGAGCGACGATAACCAATCAAAGAACGATATTTCAAATATGAAACATATGAATCAGTGATTGGACAGTGCGAACACCTGCGGACAAATGTCAGAATCAACAAGGCCGATTCAGAACAACTTTGAATTTATTGAATCCGGAAATCGTGAAAAAGTTAAATTGCGCCGTTCACAACAAAATCGTAATGATTTTGCATGAGAAAATGTACGATCCTGATCCCGATTGCGATCACGATGCCGACAATTGTGATTGTGGCTTTATACAGTATAACTTACACAATTATTGCAACTTGTCATATATCTTGTTCGGTATAGTTTGATAGCAAGACGAAGACATCCAAGAAAATGTTGTGTCAGTTGAGTCAAGAAAGATAGACAGACAGACAGACAGACAGACAGACAGACAGACAGACATACAGACAGACAGACAGACATACAGACAGACAGACATACAGACAGACAGACAGACATACAGACAGACAGACAGACAGACAGACAGACAGACAGACAGACAGACAGACAGACAGACAGACAGACAGACAGACAGACAGACAGACAGACAGACAGACAGACAGACAGACAGACAGACAGACAGACAGACAGACCAGGAAACCAACGAACCAATTACGTCGAGTGTATAAATAGTGCGTTTGCGTTACAGTCTCGTGCCGGTGTCTTTGTATGTCACGGGTAACAAACAAGTTGTTTGCGGGCTAGACCGCACGTGCGTGATGTTGATGTTGTTCTAGGTAGGATGTTCAACCCTTAGCTTAGATGCTGTGACATATTCATAGGTTGCACGTACGTCACATCTTTGCGCGTGGCGGCCACATTTGTGATCAAACTTTGACGTTGCCATGGAGAAACAATTGAAGGCTGTTGTGGTAGAACACATAAACTCTTCATTCTTCAAAATCCAGCCTGTTTTTTAAAATAAAATTTGTATGTGTGGTATTTTTTTTTGTTGGTATTAATTATGTTTACTTTTAAAATTCTTAATCAGGCTTATTAATTAAATTTGAATAGTATTTGCCAATGATCCAGGATAGGTCTACATCAATACTGTCGCAATTATGGCCGCTCTGACGTCACGTGGGAACTATGAATTGGGCGGAATGACAATCGAGTTAAGTATGTGATTTGTTTGTGGTTGCTATAGAGTTTGTTCTTCTTATGGCAAATAGCATGTAATAAAACAATTCCATAGCAACAAATCCTGCATTTAACTTGAAACTTGACTCAGCATACGGTCCATAGTCCCGTCAAATTAACTTGCAAAGTGTTGTCGTCACGGATTATGTAATAGTGAAGTGACGCATGTGACAACTACCAACCTAAATCTAGTTGCATCCCGTTCTTATATGCCTCAGGTATTGAAGTGATGATATCGCTCTCCTGTTGTCAGTTGTGGTGGGGTTGCATTCTATTTCTATTCACGGTTGGTGCAGTCAATGTCAAAACAATAACAATACAGGTATCGGGAAATCCCGCAGGTAATACCGTTGAATAGACCGTGTGGAGCGACCGTTTCTTCTAAGCATTTTAGGGGACACCTTTCTTGTTACGGCGTCGCCAGTATACATGAATAGTCGGTCTCTGCTGGGACTCGAACCCAGGTCTTCTGCATTCAATCACAGGACTGGGTATAATCTAAAGCTCGTTTTCCTTGTATTGGGTGTGAAACTATGGTGTCTACAATTGGGGCATTTACCCCCCCTCCCCCCCCCCTGCTGGACGTTTTGGAAAAGTAAAAAATAAGAGGGAAAAATAAAATAGTTCAAACGATACAAAAATGGCGCAGAAAGTATATACACTAGGTTATAAGATTTGTTAAAGAACTGTTGAGCTACGTGATTAAATGTTGAATAACAATAGAAATTATTCTCTTCCAACATTTACATAAATCTTCTATGGGTTCAAAAAATATTATGTATAAACGAGATTAGTTCAAGGCAAGATTTCAATAATCGACGCACTAGATTAAGTTATGTAAACTTATACAACCATGTTCTATTAATGGGTGGACTTCTATGCATTACTATTCAATGCGGCCTAACATGTATGTAAATTCAATTAAATGGAATATCGAAAAAAAAATTAAATTGAATTTGAATAATGAGCGATAATTTACATTACAATGTAAACTAAATGAATAATGTTCCTTACTTGTCATTTTGTGCGTAGTTTCCCTGCGGTGGTGGCGAGGTCGGATTAAACTTGTTGTGCATGTAAACAGGTTGCATCACCCGTTGCCTTGACGACGCCTGCTGTTGCTGCTGTTGCTGTGGTTGTTGCTGCTGTTGTTGGTAAGACTGAACCGGAGTTGCAGTTTCCATCTGTATAGGAATCACCCGCGTACCGGGCGATTGCTGTTGCTGTCTTTGTTGTTGAAGCATTTGCTGCTGCTGTTGTTGTTGATATTGTTGCTGTTGGTATTGTTGTTGTTGATACTGCTGTTGTTGCTGTTGCTGCTGTTGATATTGTTGTTGCTGTTGTTGTTGTTGCTGTTGTTGTTGATATTGGGGTTGTTTCTGTTGTGGTTGTGGGGGGTCTCTTCCCTCGACCTTAAAAGAAGAGAGTAGTTGGTTACTTTTGGTTAGTTTTGACTGGTTTTTTGGTTGTGGAGGGTCCCAGGTCCTTCGACCTTAAAAGAAAAGAGTAGTTGGTTACTTTTGGTTATTTTTTAGGTTGTTGGGGGTCCCTATTCCTCCGACTTTAGAGTATTTGGTTACTTTTGATTGGATTTTTGGTTGTGGGGGGTCCTCATTCCTTCGATCTTAAAAGAAAACAAAAGTTGGTTACTTTTAGTTTCTTTTGGTTGTTTTTTAGGTTGTGGTGGGGCCTTATTTCTTCGACCTTAAAAGAAAAGAGTAGTTGCTTACTTTCGGTTGTTTTTTGGGTTTGGGGGGGGGGGGGGGGGCAATTCCTTCGACCTTAAAAGAAAAGAGTTGTTGGTTACTCTTTTTTTGGTGGAGTCCCTTCCTACGATCTTAAAATAAGAAATGTAGTCAATTAGTTTTGATTAATTTTAGTAACTTTTGATTGGTTATTTGGCTGTGAGGGATGGGAAAGGGGGGGGGATTCCTTTCCTTCGCTCTCAAAAACAAAGAGTAGTTGGTTACTTTTCAGTTAACTCCCGTGTGCAGTAAAGCATATTGGAATGTCTCCAAATTAGCCCCGCGCGATAACAAAGACGAAAGGTTTCAACTTAGCCAAAAATCGCTCTACTATAGTATAAAGTGTGTCAACGCGAAATCTCGTGACATCCGGGATCTTATCTCGTAGTTTACGAGACGTGCGCGATCTGAGTGGGAAGATGACGACTTGCGTCAGACGGGATTTAACGATGCAGGAAGTCGCCGGGTGTATATTTACGTGCATTCAATTACATTTATAGCAAAGAGCTTATTTTCGCGAGATGTCGTTTGCGATTAGCTGGTTGTGAGTTGTTTGACGGGTGTAAATCGTGTGCAAAACGCCAACGAGTGTCTGTGATGATTCTATCAAAGGAACTTTGGAATGTTTTGCTCAAGTTCAAAGGCGGCGGGGACGAATTGTTGAGTTATTGTGATATTTTTCTCAAAGAAAGTAGATTCTTCAGCACCCACGGGAGGAGATATGAAACGAGTACGAAGTCAGGCTTTACAAAAAAAAAAAAAAAAACATGTCCACAGAAACACAAACGGAGTTCTTTTTTGGTGAGTCAATTGGTGTCGACAGGAATTGACAGTGGCATCTAAAGAAGTTTTGAGTTTTAGAAGGATGAAAAAGGATGGACCATATGTCCAGAAAACCTAAAAAATTAAATTAATATTTAAGTCTATAGGAAAAAAGGAAGAAAGAAATAAAGAAATTAAGGTTCATCAAAGGTTCGATACGCCGATGAATTCAAACAAATAGACCTTGTCTTAAAATTTAAATACAATAGAAAATAACAAGAACAGATAATATAAACATTATCCAATAGATAAAATTAAATCACTTGTTTATTAAAGTAAAATATCTTTAATATGAAAACATTTCTTCTTGACAAGAACAGTTTAAACTAGGGCTGCCCAACGATAAAAAACATTATATCGATATCATGTGAAGAAATCGCGATCGTATCGCAATATCGAAGTTTTCAAGTGACTTATCGATATCGGCGATATCGGAACTTTTCTCGCATGTTTTTTTAGGATTTCCAAACCAGCCGGTGGTCATTCATTATAAACAATATTAACTTCGAAATATCTTACTATATGTATGTCATTTTTTGTTGTCGTATAATTCGAAATTAAAAATATCCACACACAGCGATATTGCGATTGGCGTGACGTGACTTCAGTGTTTCAGACTGCCTGAAAAATAGTTTCTCCTAACAATCAGGCGCATGATCGATATCGCGAAATGTGCGACATATTAATTATAATATATCGATATCGAATTATTTTTCCGTTATCGATGTCGTTGGGCAGCCCTAGTTTAAACCTTCACAGCTTTATTTTTATTTTTTTAAAGTTAGTTATCTAGTTGAGGGGAAAGAGTGGTGGCAGGATAGAAGAAGATGGAGAGGCTTATCTTCAATGCCGACCCAACGCAGAGTTTGACGTGGCAACAGATGATGCATGATGAATAGTTAGTTATATAGTTAGTTGTAGGTAGTTTATAGTTAGTTAGTTAAGGTAGTACATTTTTTAGTAATAGTGCATAAAATACCATTCACCGCACACTGTCTAGTGGCGAGAATAATTTCCCCCGTCGTTAAGACGCGGCGTGAACGTGCATACAGTAATATTTAAAGCAGGTAGCCTCTTAAAATAGAACATGGCGGACGTAGGAAGGTACGCGCTTTAACGTGTGCTAATGAATTGTGCCAAAGCTCACATATCATCAGCAAAATATACTATTCGCGATGTAATGTAGGTTCAATTCATCAAGTGCCAAAAATCACACACACACTTACACACACCACTCTAATATTTAAGTACATGGCCCCGATAGCGCGTGTTAAAACCACTGCTATAGGTCTCTCACAGCAAGAAGTACCCGATTATCTAGTACAATTTGGTTGCGGTAAGTTTTTTGACGGTAACACACAAGAAAACGTGCAAGCAGGTTCCTGTCAAAAAACTTAACGCAACCAAATTGTACTAGATAATCGGGAAAAACGTCAGTGATTCGCACTTGTTAGGTTGGAAACTAATTGTGGGCGGTCTTGACTCCCCTGCCACTATCTTACTTCTTGGTGTGAGAGACCTTTAAAAAATACTAGGCCCGAGATGGCCGGGCCATGTCGAAATAGTGGTCGGGAAAGGAAACGTTTGGCTTACATTAACTCGTCACAACGAAAGTATTCGCATACCGATCTCAGGTCATTGTCTACTGCCCCTTTCAACCGCGCCAATTGAAAGAAAATCAACAGATACCTGGCGTTCTTTCACACATTCGTAAATACATGCATTGTTCGGTTTAGTAGAATGCACAGGTGGTTTGGCCACACCCATCGTTGCAGGTAACCAACGGAAGGTTTCAAATTATCCCCAATGGACCTGTTTAGATTAAATGGTAGGAATTAGCGAAGTAGAAAAATAAGATGCCACCTTGGACTCGGCTGTGTCGTAAGTATCAGAATCCTTTCGTTGGGGCAACTATATCTGTCAATGATTTAGAATAGGCCTGGGGCCGCTGTGACGTCACGTGGGAACTATGAATAGCGGGAACTTATCATTTTGTAAAATTAGCATTTTGTAACGTTTTTAAAAATATGTGTCCATCGATTGAGCATCTTAAACCTTAAGCGATAAAAAAAGTGTTTGTGTTTCAAAAGTGTCCCGTTACCGGAAATCAAACTGTGCCACGGCAAAAAGTAAAAATAATAAAATTTTATCAATATACTTTTTTCAGAATTGATCTAGGATCCTTAGATAGAATTCATCACGGTCCTCTAGATCTTCAATGACAACAATGCGCAACAGTGAAAAATACACCGTTAACATATTATTTGAAAACTAGTTGTTATTGTTGAGCATTGTTGTCATTGATCTATCAAGGACCAATAGATAGAAGTAACCACGGCCCTCTAGATATCAATTCTGAAACTTGAAGGTGATTGGCGTTAACGTTTACTACTCAGTAGTTTCACGGCTTGGCAACACATGTTTCACGACAAATGAGTGCAGCTAAGATTGCGCCAAACAAACAATATGTCTGCAGCGGTGCATGTGTGTGTGTATAAATATGCAGCTGGCCGGGTTAGCTTGTTAACACGAAAAGCTGACAGCAACGTTTTGTTTTCATGACATGTACACTAACTGTTTACTTTTACTTATATACTCTTTTAGTCTGTTGGATACCTGTAGCGATGCGCCAGCACAAACTTCGAGTTTACCATCTTACGCTGTGCTACAAACACATGGAATGTTACCCAAAATGTAATCATTTCCCAGAGAATGTTATGCCCCTTCTTATGGATATCAACATATTTCGATACAAAACTCTTTATTTAACGGGCTGTGATTTAAAGTTTGTGATGTGTACGGAGTATTTTTAACCAAACACATCGTAAACTTTGAAGCACAGCACGTTGAATATGAATTTTTGTGTCGAAAAAATACGATATTGATAAGAAAGGGGATAAAATGCTCTGGGAAATGATAATATTTTGGGTCCCATTCCATGTGTTTGTAGCACAGCGTAAGATGGTAAACTCGTAGTTTGTGCTAGCGCCTCGCTGCAGTTGTCCGCGCGCCACTCGCACAGCCCCCTGGGTAGAAGTGGGGTTATGTGTGTTCTTCGTTTTTAATACACTGGGGATTAAAACCGTACCAGAACATTCGAGAAAGAAAGAATTCGTGAGTCTCAGTCTGGGAGTTATTTTATAACATATAGTAAAGTATAGTTGTAAAGTATATACGACATATAATTATGTATATCGGTGGATGAGCCGGACATGGAGACGAGCTGTGATTGGTTAAATTAAGATCAGTTTACGTGGCGAACGGAAAAGCTCTGATTCAGTCAACTTTTTCGTGCGTTACGCAGACGTGAGATGTCCCATTACTTCACAGTGTTTCAACTTTCGTAAGAAGTTAATCTTATGTTGTGAACGACACTTCAGTATACTCTGTACATCCTTACGTCTGTATTTCAAGAATGTATCTGTTTATACTGTCCCTATACCGGTCTATACCCTTCTCCTAAGTCCTAACTATACTGTTTGAAATTATATTTCATCTCTATAATATTTTGTACATTTCATATTTATCCAAACAAACAAAAATATCTAAAGTGTGTTTATGGTTGAAGTGCGAGGCGGACTAAGACAGTGGTGGTTACATAAGGGTACCAATTTCAGGTGGTTAGATACTCGAAGCTGTGCATTACAAAAACATTAACCCGACTAAAGTCTGCATCGTTCAATAAAGTCCATGTTTCCCTGACAAAAATATGTGACCCTTAAAAATTGGGTAACAAAATCCTTGTCATTTTTCGGGCACGATTTGAACAAAGTGCATACGCACGAAAATACTTACAAAAACATTTATTGGACTAAGAAAAATGTCCCAATCATTATTACTTTTACATTTTCTTTTATATCAGTGCACTTAAATAAGCGAGAAGGTCCTCAATAGGATATTTGCTACTAGATTCCAACGAGATGGGAACCAAAGATAAAAATCATCACTACAAACTTGAATAAGTCACAACACTGTAATATCTAAAAAATCATTGTGTTTATAAAAAACAACGTTGCCAGATCTCGTCAACGTTAAAACCTGACCCAGTTCCTCTCGCTTCTCACGAATAATCTCTCGCGAAAACCGAGAAATCTCAATTTAATGCCTCTGTCTGGTGAGATTTTAACTTCCGTCAATCTTTCTCAGTACTCAGCTGGCAACAGTGGGACGGGTGAGTGACAGGTTGGTACTCAGCCAATACTACCTCGGCTGTGTTGTCTAGCTGCGCATGCGCAAACTAGTGGACATTGAACCGGTAAATAAGCGTTCATAAACAGATTATCTAGACTATAGTTGCCCCAACGAAAGTATTCCGATACTCACGACACAGCCGAGTCCAAGGTGACAACTTAATTTTCTTTTTCGTTAATTCCTACCATCTAATCTAAACAGGTCATTGGGGATAGTTTAAAACTTTACGTTGGTTACCTGTAACGGTGGGAATGTGTATAAGATACAAAAAAAGGCATGGGCGCGCGTTTATTTTTCGAGTACGATACATAAATAGCTGCATAAAAATACAGGTCTCAAGACGAAAGTTGTCGGTTCCTGACGGCGAACTATAAACTAGTTTATTTCCTATACTTAATTGTCAATTGTAAAATTGTTTGGCCATCACACATTGGGATGAAGCTGTTTTCTTTTCTGTCAACCAGCTTTAAAAAAAAAACATGTTCTCCAAAGAGCAAATCCGCAGAGCAGTGTCAACTATAGACTTATCTGACGGTAACAATGAAACACGGCGATCAGGGACGTAGAAGATTGCAGAACGATGCAGCGTTGCCAACTTGGATATTGAGTTGTATATTGGCAACAGTGTTATGTCTCTCAGCGTTCAACCAAGAACAAATCCGCAGAACAGTGTCAACTATAGACTAATCTGACGGCAATAATGAAACAACGGTGATCAGGGACGTAGGAGACTGCAGAACAATGAAGCGTTGCCAAATCGGATATCGAGTGTTGTATATTGGCAACAGTGTTACGTCTCTCGAATCTGCAGAACAGTGTCAAATATAGACTAATCTGACGGCAATAATGAAACACACGATCAGGGAGGTAGGAGATTGCAGAACGAGGAAGCGTTGCCAAGTCGGATATTGAGTGTTGTATTGGCAACAGTGTATTATGTCTCTCAGCGTTCAACCAACCACGGCCCCCTGTGTAGCGCACATGCTGTCGAAACGTTACTGTCTATAAGAATGGTGGTATTAATTTCACATAAAATAGATCTGTTAGTGACGATAACATTTAGGTCGGACAGACAGATGGACAGGCATTTATGTTGAGCAATAGTAGAACAATGTTGAATCCTTTGTTCAAGGATTGTCTTCTAACCGCATGATCAAATGATCCTCGTGGCAGACAGTTGTAAGGTAATGGAATAATTTGTTGAAGGATTTCGTTGGTGGTGTATATTATTTGTCTGAAGAAAACACTGTCAAATGACATTGTAATAATTACAGATAGGTTTTGCTGCTGTAAACACCAAGACATTTCAATCATTAGTATTATGTCTTTGTCTGCGTTACATGAAAAGGATAAACAACCAATGTGTAAGCATCCCAGATTCAACTGTAGCTACCTGTTTTGGATCTATAGCTATAGCTACCTTGAGGGTAGCACACGCACAGAGTCTATTAACTATTTAACATTTATTTAATATTTATTTTATTTATTAACTTTAAAATACTAAAAAAAAACAAAAAAAACACAGACACAAATATAACAGATAAAATAAAAATCTTTAATACAGCAATCTTTAATCATAAAATCTTCAATCTTTAATAATTTGTTTTAACATATTCAGAAACCGAGTCTTAATTTCATTTAGTTACGTCGCCCGGGGTAGAATTTGGCCTAGAGTCACTCTGCCAGTCGTAAAAGGTGAGCAAAAGAAGACCCTATCCCTTCAGTAACCTAGTTTAACATTCTTCCTCTTACTTGTCCCTTCCCCTTCCCCACATTGTTGGACTCCCAATATTATACCCCCTTGTAATATAACCAAGCTGCTGAGTGCGACTCTACGACGAAAGCAGGAATAATAATAAAAAGAATAAGAAGAGTGCGAGATATCCGTGTTAAATGTTGCATACATATATCAATTTTTAAGCGGTGCCTCTTATATGTGACTACAAGCACGTTTCTAGTGCAGAACACACAATGCCCACCTGTATCGGTATGATGCGTGTTCCGCCCGTCGGCGACGGTGCTGCCGGCTCGTCCCTGGCGGCCCAAGACGGAACTTGTGGAGTCTCTCGCGGTTTCGACATCCACGGAGTCGGCGCCTTCGTCAGTTGCACCGGACTGGTGATCTGCGGGGTAGTCGGCGGTGGTGACGTCAGAGGCGTCTGGCGGCCGTTGTCCTGGAGCAAGAGAAACATTCTTCAGTTGATTGATGCGTACAATAAAATTAATGTCAAAAATAGACTATCCTCCTGAAAAATCTACATATTTTAATTACTATTTTATTTTTTCATTATGCTTTATTAACTTTAAAGTTTTCCCTTAGAGAGGACCGTATCTTCTTCTATCTACTTCTCTTGAAGTATTTTAAATTGGGTTTTGCGCCCTTTTAGTGTCCTAGTAGAAGGCACCATGCTAAACCCAAATATCGTTTGCATTCCGTAATAATGTATAAGTTGTTCTATTTGAGTTTATCCGAAACGGGAATAATAGCCACATGCCCGGTGGACGCCCTGACCACTAGACCACCAGAGCAAAGTGGGAGACCTGGGTTCAATTCCCAGTTAAGGCTGGATTTTTTTTGTACTTTCTTGTATTCATTAAAATTATTTTACTCTGGAGAAAACTACTCACATAACCAAATTACACGTTTTGACGACTATTGAGCAGTAATTCTGATTGCTTACATATCAAACAATTAAACGGATAAAAATTTGAAACGAAATTAAGAGAGAACAAATGTTTGGAAATCGGTAATAAAAAAAGTTAATAAGAGAAAAGGCACAGTGACATCAAAATTTTTAGTTTCGAAATACGACCGCGTGACAGAACGTGACGATATCTGCGTGTCAACTCACCCTTGCGTCGTGCGCCTCGTTGATTGGTGGGATGTAGAGCGAGCCGACTTGGGCGCGTGACGTCACTGGTGGGACGTAGATGCTGCCCGGCTGCTGCTGCTGCGGCGGCGGCTCGCTGAACTGTTGGCGCTGGTTGTATTGGCTGCAACACAGGACAGGGGAGGCTTGGATTAGTGAACTGGTCTGAAGGTTATGATACTTTTGCAACATGCTGCAGTAGAACCCGTTTAAAGCTGTAGGTTCACATGTCTTGCGAAACTCCCGATATCGGTTTTTTAAAATTGCTTTAAATAGGGCACTAGCAACACCAAAAGACAACAATGAAACAAATGAATTGAATCGATGGACAAACAACAAGCTGTCAAAAAATAATTTCGTCTGATTTTGGAAAACAAAACAAAAAACCAACAAATACACGTACAAAACAACCACTTAGTCGTTGTCTATCATTAAAAGTTTTGAATGGCGAGCAGTTACTATTGCTACACTTGTTTTTTATTTCTATGGTTGCAATTTTATTATTTTGACAGCTGATGGTTTGTCCATGGATTTATAATAGTACCTACGGTACTGGATGTCTAGCTCTGTAGTAAGCGGTGATCGTATAAAGTGCAGTGAGATTTGCAATGCATTATGGGTGGCAGGCATTTTGTTCCTGGTTGTCAATGTCAAGGACAGCTGTTAATTGTTGTTTCGTTATTGTTTGAGTTAATTGTTACGCCTAGTTACATGTTTACAAATATCAAATCGTTACGTTTTTGTTTTCTTTGTTTTCTTTGGTGTTTGATTAAAGAAATACGATATTAAAATTAAGTTAAACTATAGGCCTAGGCCTAGGAGGCCCTATAGACCTAGGGCCTAGGCTTAGGAGGCCCTATAGGACTAGGCCCTAGACCTAGGAGGCCCTATAGGCCTAAGCCTAGGAGGCCTAGGGCCTAGCACTTCAGTTGAAGTCTATGAGCCTACATTAAGTTTGTATTTTTTAAAATTCGAGTGCAAAAATCTAAACGTTATTACCCGTAGAATAATAATTGCTTGACGGTCGCGTGAAAAACCACCACCTGCGACCATAGAAAAATAACCGGTCTAGCGACTACGATGCTAATTTCGTCACCAGTTTTGACAGATCACAGCCTTGGATGAGTCAATAATAGTTGATCAATCAGAGTCTACCTCAAACTCATCCAGAAGGCTGTAATTTAAGGAACAAAATGGCGTCAGCCGCTCGTCGGCCGGATGTACCTCAATGAAACAGGAAGTTCCATTGAAGCTAGACCTCCTGAAGATACAACTCCATGGTTTGTCCATCAGTTCAATTCATTTGTTCTATTGTTGTCTTTTGGTGTTGCTAGTGCCCTATAAAGAATTAAACGCTCTTTCTTATAAATGGTGTTTTATTCCAATAAATATTTCCTTTTTGCAGAGGTGTTCATCAACAATGCATTACAAAAGGTAATCGAGAACATCTGATAAAAGGAAATATTGATTGGAACAAATAAACATCCATAATAAAGAGCGCTAAATTCTCTACAGGATGACTGTTTTGATTTACATTTGGGACAATTTAAACACATTTTAAACCAATTTTAACAGACCGAATTCGGGAGTTCTGCAGACTAGGTGGACATACAGACTTAAGTTCCAGCTACGTACACGGGCGGACCCACCGAGTTTATAGATTATCCTTACGGTGGCTTTGGGCTGGAACTTGAATACAAATTAAACATATAGACGAGGTTCCAGAAAAAGGTTTGGTATTAGAGCCAAAGAGGGAAACTGAGAGAGAAAGGGTGTTTGACACACAAAAACCTGTAAGATACCTACAAAAGCGTTGTGTTCGATTTTATAAAATTACATTCAATGTCAAAACGTTGGAATGACTGTCGCCTAGATATTGTCAAGATCTACAGATATATTCTTAAAAAGTGGCCACGTTGGTTGTGTTTGGATAAAAATTGACAATTTTCAATAATATCTCAATTTGTCTAATAACCTTGTTTTTAGAATATGCGTAGATCTTGAAATAAAATCTACACCCGTATGATGACAAATACTATGAAGGCGAACCTTTGAGATTGTTGTCTTCAAGCTGTATTATTTGTATCAAGTCCGAGCAAGTACAATTAATTTCATCTTCAAGAATAACAATGCAATCAACAAGGGTAACCGATACCATAGGGTTGATGTTACATATTGACTGATGCAAGAGGAATGATGCGTCTTCAAATTCCTCTGCCATCAGAAGTCACTAACCTTACTTTCTAATAAAACACATTTCTTGGCTTGTGTTGCATTTTTCACAGGTTCAACAACCATAAATCGCGGAGAAAATTCTACTAAACCAAACATATCTTTTGGAATTGCGTGCTAGCATTCATCTGCAAGAATTTCCAAGGAACAAACAGTCCACAATGCTCATTAACTCCTGGACTTGTATGCAAGTCATAAATCCGTTTCGTTTCACACCGGTGACTTGCCAAATCCGATAGAGATGGCTCAGTACAGCACACTGGGCTCTAATTCGGGAGGTTTACGGTTCGATACCCACTACTGGCAATGCTGACCGAAGGATATTCTGAAATCTTCCTCGGGCGAATGATTCTTAGGTTTTCTTCTGGCGAATGCTGGGATGGAGTCAACAAACAGCCTTTGGACATTCGTTCATAACCAATCAAAATGCCACAATGCCAAGATAGTCACCTGAAGAGGGGTATGAGCAGTGGTCTATATGGTTCAGAGATGTGCCCTTCCATCTTTTAAAAGAAAACATGGTGTACCTTCTGAAATCCTTTTGTCTAACGCTTGGTGAAAATCTTGGATTTTTCTACAGCCTAAACTAACTTTGAATAAATATATGGAATGCTACTAACTGGTTTTCACCTTGGCAACAACCAATGGGAAGCCTGGTTACCACGGTGAAAACAAGTTAGTAGCCTACTAAATATTTATCCGACGTTCAAAACACCGGACCGGACCTAAGAAACCTTAAGGCAATAATTTTTACACATTTTTAACGTTGTATTTATTCATTTTTTTACCGTTGATTGATTTATTTTTTGATTGATTTATTGATTGATTAGTTGGTTGTAACTACCAATCAGAAGCTTTGAAATGTTGCATATTCCGAGGATAACTTCACCAAGAACTTTATCCCCGATCGTAATACCGAGCCTTATCAAGATCGAGGACGTTTATGTGAGAAGGGGATCATCATATTTGTCTGCGAGTGTACTTACTTGTTGGCGGGTTGATTATGCTGCACCGGCACTTCGTGAAGGGGTTGACGTTGAACCATGGTGGGCATCGGTGGAGGTGGAGCATAAGTAGGCATCGGTGGAGGAGGAGCGTAAGTGGGCATCGGCGGAGGTGGCGCATAGGAAGCCATGGGTTGACTTGGTGGGGGAGGTGGTACTCCCACATTCTCTGGTTCCGGCTGCAAACAAAACAAAACAAAGTGGATTGTTAGTTGATGCATCTACCATTGTCCAGAAGAAGGTGGTAAATATTATAGATACTCTTTGTCAAGATTGTGGAATGTCGACGTTTCCTTTCTACCTTTCTTGAAAGTGTAAATGTTTGTATAGTTTTGTAGACCTGTGGCTCTTTTGAGCTCTTTGCACATTCTAGACTAGGCCTGTGTGGCTCCCAACAAGGTTCTAACCACTTTGGTTTACATGCTTACCCTTTCGTGTCTCAGGCCTGTGGTTTTAAGCTCTTTGCTATATATAGAGTAGAATCTTTGGGCTGAGGCTCTATACAAGCTCTTTGGTGCATGTGGTGTTTTAGGCAATGACGTATCATGAACGCAGTTACTATTATAAGTCCACGGACGTATATAAGCTGCCGCGTAGCGGCTTAGGTTTCGGGCTCTGTACAAGCTCTTTGTATATCTAGACTCTTAGGGCTGAGGCTCTACACAAGTTCTTTGGTATATCTCGTGACGTAGGTCTCCGGCTCTATACAAGCTCTTTGCTACATCTAGAGTCGTGTCTTAGTTCTATGACTCTATAGAAGCTCTTTGCTATCTATCTACTTACCCTGTCGTGTCTTAGGCCTGTGGCTCGTAATACGGGGTTCTTGGGTATGACGATAGGGGGAGCTCCAGCCATCGCGGGTCCGAGGGGTGGGGGTGGAGGGGGCGCCGGGGGGAACACCGGTACTGCCATCTGGGGGGTACTTCCTGCAACAAACAAGCCGTATAGGAGTTAGTTATGATATTGGAAACGCCGTAGCAAGGAACGAGGCACATACAAAATAGTGCTTTTTGTGTTTACTTCTTTCTTTTTTGAAATGTTTTCCAATTTTAAATCTTGAATAGAAAAGAAACCTTACTAGAAGTAAGGTGCGTCCTAGGGCGCTCGTTGTTGCCAGGTATTGGTTTCATACATTCAATAGTTTTCCATAAAGAAAACAAATCCTTAGCAACACCGGACACCCCTAGGGGTAAATGATGACCATGAATTTCAGCCTTTTCAACTCCTTCAAGATGTTACATTTTCTGTTTTAAATATTTTAGAAACATATTAATATAATGTAAGTGTGAGTACTTTCTTCTAACTGTAATATTATCTCAGTTTGAATTTTCAAATACAATTCTTACTGGAACTGTTAGTTAAGTTAAAATAAATCTATTTATTACGGATACAAAGCAATTTGAAAAAAATGTTTTCAATACAAAATGCAAATGAATTTCAAATACACGTATTTCGATTCTACCCAGGACCCCTATTCTGTAACTCTACCGAATTAATTACGTACGAAATTACATCCATTTCCGCCGAGAACGATCAATAGCTATGGAGTTATGCCCACATTACACGGTTCAATACTTTCGCCAAACTTTTTGAATTCAAGGACAAAAAAGCATCAATTAATAGAAACTATATTGTTGCATTTATTTTACCAACTGTTTTTTATTCGCTTTTGTTCTTGAATTCTATAAGATTGACAATTGAGTCGTGTAATGTCGGCATTATGTGATCGTTCTCAGCGGAAATGGATGCAATTTCGGTCCGAAATTGATTCGGTGGAGTTACCGAATAGGAGCCCAGCTTTGCCTTCACCTCAATGAAAATATAGTGGGGGGACGTACCTGCTATGGGCCCCCCTGCCGGATGTGGGGCGAGGGACTGTTGCTTGGGCACCTCCGTGACCCCCTCAGCTGCCGCGTTGCGCTCAATCCTTCGGGCCATCCTAGGGCTGCGTATCTGACTCAGGTCTATCCCGCCCGGGGTGTAGGTGAAGGGTTTCTTGTCCTTAGACATCATGGCGTTCTGTATGGCTGCGGGCGGCTCTTTGGGGCGGGGCCCGATCTACAAGATTCGACATAGAAAACACATCTTTAAAAAAATCATAAAATCTAACACAAAAACAATAAACGGGAGAATGAAACCTACAAAAATATTGTTCATTGGGAATACATGATTTTCAGAATTAATCTAGAAAGCCTAGACTACTGAATTACAAAGATGGCGATCATATAGCAACGAGGCACATAATAAGTGATATAATGTTCCCTACAGAAAATCAGTTCTTGTAACCAAGTACGTAGATATACAAATGTAATTAATGTATCAAGTATTGTCTCACCTCTGTGCTAAGTCGGACTGACGGAAGGGCGCCAAGTCCGGGGGGCGGCGGGGGTGGAGGGGCGGGGAAACTGGGGGCCGCATTCACTGGGGGACCATCTGAAACAAACACAAACACATTGTATAGATCTAAACACTCTATCATGCGCTAGAACTAACTAATTCTTGATCCACTTACATTAGTAAACGAAATAAATCAAATAATGAATTAAACTAGGTGGCTGAATTTTAACATCCATTCTATTTGATTAATTTTTAAATAAATTGGTTAAAAATTAAAAAAATTATTGAAATAAATAATTTACAGGAAAAAAAAGTTAATACATAATTCAACTATATTAATCAATTAACAATTTTTGCGTGAATAAAGCGTACACACAAGGACAACAGGACAAACTTATAGATTTTTCAACATAACTCTATTGAATTAATTTTAAAAATCCGCATCATCCCAAAAAAAGTATAACTAAACTAAATCTCATACGAACAAACAACATTAACTTTTCACGGACTAAAGAACTAAGTCTTTTACATATTAATCTCAAAAAGTAATTAAAATAGTATTTTTAAGCGAGCGAAGCGAGCGTCTCCACTTGACTCTTAAATGGCACTTCATTCTGTTTTTTGTTTTTTTTGTTTTTATGTCTGTCGATAGCGGTCGAACGGAAAGTCCGATCAACTTGAAATTTGGACCATCCACAAGCCTCGATGTGGATTGAAGGTGTATAGTTTTGAGGCAAGATCGTTTGAAAAGTTACAAAGTTACACCATAGTATCTGCAATGTATTTTTCTGAAACAAAATGGCGGCAAAATGTGAGATAGCTAAGAATGACAACGAACATTCTTAGCAACGCACATTTGCAGTGCATTCAACAATGTCAGGGTGTATAATAGCTATGGAAAACAGAAACATTTTTGCAATGCGCATTCTTAAATTGTTGTTTTTATTAGCTTTGAGATCTTTTCGCCAGAAAGTTCGTGGATATGGACGCGCTCGCTTATCAACGAGTCAAACAGACCGTTTTCCTAGTTCAGTTTCATTGAAAAACCACGTCGTGGGGCGTCAGCTAAAGCCAATTCATGGCAACACAACTTTACATCCAAACCAACGGTCACCATTATTCACAATTCTTTCACTCCTACCATTAATTTTGACATTCCTTTCAAAATCCATTTCCACCGCCCTAGTAACAAAAGATCATTACTAAACATCATATAATTAACTGCGACATTCTTTAATAAGCCGACATGAAAGAATCCTGTTTACCGCGGAGAATGAGACGCTGCCAAATGTTTGCACTGTAAATAGCGACTTGTCCGGAGATCATTGGGATTAGTGACTGAAGATCGTTACGCACATCATATCCCACCTGCATTGCGTTTATCACTTGCATGCAGCCACTTGGCAACCTCGCAAAGGGGGAGGGGCCTATTTAAAGAACGGGTTTGAATATTGTTTATAATTGATTTTGATTTGATTTTATTTGTTTGGTGGATCGAGTTAGTACTCTTAAAATCCTTTGAATTTGAAAATTGTTGAACACATAATAGACAAAATAACTAGAACATATAGGTACTTAAAATAAGATCTTGGATCTAAAATCTAGATTAAAATATACGAATTTATAAGAGAACCAAAAGAAATCATGAAATGAGTACAGATAAAATAGGTAAACTGACAAAGATCGACTTTCCAAGAACTGTAATTAGAAAAAGCAACGAGTATACTATTGGCAAAAAGACATCCGTTTGTTTTCTTTTCAATGCCAGACTATTTAATCTCTTGATTTTAAGGCCGATTCACAATTGAAATAAGAGTTGAAATAGTGAAATAGTTATAAGGTTTAAGCGAATTGGAACATGCAATAACATTAACAATGCTGTGGTTCACAACTGTCACAGTGGATTGAAATAGTCATAAGAAATACATCAATTCCATTTCTTATTTCAACTTCCTTATAACGAACCAATCAGAACGCAGAAGAGCCAGAAGAGAAGGCCTACTACGGAGATCAAAACAAAAACGGTGGTGCCGGTTGTGCTGTTGTTTATGTCGTCAATGAAAGTAAATACATATTAAAGCACTGACTTGACTACTGAAATAAGGTACTAGGAGACTGTTGTGAACCAATAGCTTCTTATTTCACTATTTCACGGATTCTTATTGCAACTCTTATTTCAATTGTGGATCGGCCTTTAGGAGATAATTTTATTGTATTTGGTTTATATAGATGTTTTGCGCTGACGAATTGAATGGGTATTTGGTATAACGTCGAGATGCGCTTTTACAATTAAAACTATACACGCTCAATGTCTGTAAACATTTTGGTAGATGTGTTCGTATTTCCGCTTCAAAGTTTGCTAATTAATGCTAAAGAGTGGCATTAATACTCAAATGGATTGTTTCTGCCAACTAGTTTGAGTAAATTCTTCACAATAATTGATTTGAACTTGTTGAGAAACAATTTAAAAACGTCAATTTCGCATATTTTCTTGGTGGTAATTTATGCGTAATGTCCGGCCAAACAAGAACAGATCAATATAAATTGTATGAAAATTAATGTTTTTTGAGATTTATTTGTAAATGCTGATTTTTTTTGTAATTAATGTCAAATTCTAATGATATATACTTTTATTTATAAAAACGCACAGCTGTAACAAATGCAATAGTAAAAACAGGAAAAATCAGTAATGCAACTGCACGTAGCGTACTCCGATCGAAAATGTTTTTGCTTTTCTATAATTTTTTTCAAAATCTTTTCAACTCTTAAATAATATTTCTGTTTAACCTAGCGCTGTATGTCAAAATTTATATCTATCTCTTTACAGCAAACTTGGTATCTATGTGTTGTTGTCCTTGTTTACTTGGACTACGTAAATTTCAAATCAAGATAGTTTTAATTGCAAAGTCATTTTTGAATAGAATAAGGGACACATAAATTAACTAAGTAAATCTGTTTATTTTATTTTACATTTGGATTGTAATTCAGTTGATTTATTTTGTTACAAACAACTAATTACTTCGTAGTAGTTACGTAATGTTTTGTATCACAAACACAGATGTTGATACTGTACGGGACTATCGACCTGTAGCATGAAAGTTAGTTCACGGTAACCTCTTTCGTGTTTCTGTGCGCCTGATACTCGGCTCCTCATTTCGTCCCAACGTTCCGCACGCGCCACACTCACTCAACCAACCCAACCGGTGACGTAACGGCGCTGTTACGCGCCGCGCGCCAGACTCGTTCGTTCCAAGTTCGTACGAAGTAATTTCGGTCCATTCAATCGAATAGAATGTAAAAGTAATAGAATCGAAAACGAATAGAAAAGAAATCGGTTAGAACAAGGAGGGGGGGATGGTTTGCGAGAGGGCTCGTCCATCTCTGTCAACACTCTATGCTAATAATCTTTTGGGTGTGTAATGGACGTTCGATATCATTTTTATAAGGGAGTAAATGATTATGCTCGTTTCCGCAGTATTTTCTGTTGGTTTCCCATTCTATTCGTTTCCACAACTTTTCTGTTTCCGCAGTATTTTCTGTTGGTTTTCCATTCTATTCGTTTCCACAACTTTTCTGTCCGTTTCCGCAGTATTTTCTGTTGGTTTCATAATCTATTCGTTTCCACAACGAAAAAAATTGTATTTTCAACAGTTTACACATTTTCTCCTGCGCCGGTAAAACTGGATGTTTTGTACTGGCAGACTATAAAAAATGCATATTCTAAAAAGTATTGAATTGGAATGGATTGAAGTATTGAATTTCAATTACAGAATTGTAATTTTGTCATTAAATAAATATGAGTTATGATAATGTAAATTATTTTCACACTCCTATCTTGCTTGCTCACAAGTAACACTAGCAGTACATGATAGTATAGTTTGCAACTGAAACGTAAAAACTGCGGGTATGAATAATAATTGTTTGAAAAACCTAATTTTATTATTTTTGAACAATGTATAAGACCTCTTTTAAAATTCACTCTTGATAGATTTTTTTGTATGGGTATTTTAAAAAAAAAGTGACAACGAAGAACCATCCTCAAAATTGGTACAAAAAAATTATTCGGTACATTCAGACATTTTGTTATATTCTATAATTTATAAATATAGTAGCAAACAAATTGTTATCAATGAAATAGCAACTGATAATTTATGTATAAAAAATTTTCAATTTTAATTTAATACACACTTTTTCCGTCGTTCATCTAAAAACATCCCCCCCCCCCCCCCGCCCCGCAACCGCATACACAAAAACACTCCTACTTTTATATGTACCAAATCTGATGAGATGGGAATAATGATACAGCTTGGCTGTCAAGGCCGATTTATCCACCTTGGCATTAATTCGCTGTTTGTGTTGTGGAAAACCACGAAACCACAAATGTCAGAACGGATTAATGTCTGGACAGGTTTCCCATAAAAGATGTATGTATAAGACAAGTTTGTCATAGTGAGCGTCAATACAATTGCAATTTCCATGTTTTAATTGTCATGGCCTAAATAATTACTCAATTCTCCCCCCCCCCCGCTCTTTTTCCCTGTGTTCTCAATTATACTATAAAAAAATTAAACTTCGATCTTTGTTCCATACGAACTGATTATCCCCTTAGCTTGAATGTATGAATAAATTATCAATCAATTATATTGTATCAATCAATAAATTAATACCTAGTTTAAAATTTACCGATAAAGGTGGCTCAGCGGTAAGACGCGAGACTCTAATTCGGGAGGTCGCCGGTTCGATTCTGGCCACTGGCAGTCCTGACAAATGTTTTTTTCCGAAATTGTCTACAGTCGTAAAGGCGGATGCTGGGACTGAGTCATACTATCAGCCCTCGGACATTCATTCTAACTATCCAAACACCCTAATAACCTACCTGAAGACACATCAGGTAAAGCTGGTGTGCACTCTATAACGGGTATTCCTACGAAAAATTATTATTATCTATAATTTTATTAAATCTAAGATGTAATGAATTATATTATTGACTATGTGGTGGATAGAATTGGTATCAGTCCACGATAATCTTATCATCTCAACCACGAACCAGTTTTGGAGACAAATCAAATGTTTTATGGCACTAGTTCATTAATCGTGGCGTTTACTACTCTAATAAGCAGCGGGTGCGGGTGCGGGTGCGGGTACGGGTGCGGGTACGGGTGCGGGTGAACGTACCTGTGACGCCGCCAGGGCTCGGGGATCCGCCTCCTGATATCTGGCTCGATTGGCGTCTGGAAGAAAAGAAAAACAAACGTTATTCACTCGACTAAACACGTTTCAATGTACAGGTGTGAATAAGTTGAAAGGTACATAAAAAAAAAAAAACAGAAAACATTTTCAAATCCTCTAAATCTTCAATGACAACAATGCCCAAAAATGAAAAATTAACCTTGACGTAACATTTGAAAACCAGTATCGCTAATTTTTTTAATTTTTTTTTAAATCAATTTTGAAAATGGTCTATTACTAAACAAAAGACACAGGTATAACAAATGAATAGACAACCGTAAGGCAAAGTGAAGGATAACAATACACAGATATAATAGGATAGGAAGATATCTAGCAGTAGGTCATTATGTTTTCGCCACCTTTGAACTTCCTGCCGCCATTGCAACCATAGTTTAAAACACAGCCTTCTCTTATATAATTTGTAATTACAATAATTTTGCCCAGTTACATTGAGAGGCACAGCTTTCTTGAACGTCGGTTTAATCCAATTAGGCTCATGGCGGATTGACCCGTCGAGCAGGCTGTGCATTGAGGAAGTAGTATGGTCGTAATAGCGGACGCCCAAGATGTCAGCGCCCACTAAACGGCGCGTGAAATAGCCAAGACGCGTGGATATCTCCATAAAATGTACCGGCGCCAACAACTAATACCGTGACTATAGCGCCAGTGCAAGAAGTGCCAGTGCAAGAAGCGTGGATATCTCCATAAAATGTACCGGCGCCAACAACTAATACCGTGACTATAGCGCCAGTGCAAGAAGTGCCAGTGCAAGAAGCGTGGATATCTCCATAAAATGTACCGGCGCCAGCAACTAATACCGTGACTATAGCGCCAGTGCAAGAAGCGTGGATATCTCCATAAAATGTACCGGCGCCAGCAACTAATACCGTGACTATAGCGCCAGTGCAAGAAGTGCCAGTGCAAGAAGTGCCAGTGCAAGAAGCGTGGATATCTCCATAAAATGTACCGGCGCCAACAACTAATACCGTGACTATAGCGCCAGTGCAAGAAGTGCCAGTGCAAGACGCGTCAATATCTCCATAAAACGTACCGGCGCCAGCAACTAATACCGTGACTGTAGCGCCAGTGCAAGAAGCGCCAGTGCAAGACGCGTGGATATCTCCATAAAATGTACCGGCGCCAGCAACTAATACCGTGACTACAGCGCCAGTGCAAGAAGCGCCAGTGCAAGACGCGTGACTATCTCCATAAAACGTACCGGCGCCAGCAACTAATACCGTGACTATAGCGCCAGTGCAAGAAGCGCCAGTGCAAAACGCGTGGATATCTCCATATTATGTACCGGCGCCCACAACTAATACCGTGACTACAGCGCCAGTGCAAGAAGCGCCAGTGCAAGACGCGTGGATATCTCCATAAAATGTACCGGCGCCAGCAACTAATACCGTGACTATAGCGCCAGTGCAAGAAGCGCCAGTGCAAGACGCTTGGATATCTCCATAAAGCGTACCGGCGCCAGCAACTAATACCGTGACTATAGCGCCAGTGCAAGAAGCGCCAGTGCAAGACGCTTGGATATCTCCATAAAATGTACCGGCGGCAGCAACTAATACCGTGACTACAGCGCCAGTGCAAGAAGCGCCAGTGCAAGACGCGTGGATATCTCCATAAAATGTACCGGCGCCAGCAACTAATACCGTGACTACAGCGCCAGTGCAAGAAGCGCCAGTGCAAGACGCGTGGATATCTCCATAAAATGTACCGGCGCCAGCAACTAATACCGTGACTATAGCGCCAGTGCAAGAAACGTTGCGGGCGTCCTTGTGTGTTGTTAGCTGTTACCATCACGGCTGATTGACTCCTTATAAGGGCTAAGTCGTCAGACTACCGGAGCCAGGGCGTGACGTCACGCGGTGACCTTTCGTCTCGACGTGCGTCGACCTTGCGTGGGTGCGTGGGGCACTTCTCACAGGGAGTCGCCCCCCCCCCCCCCCCCAAATATACCATGCTCTTAGGTAGAATTAATCACGGCCCTCTAGATCTTTAATGACATCAATGCACAACAGTGAAAAATACACCTTAACGTAACATTTGAAAACTAGTTGTTATTGTTGTCATTGATCTATCAAGAACCCTTAGATAGAAGTAATCACGGCCCTCTAGATTTCCAATCACAATTATGCACAACAATGAAAAATACAACTAATATAACATTTATAATATTATTATATTATTATGTTATTATATTTATTATTATATTTTTATATTTATTATTATTATGTAATATTATTATATTATACATTATTATTATTATCATTATTATTACTATTATTATTATTATTATTATTATTATTATTATTATTATTATTATTATTATTATAAGTATTATTGTTATTATTTGAAAATTAGTTATTGTTGAGCATTGTTGTCATTGATCTATCAAGGACCATTAGATAGAAGCTGAAAATGGTCTATCGCCCAGCATTCTCATTATAAAACCCGGAACCACGGGACTCAAACCCACGACCATACGATTAAAGAACGTGACCTGTGGAAGTAATCATCTTCAAACAACTATAATCATTGTATATAATCACTAATGTCCTTCACTTACATCACGACAGTTTACGTCATCGCTCTATTTCTAGTAGCAAAGATCTTAATTCGAACCTCTTTGGTTTCAAGACAGACAGACATGTCTTACAACCTGGATCGAATCCAACTATAAAACTCTAGGAGGCAGTGCTTCTATCAACACTTTAATTAGCTACACTGCAAGACGGTGCGTTTACATTTAGTAGGCGGTAAAATTAAGTGCATTTAAAATGTACCGTGCCATGAAAGTTGCACTTTAGCCAATTGTGAATATAAATAATTGCTAATTGGTTGTTAGTACTTTTTATTCAGACATTGAACTATGTACAAGTTGCAGATTTAATCTCCACTGCGTGGATATTTCGTAGGTTTACCGAATACATAAGATTGCGAACATTAATATGCATCTGCCAGAATTGTGGCTAACACATGTTTTATGTAATGATAATGTATCAAATTTTTATGATGTACCCTTGCCAAAAATGTGCCACATTTCTCTTAGTTATAAAGATGACTTGTCTGAGTTCAAAAGTCTATATGAACGGCTATATGAAATTTCATATTTTCGTGACAGTCTTGGCAAAAAAAAGACGTTGTTCATGTTGGTTCAATTAGTGGTTTGAAGTTGGGATTCATGATTAGTTAAATGATAGAACATTGGTAGACGATGGCAAATATTAAATAATATAGCATTTGCAAAATTTATCTAGGACCTTAGATAGAGCTAATCACGGTCCTCTAAATCTTCAATAACAACAATACAAACTAGTTTTCAAATTTTTTGTCAAGGATAATTCTTCACTGTTGTGCATTGTTGTCATTGAATATTTAGAGGAGTCTGATAAGCTCTTTCTAAGGGTCTTACATCAATTTTGAAAATAGTCTATTGACACCCATCACAATAAAAGTGTTTAGTAGTGGATTACAGTGAAATTATTAAAAAGATAACATTTATTTTGTTAATACCTCATATCAATGGATAATTATGTGCTCTTTACAAAAATATTTATTTAAATTGAGATAAACGAAACATAACACAAAAATGCGAAAAAAAAAATGGCAAATGTTAATGTCGATTGATGAGTGATAACTGATAATACATCATCATGAGTGGGATGTGACGATTAAGTGGAGGAAACATTTTAAGTGGTACAGTGTATGAGCTATTTAAAGTGGAGGAAATACTTAAGTAGGACACTCGGTGAAAAACGTGCAACTGCAAAGAGGCATCGCCTACTTATTCATTCATATACGTCACATTCATCAACAAGATTTATACGCACACTTAATAGTAAAAACCAAGATGGAGATTCAACGCAGCTACTGGAGCAGATCAGTGATATAGCAGTGATGTGTTCATTAGTATTTATACGTAGGCAATGAGGCTAATCGAGATGACAGGCTTTGAATTATCATTGCCGTAAAGAAACGGTAAACAAGGTCTAGTGAACATTAAAAATAGATAATTTCTTCTTTGTGGAAAATTGTTTGAGGTTATAGTCAGTGGCGTACACAGGAATATATTTCGGGGGGGGGGGGGGTTGGCCATAGTAGAACATAACTGTAACAAGGTGCTCTACAAACGAGACAATGGGGGGTGTGGGGGGGGAGATAGTAAGTTGCAAGTATCATGGCTTGTACATGCAACATTGTTATCTATATTACAAACATTTCTCCCATTAATTAAAACGGAAAATAGTAGAATATGTAAAACGTTATAAGAACCTAGTAATTGAACTGTACACTGTTTCTTGTTACACATAAAATTAAAGCGCAATATTTCGAACCCTGATCAGAGCTCTTCAACAGGGTGAAAACACACTTGTGTGTGTTTCAGTGAGTTTTCGCCTGTTGAAGAGCTCTGATCATGGTTCGAAATATTGAGCTTTAATTTTATGTGTGACAAGGAACAGTGTACAGTTCAATTACTAGATTTTTATAATTTCTTCCATTATCCTTTCATATTCATAACTCAGACCCTACGGTTTGCACAGTGATTGCTTCGATTAAAGCCAATACGCCTACAGCAGGTATTCCGCTCCAAACATAACTCTTTGCCCTTCTCTCCTTACCCCGTTTTTATTACTAGCTTCGAACTCGGGTTAAAACGACGGGCGTAACCCCCTTGCGTTTTCGCTTCCATCAGTGAACCATCGTAATTGCTTAATTGTCAACCTTCGCACCAGAAGCGCTGCAAGATATACTTCTTCTTGACGTTAAGCAATGTCTCGCCATATTACACGATGACCCTTCTTTGTGTTTTTGAACTTTCCTTGAAACTCTGGTTGCCCAAAGATTTTGATAAACAACAAATATTCGTCGTCAGAAAATGCTGCCATGGTGAGAGGAGACGAAAGTGAGGTTAAGAAAGGCCTACTCGACAGCTGGGCGGGACGATTAACTAGCGTTGACAACCGGAGTGCGTTTTCACTGCACACAAACCCCGAGTTACTAGGGTAACTCCGAGTTCCGACGCGGGTTAAAAATTCCAACCAGCGTTGCAACTCTGTGCGTTTACATTACAAAAATTACCCTCGTTATCGACCAACCCGCGTTCGAAGCGAGTAATAAAAACGGGGTCAAACCCTAGACACGAAAGTCAGTCATAAAATACACGACTTGCGAATCAAATAAAACCTTCAACCAATACACCATCATCACTCTTCACAATCTATATATAAAACTCCTTGTTTTGTCTATATAATATTATTTCTGCCTCTCTCGCCAAAACCCAGACGCGTCCTTGAATTTCGACCTTGAATCTCGCGAAAACTAGGTTGCAAGATTTTATTTAACTCTGTTCCCAGTAAATCCATCGTCGGCCGCTAAAACCACCGCCTGTTAACTACTTCGTCGCCACGACCTTCAAAAATTGTATTCGTTCGAAATAGATCGGATATTCAAATTGGCGAGGATATAAATAACGGACATGTAACTTGTGCCCGATTGAAATGGTTGGCGTTTTGTTTTTATGGGGCTATTTCGATAAGTGATGGACACACAGGCTAATTTAAGAACAAGGTTAGTGACTTTGTAAGGTCTAGCAGGTGAAAGCAATGACTTGGTTGCTACTCTTACAGTCATTCAGTGGGGACAATGATGATGTTTGGACTTAAGAGCAAAGGGTAAATCTACGTCAAAAACCGCGGAAAATTTTCATTTTTTAATTATATCTCAAGAATGAACTTCGAAATCGAAAATCTGAATCAACAGCGCACTGTGGTTTGATAAGCCCTACGTACTGAATGCTCTAAATTGTGTCGCATTATAACCAGTATGGTTTTCATTTCTAATTAATTTTATTATTAATTATCGATTTTATAATTAAAATAACTACCCTAATGGTTATAATATTTCATTCAGTCTGTAAGGCTTAGCAAAACACAGTGCGCTGTAGACTCAGATTTGCAATTTCGAGTTGCGTTTTTGAGATATAATTAAAAATTGAAAATTGTCTGTAGTTGTTAACGTAGAGGTACCTTTCGCTCTTAATTTCTCATATTATGGCAACGATGCTAATCGAGATGAGGAATGGGGTAATAGTAAGATGAAACAGCTTTCCGTAGCCAGGATTTGAACCTAGAACGTGACAATTCTGTAGTTCATCAGACCAATGAAGCACTATAGTAAGGTATTTTAAACTCAATGACTATAGAGTTGTGCCAAAAACCCTGTCGGTTCGTTTCGGAAACGCTTGGGTCTCGTCGTCAGACCATTGTATTCCTTCTGACTACGGGAGGATTTAGAGCGGTTCCGAAACGGGTGACAAGTTTTTTGGTAAAATGGAGAAATGTCTAATTTTATTCAGATGAACCTAGGTCATTCTCTGAAGCCTGAGTATTTTAATCTGTTTCAAGTTGTATATTATTGAACGAAAGTTGTAATTTTGATAGAAACGCGCAAGAAGTAGTTTCATAGGTGTAAATATTAGATATAATTATAAGTAAAAGAAACATTTTCAGTCAAGACTGGAGATATTGGGAATCGAACAATTACAGCAGATCCTCAAAAAGTGCATTTAATAAAATTTCGTGTCAATCGTGCTATGATACACAAACTTTACCCGCGTGCATCTTGCGCCCGGGTTACGGAACTAGGGGCGCAACTTTACAACCGGCTAAACCGCCTAAAACTGTTCTGGAATGAGGGCCCGTCGGCGACAGTTACTTAACTATACATAGGTATGTTAAGCCGCGTCCACACAAATGACTGGTGATTATTGACTGCCCAACGTGGTTATTTCTTAGTCAAGCCACAAAACCAACAAGACTCGTTTCATTGGCTG
>OX246750.1:19283542-19331042 GCA_945910005.1 Isoperla grammatica | reverse complement strand
GAAGATATTCCACAAATAACCGGTTTGGAATTGCCAATTCGTAAACCAAACACGCTCGCTCACTTAACACGCACACAGTTTAAATTAAGTAAACACTTAACGGCGAAACAGGTCAATTACTATAACAAGAGAAGTGTGAACTTAATTGACTTGCGAAACTTAAAACAAGCCTTCAGTAAGATGGGCACCTGGCAAGCATTAAACAACATGGTTAAAGTGTAGCTAAAAACCCTGTTTACATGGCGGACTGAGTCCGGTACTGAGTACGGTCCAGGGCCATGTAAACACCTAGAAAATGGCACCGAACCGACTGGGTCCGGTCCGCCAAAAAAGCTAGACCGTACCGAAAGACCGACTCAGTCCTATCATGTAAACGGGTAGAACGTACTGACTGAAGAACTGGAACTTTGAACGAACGCTGTTTGTAGGTGAATAAGATGGAAAATAATTGTAGTTGCCACCAACAAAAATCAAGTATAATATTTACAACAGCTTGTAACCTTTTGTTCGCCGGGATGTATCTTAAAATTAATTTTATATGACTGAAGAAAAAAGTAGGGTTATGTATGACCAAAACGAACAAGTGTGGGGCGAGACCGAAATCAAGTTTGGGTACACCTTCATATAAACGCAAGCGGCCATGACAGTTCTCAGTCTGGTACTCAGTACGGTCCGTCATGTAAACATAGCTATTGTTTCTGATGGTGTTGGCGATATTTTGGCGTGACGTCACACATTTTGGCAATGACACTAATCTAGACAATGAGTAATGATGAAAATATGTAACATTATAAACATGATCACTAAACTTGGCTTTCGGGTATAGCCGCGTCGATTGTTGCTTAAAAGCTGACGTTTCGGGCAGGTTACACTACCCATCTTCAGAGCTAAGACCTGAAGAAGTCACAGAATAAAACCTACTCGGTCCAGCTTCACTCTGCGACTGCAACAAGTCCTATTGTTTCCCGCGTATCGTTCTCCTCCGTTCTCCTCCCGTTCGACCGGTTCGACTCCGTCGTTATCACCTGACGTCATCTCCGATAGCGCTCGCCGTGTTTCCCGCGCGTTGTTGATGCGATGTATAGTCGGTCTCCAAATGCGGCTCAACTTCAGTCCATCGTCCCGATTGAAATTATTTGGGTGCTTTTCAATTTCAATTGCTTCCCGGACCAGACGGGACCGATAATGTGTTGTTACAGCTAAAGCTCTCGTCTCTTCGAAATTAATGCGATGACCTTCGTTGAAACTATGTTCCGCTATTGCCGACTTATCTATGTGGCCCAGTTTTGTGTGGCTAACGTGTTCTTTCAATCTCGTTGAAATTGAACGCCCTGTCTGGCCAATGTACACTTTATCGCACGCGCCACACGGAATCTGGTACACACCCGACGTGTTCAGAGGCGGAAGTTTATCCTTAGCTTGATTGAGCATTGTCGATATCTTCCTGTCCGCTGAAAAAATTGTTTTAATCTGGTATTTACGTAACAACCTCCCAATACGGTCAGTTACATTTTCCACATAGGGTAAGTAGGCCTGGGCAACAGCTCCTCGTCCTTCTACCTCCGACGGTTTTGAAGTCTTTGACACATTATTCTCGCGTAAAGTTTGAGCTATAGCCCTATGCCCATATCCATTTTGTAACAATGATGTTTTAATTGTTTTATGTTCAGAGCTTAGGTGTTTAGCATCCGAAATCCTATACGCTCTAGTAGCTAGCGTGTTGAGCACAGCGCGAATTTGAGCTGGATGGTGGTGTGAGTCAGCATGCAGATATCGACCTGTGTGGGTTGCTTTCCTATACACCGAGTGTCCCAACGTTCCATCTTCATATCTCGTGACCAACACATCGAGGAAGGGTAGTTTACCATCGCTCTCCACCTCCATAGTGAAAGTTATGCTGTCATTTAAGCTGTTTAAGAATAACAGAAATTCATTTAACTTCCCTATGCCATGGGGCCAAACCACGAAAGTGTCGTCTACGTACCTAAACCAATGTGTCGGTGCAAACGTTGCTTTCTTAAGAGCATTAATTTCAAAGTCTTCCATAAATATGTTCGCTATTGCCGGTGACGCTGGAGAACCCATTGGCGTTCCCTCCACTTGTTTGTAGTATTCACCGTCAAACATAAAATATGTCGACTTCAGGACCCCCTCCACCAAAGTGGCAATATGCGCAGGACATTTTTGGCGTATTACAGAGACCGCCTCAACTATAGGAATTTTTGTAAACAAAGACACCACATCAAAGCTCACTAGAATGTCATCACTTGCTAATTTCAACCCACTCAGAATGTTGACAAAATGGTATGAATCTCTTATGTAAGAAGCTGCGTCTTCTACTACGGGTTGTAATTGTCTGGCCAAATATTTTGCCAGATTGTAAGATGGAGATGCGATCGCACTTACAATTGGTCTAAGAGGAAAGTCCTGTTTATGCACCTTAGGTAGGCCATATAATCTCGGTATTCGTGAGTTCGACGGCAATAACCTACGTTTGACATCACCGTCCAGGGGGGAACGTTTTATGTTGTCGGCTATCTCCTTCTCTGTCCGTGCAGTTGGGTTACGTTTCAGTTTCTCATAGGCTGAATCATTTAATAATTCATGTATCTGTTGTTTATAGGTCTCAGTTTTCACAATTACAGATGCATTGCCTTTATCAGCTGGTACCACTAAAATATCCGGTCGTTCCCTAAGGGCTTTCAGCGCTCGAAATTCAGCAGGTTTTAAATTCGGGCGTGGTGGCTTCGCTATGCGGATTATCCTCGCTGCCTCTGACCGTATCTCTTCAGCGTCATTAATGGGCAAACCTCGAATCGCTGTTTCCACCCCGCAAATGATATTCTCTACAGGAATACGTTTCGGTGCAACTGCATAATTAAAACCTTTAGTTAATACTGAAATCGTCGCTTCGTCAAACGTCTCGTCAGTTCGGTTATAAATCACCTTGTCCACATCTAAATGTCGCGTGTTACCACTATTCTGTTTCTTAGATAACTTGTCAAATTTCGCAACTTGTTGCCTCGTTGTTTTCCCGTGTGTTGTTTTCGCGTATCAAGTACCACAAGAACACACCGGCCACAAATAGAATACTGGTAAGTGCGAGAAAAGCATTATTACGTGACGAAATACGTTGTACGAGACGTGAGCTTGACAGAATTGCTAAACAATTACTGAGTATTCATTATCGATTGAGTCGTGTTGTTCATCCTATATTGTTTGACAAGATTGACGTGATTACATCACAACATGCGGAAACAACACACGGGAAAACAACGAGGCAACAAGTTGCGAAATTTGACAAGTTATCTAAGAAACAGAATAGTGGTAACACGCGACATTTAGATGTGGACAAGGTGATTTATAACCGAACTGACGAGACGTTTGACGAAGCGACGATTTCAGTATTAACTAAAGGTTTTAATTATGCAGTTGCACCGAAACGTATTCCTGTAGAGAATATCATTTGCGGGGTGGAAACAGCGATTCGAGGTTTGCCCATTAATGACGCTGAAGAGATACGGTCAGAGGCAGCGAGGATAATCCGCATAGCGAAGCCACCACGCCCGAATTTAAAACCTGCTGAATTTCGAGCGCTGAAAGCCCTTAGGGAACGACCGGATATTTTAGTGGTACCAGCTGATAAAGGCAATGCATCTGTAATTGTGAAAACTGAGACCTATAAACAACAGATACATGAATTATTAAATGATTCAGCCTATGAGAAACTGAAACGTAACCCAACTGCACGGACAGAGAAGGAGATAGCCGACAACATAAAACGTTCCCCCCTGGACGGTGATGTCAAACGTAGGTTATTGCCGTCGAACTCACGAATACCGAGATTATATGGCCTACCTAAGGTGCATAAACAGGACTTTCCTCTTAGACCAATTGTAAGTGCGATCGCATCTCCATCTTACAATCTGGCAAAATATTTGGCCAGACAATTACAACCCGTAGTAGAAGACGCAGCTTCTTACATAAGAGATTCATACCATTTTGTCAACATTCTGAGTGGGTTGAAATTAGCAAGTGATGACATTCTAGTGAGCTTTGATGTGGTGTCTTTGTTTACAAAAATTCCTATAGTTGAGGCGGTCTCTGTAATACGCCAAAAATGTCCTGCGCATATTGCCACTTTGGTGGAGGGGGTCCTGAAGTCGACATATTTTATGTTTGACGGTGAATACTACAAACAAGTGGAGGGAACGCCAATGGGTTCTCCAGCGTCACCGGCAATAGCGAACATATTTATGGAAGACTTTGAAATTAATGCTCTTAAGAAAGCAACGTTTGCACCGACACATTGGTTTAGGTACGTAGACGACACTTTCGTGGTTTGGCCCCATGGCATAGGGAAGTTAAATGAATTTCTGTTATTCTTAAACAGCTTAAATGACAGCATAACTTTCACCATGGAGGTGGAGAGCGATGGTAAACTACCCTTCCTCGATGTGTTGGTCACGAGATATGAAGATGGAACGTTGGGACACTCGGTGTATAGGAAAGCAACCCACACAGGTCGATATCTGCATGCTGACTCACACCACCATCCAGCTCAAATTCGCGCTGTGCTCAACACGCTAGCTACTAGAGCGTATAGGATTTCGGATGCTAAACACCTAAGCTCTGAACATAAAACAATTAAAACATCATTGTTACAAAATGGATATGGGCATAGGGCTATAGCTCAAACTTTACGCGAGAATAATGTGTCAAAGACTTCAAAACCGTCGGAGGTAGAAGGACGAGGAGCTGTTGCCCAGGCCTACTTACCCTATGTGGAAAATGTAACTGACCGTATTGGGAGGTTGTTACGTAAATACCAGATTAAAACAATTTTTTCAGCGGACAGGAAGATATCGACAATGCTCAATCAAGCTAAGGATAAACTTCCGCCTCTGAACACGTCGGGTGTGTACCAGATTCCGTGTGGCGCGTGCGATAAAGTGTACATTGGCCAGACAGGGCGTTCAATTTCAACGAGATTGAAAGAACACGTTAGCCACACAAAACTGGGCCACATAGATAAGTCGGCAATAGCGGAACATAGTTTCAACGAAGGTCATCGCATTAATTTCGAAGAGACGAGAGCTTTAGCTGTAACAACACATTATCGGTCCCGTCTGGTCCGGGAAGCAATTGAAATTGAAAAGCACCCAAATAATTTCAATCGGGACGATGGACTGAAGTTGAGCCGCATTTGGAGACCGACTATACATCGCATCAACAACGCGCGGGAAACACGGCGAGCGCTATCGGAGATGACGTCAGGTGATAACGACGGAGTCGAACCGGTCGAACGGGAGGAGAACGGAGGAGAACGATACGCGGGAAACAATAGGACTTGTTGCAGTCGCAGAGTGAAGCTGGACCGAGTAGGTTTTATTCTGTGACTTCTTCAGGTCTTAGCTCTGAAGATGGGTAGTGTAACCTGCCCGAAACGTCAGCTTTTAAGCAACAATCGACGCGGCTATACCCGAAAGCCAAGTTTAGTGATTGACTCGGGCCGCGAAAGCCTACGTGATTATAAACATGCCCAAACCGGGATTCGAACCTGGAACGCATGGATCGTAGCTTACTTTTATAAACCAACGCCTAATCGACAAAGGTAAATATTTATATCTTTGTCTTGTTATAAGCGTTTACAAATCAACTACTTTCGTATATATTCAAGGTGATTTACAATATTTTATTGAGGGAAACTGCTATACGGATTAGGCTCCCTCAGGATATTAAAATTTGACCATATTATTCCTAATTCCAATAATACGGTATCCATTTCTCATTTAAGTAACTCCCTTCACTAATATTGCCATTCTTATACTTTTCAGAGACAATTCATGTATCAGTCTCGCAATCACCAATTAGATTTATTGAAATCATTTCATTAATCATTATAGCTTATAACATACAATATCTAACTCATTTTTAGTGAAAATTGGAGATAGTAGGTTTTGCTTTTGACCCACTCATATGTTATATTTACTTATTTATTTCAGTGTGCAAATCATTTAAGGTGTGGATCTACGGTTCTATTTTTGTAGCAATTTTGTAACAACTTGTTATGAATAAATATATAAATTTAAATTTACTAAATTCTAATAGGATGTGCTTCTTTGCGAACACAAGTTAACAGTTAGTTAGACGTGTTTATTAATCCAGTCCTTGGTTTCTACAAAACTATTGGCTTGACCATGAAACAGCCCCCATTCAATACAACGACCATCTGGCATCAGGCCATTAACAATGGCAATTGGCATTGTCTTGTCATGAATCACGGAAAAATCCTCTGCCATCAATAATGTATCTAGCTTTGCATTTATTAGTTACTCATCATTTGGCCGCGGGGTCCAGAGTAGCTCTGCCTGTCGTATGAGGCGATAAAGGGGCCAAAATTATATGACCCAACAGTTTTGTGCGTCGTTATGCACCAAATAGGAATCAATTAATAGCGTTCGGAAGTAGTTAGTCATTTTACCGCTAAAACATGCGTCTAAATTACACTCCTCACGCCTAAACCGATAATAGGATTTCTCTCTAATTTTATGTCTGAGTATAAAAGTGTCAAATTGATAACTTTCATTACGAATACACAAGATATTAATCTTGAAAGAGTATATACAAAAATTATAAAATATATAAATTTGAACACATTGAAACTTCATTGTGTACCAATTTACATATTTCATCATTTTTATATTATACTCTTTCAACATCAATATCTTGTGTTTTCGTAATGAAAGTCACCAATTTAATACTATTATAGTAGAGGACTTCAAATAAGTGAGAAGTCCTATTATCGGTTTAGGCGTGAGGAGTGTAAGTTTAGACGCATGTTTTAGCGGTAAAATTACAACTTCCGAGTAGTCGCATTGAGCCAGCGTTTGGCCGCGGTCGATTAGGCGTTGGTCTATAGTAAACCGTGGTTCGTCTGTCTAGGTTCGAATCCTGGCTTGGACAATGATGTCATGTGGCATTTTTTCATTTCAATATCACCCAGTTATCGTCTCGATTATCATCGTTGCCAAAATATAAGTATAACCGTCAGACGTTCGGTTTACACATGTATTTAAGATTTAAGGTTGTATTTTCGTGTTTTACTTAGGATCGCTACCATTGACTGGATTTATAAAACGTCGCCTCTCATTGGCTGGGCTACGAATTGTAGGTATAAGAGCTAACGTTGCTATGGTTTCCTTGAATCTTAAATCATAGGAAAGTGTGTAAACGCCATAATGCTTGGGTTGATTTGATTTTGTTAAACCTTAAATCTTAAATGTGTACTGTGTAAACCGACCTTACGTTGGCATCAACAATTCATGTGCTCATTGTGTAAGAAACGATTGTTCATGTAATCTAAATCGAACTAATTCCATTGTCTTCTGTACAACAAGCACAGAATGGTTGTTCTGTTCAGAGTTCAGACAGATAGCGAGTTATGTTTAGTAGTTTAGCTAGGTTAGAACAAGACTGAACAAGCAAAGGTCCAACACAAATTAAACTGTAAGATGTAACTGCTAAAGCGAAAATCTGACCGATAGACCATTGTCTGTTTGGCTTTTTTATTTTTGTTTTGACATCAATCACAACAGAATTGAATGATTGAAGATCTTTGTTCTTTTAAATGTCCACGTTTCTGAAGCTTAACGGTAACACATCCCTTTTCGTTTAGGAGAACATATAAAAGACAGTTCTATTAAAATTTGTTTTATTAACAATTGGTAAAAAAGATATACGGGTATTTAATATTAATTTGTTTAAATCAAGCTATCGGCAATTTTAACAAGAAACTGTGTATTCTACATACAGCCAATAAAACGTATTAACTTGCTTAAAAAATTGAAACAAGAAATACAGTTTGGAATTATTTGTTTTAATCGATGTTTTTAGTAATTTAGTATCTATCTATCGGGCTGCCGTGTAGTGTATATATATATATATATATATACATCTTATTAATTATTGTCTATTATTATCGCCATTTTTGCAACAAAAGAAACGGTTGATTGTACAGCCAATAAAGTAAAACACTTCTCATGAAAGTAAACAAATTAAACTTGACCGTTCAATTAATATACCACAATTGCGTCGACTAGAACTGACGCACAATTTATAACACCAAAACACAAAAACTGCACCACTTCACTTTGAACGATCGCATTAAACAACGACTAGCCTCACCAGCTCCGCACAACGACTGACCATTCCATTCCAATATTCAATATACTCTCACTCCTTATTCACCACGAAACGCATATTCTCTAGTCTTTCATCACAGCATCACTAAGAATCACTAGAATGGCGTCTATCATTACCCAACATGCACGCAAAGTGCGTAATACTAAACCTGTCGCCATACTAAGGCCTTATACGAACAGCATTATCACTACCGTGGTCGTATATAATTGTCGCATTATTCTTAGGATCACGGTCATGTACTTTTTTCTACCGATAACCGTTATTTATGTATTATGACAGAACGGAAAAATCGTGATTTGATTTCGATGTTAAGTTCACATAGGTTATGATTAGGTGATTCAATATGGGCATTGGCATTGGGATAAAAAAAAACTATCACCGAAAATGAGAGTGTTGCATAAAAATGGTTGTGTGAAAGTAGATATGAAGTGGATTCATTTCCATTGGAATTGTAGTCGTTAAAAATTAAAATGTCTAAAATTGGAGCAATTAAAAATGGAACCACTAGAAAATGTTCCATTATCGTAAAGAATTGTTAATTTTATGCGAAAAATTAATTATCGAAACAGGCGAACTTTTGGGATGTTTTTTGTTAGCGTCTTTCGAACGATACTTAAAATCAAAATTTCGGAATTATGAGTAGCAAGAAATTATCTAGACATATAATCTTCAAAAAGGTAAAACAAGTACTATTGTGTTTTGATCAAATCATCCAAACATTAAAAATGTTTCCATCACGAGAATCTCAACCAATTCAATTCAATTCAATTCAATTCAATTCAATTCAATTCCATTCAATTCAATTCCATTCAATTCAATTCAATTCAATTCAATTCAATTCAATTCAATTCAATTCAATTCAATTCAATTCAATGCAATGCAATTCAATTCAATTCAATTCAATTCAATTCAATTCAATTCAATTCAATTCAATTCAATTCAATTCAATTCAATTCAATTCAATTCAATTCAATTCAATTCAATTCAATTCAATTCAATTCAATTCAAATTGTTTTATTCAGATGCCATATATTACAAATCAGGACCAAGTACAATACATTTTGTTTTTACGTTGATCAATGCGTACTGACAGACCCACGCATTATTTGAATTATCGTTTTAAAGATAAGAATATAGTTCGATCTACTTGTATTAAACATTTTAAAGCAGTGACGTCATAAGACCTTGAAGAATGTAAACACAACAAACTTTACCTGGAAACGCTGAAGTAAACATTCCACTCCTCAGACAACACTGTGAGATACAAACAACACCTTTGAACCTTACTACAAAGCACCAATACTAGGTATTTCATATATAGGGTATCAGTGCATAGCTTTGATTAGAGAGTTTCAGGTTACCATTACAAAGTAGATTATTGAATGCATGCAAGTCGCCAATACTCGGCATTTTTTTTTTTTTTAATTTTTATCAGTGCATTACTTGCTTTCGAAGAATTCAAGTTACTCATATCAGTAAACTCGATGAATTGCAGTTTGTATATTATTAAGAATAACATACATGTGGCGTAGGTACGGTATTTGGGCAGCGAGATTTTCTATTCAACATTGTATACTATTTTCAGATTAAAAAATATGCGTACACCTCTTTTAAAAATGTACCACAAACATTAAAATATGTATTTTGTAACTTTTGTTTTATAATTTTGTATAGGTGGTCAATATATTATCAATATTATATGTATATGAAGATGAACTAATTTAGTTTTCAAAAAATTAAAAAAGGTACCCATAGAAGTTCTTGTGTTCAAGTTTTTAAACGCATAATAATATTTGTAAATGGGAATCCAATACTTAGCCATACGTAGATATGACATTAGTGTAGAAGTACGTAAATATTAATGTTTATAATAATCCCACTGTTAGAGTTAAGGAGAAGATCAGTAGCAAAATATATGTAAAACTGTAAAAATTGTTTTTCTTCTTTTTTACGTGTTAGGTCTGCTAATCTTCTTTAATATTCTCACCTACTGTATTTTGTTTGCATTCTGCGTGTTTATTATTATTTCTGTCTGCTTGTTATAATAGCACTATATGATATGATATGATTTAATAATTATTAATAATATAATAATAATAATACTAAAAACTCCTACTGCCAAACGGTGGGTTTTAATCCCTAAACCTTAGTCACGCCATGTGAAGGCTACTCTACCGTGTTAGGACTGTAGTCTCGTCCCATGTTAGCCCCACCAATAACATATGTTACTATTAGTCACTCAAGCTGTGACGTCATCCACTGGGAGTAACACTTGACACTCCGACCACGTACGTTGTCGATACTTCATTCGGAAGTGTATGACGTAATCTTAGGTTCGGCAGCCTTCGGGTTATAAGATACGAGTGTTCGTAGTGAACTGTGTGACAATCGGTATTGATTGAATAAAGATAAACAAATGTTTTGAATATCAGAAAAGACATAGGGAACTCGCCGGGTCCCGATTACAATCACGATGCAGACAATTGTGGTCGCGGCAATACTGCCACGATCCATCTATTTATAAGCAAATGGTAATTAAAAATACCAATTACATTCATATACGATCAACATTTTTAGATAACGATTATTTTATAAATATAACCTAATTCAAATAGTTTTTGAGATGCGCGTTTTTTATAATCATATCTCAACTATCAATTTATGTTTTATAGTATATGTTTGAAAGAATAAACTAAAATATAAACTAATTACATTAAAATGCTACGCCAAGTGAAAGCCGGACTCGATTTGGGTTCATAAGAATTAAATACTATGCAGAAATGTTTGTAATAGTGTAAGGGGTGGTATTTCAAATTTAACTAAGCAAATTTGAAAACAAAACCATACTAATGATAATATAAGACTATTCAGTTCTTTCGAATCCAAAAATAGACTATAGTTTTAATTTGCACATTACATATGGGGTAGCAATATTGAAATCTGAAAAAAAGGTCATTTCAGACGGTTAATTTCCTCTTGAAAATTCCTTCGCAAGTGTTCAAATGAGTCGCCTAACGAGGGGTATATTGTACCCTGGCACAGCAGGTGTAACACTAGAGTCACAAGTGTTCAAATGAGTCGCCTAACGAGGGGTATATTGTACCCTGGCACAGCAGGTGTAACACTAGAGTAGCAAGTGTTCAAATGAGTCGCCTAACCAGGGGTATATTGTACCCTGGCGCAGCAGGTGTAACACTAGAGTAGCAAGTGTTCAAATGAGTCGCCTAACGAGGGGTATATTGTACCCTGGCACAGCAGGTGTAACACTAGAGTCACAAGTGTTCAAATGAGTCGCCTAACGAGGGGTATATTGTACCCTGGCACAGCAGGTGTAACACTAGAGTCACAAGTGTTCAAATGAGTCGCCTAACGAGGAATATATTGTACCCTGGCGCAGCAGGTGTAACACTAGAGTCGCAAGTGTTCAAATGAGTCGCCTAACGAAGGGTATATTGTACCCTGGCGCAGCAGGTGTAACACTAGAGTAGCAAGTGTTCAAATGAGTCGCCTAACGAGGGGTATATTGTACCCTGGCACAGCAGGTGTAACACTAGAGTAGCAAATGTTCAAATGAGTCGCCTAACCAGGGGTATATTGTACCCTGGCACAGCAGGTGTAACACTAGAGTAGCAAGTGTTCAAATGAGTCGCCTAACGAGGGGTATATTGTACCCTGGCACAGCAGGTGTAACACTAGAGTAGCAAGTGTTCAAATGAGTCGCCTAACGAGGGGTATATTGTACCCTGTCCTGGCGCAGCAGGTGTAACACTAGAGTCGCAAGTGTTCAAATGAGTCGCCTAACGAGGGGTATATTGTACCCTGGCGCAGCAGGTGTAACACTAGAGTAGCAAGTGTTCAAATGAGTCGCCTAACGAGGGGTATATTGTACCCTGGCACAGCAGGTGTAACACTAGAGTAGCAAATGTTCAAATGAGTCGCCTAACCAGGGGTATATTGTACCCTGGCACAGCAGGTGTAACACTAGAGTAGCAAGTGTTCAAATGAGTCGCCTAACGAGGGGTATATTGTACCCTGGCACAGCAGGTGTAACACTAGAGTAGCAAGTGTTCAAATGAGTCGCCTAACGAGGGGTATATTGTACCCTGGCACAGGTGTAACACTAGAGTAGCAAGTGTTCAAATGAGTCGCCTAACGAGGGGTATATTGTACCCTGGCACAGCAGGTGTAACACTAGAGTCACAAGTGTTCAAATGAGTCGCCTAACGAGGGGTATATTGTACCCTGGCACAGCAGGTGTAACACTAGAGTAGCAAGTGTTCAAATGAGTCGCCTAACGAGGGGTATATTGTACCCTGGCACAGCAGGTGTAACACTAGAGTAGCAAGAGTTCAAATGAGTCGCCTAACGAGGGGTATATTGTACCCTGGCACAGCAGGTGTAACACTAGAGTAGCAAGTGTTCAAATGAGTCGCCTAACGAGGGGTATATTGTACCCTGGCACAGCAGGTGTAACACTAGAGTCACAAGTGCTCAAATGAGTCACCTAACGAGGGGTATATTGTACCCTGTCCTGGCACAGCAGGTGTAACACTAGAGTAGCAAGTGTTCAAAGAGTCGCCTAACGAGGGGTATATTGTACCCTGGCACAGCAGGTGTAACACTAGAGTCGCAAGTGTTCAAATGAGTCGCCTAACGAGGGGTATATTGTACCCTGGCGCAGCAGGTGTAACACTAGAGTCACAAGTGTTCAAATGAGTCGCCTAACGAGGGGTATATTGTACCCTGGCACAGCAGGTGTAACACTAGAGTAGATGCCAGCCAGCAGTTTATTCCATCACGACAGTTTGATGGAGACCATCCATACTCATTCACTGTCATACTCTGACTAATCACTGTCATACTCATTCACTGTCATACTCTGACTAATCACTTTTAATCACGGCTACAGAGATCCGCCCTCTACTTCGTGTGCGGCGGTTTAGTTCTACTTCTTTGACATCGGGTATCCGGTACTCGATTCTCCTCGCATCCGCATCGTACCCGAATCCAAAATTAATTGTCGGACTGTCTTTTACATGAGTATGACTAGGTGAAAGCACATAGCTGCAATAGGGGGTTTAAACATTATTATTATTAAAAAAAGCAAATAAAAAATTATATATCGATTCTGACAGTGTTAGATTTTATTTTTTTCAGATTCAGATGTATTTTTATTCGTACTGTTGATGGTAATTTTACAGACATAAATAGTTAGATACAAACAAGAAAAAACAGTAGGAAGCCTACAAAATCCCAAGGGATTTGTGCGTAGGCAGTTTTTATGTTAATTGTGCTGTAGGAGGCAGGACGATTAAATTGTGAAAAAATAAAAATACATACATAACGTACATACATCTAAGTATGTGAAGTACACAATACAAACTAACAACTACTAACTAAGCTAGAACTAAAGCTAAAAGAGCCTATGAATTGGCTCAACTTAAAAATATATGTACAATGATATAAAATAAAATATGATGCAATATATGAACTAGTATGGACTAGTAATGATGATACATAAAAGTAAGGAATAAGAATACAAAGAAAAAAAATAAGATATGTGAATATGAAAAAATATAATATCGTAATCATAAACTCAGAATTTGTTGAAATAAGAATCAAGTACAAAAGGGAAAAGTCACAAAATGAAATGAATTAGAAGTAAAATAATAATGATATACAGTGATATACAGTAAAACCTTTTTGCAACGAACTCTTTGGGATCGACCAGATTATTATTATGTTGTAAAGAAAATATCTTTACACAGATGGCACCTTAACATGAAGAGCCTTTGGGACATTTTGTTATAAAGACGTTTGTTATAAAGTAAGTGTCATAAAACGTTATTATGTTTTGTGTGTCTAATATAAATGATTATTTACTACTGTTCATGTGTGATTTCATGTCTGACATTTTAGGCTGTTGAAAAAACTTTGTCAGACTTATTACTTTGTTCATATAAATGAGTCTGTCTAATTTCAAGGGTCTGTTCACCCTATACTAATAAGGCTTTGTAGTTGTACTATAGGGTGTATTCACATATTGCGCATGGTGATCATACTGGAGGCCACAACGGCATGTGATTGGTAGTTTATTGTTTCTATGTTTCAGCTGGCATTTGGTTGAAATTGAACTGTTCTCTTACTTTGGTTTTCTATATTATTACTGAAAGGCAACATAAATAAACTCTCTTATTTTTGACACTCTTTTTTTTTGTTTATAATGGCACACATAATCATTTCCGTAAACTTTATCGGGGGATATACGTGTTCAAACACTCATATTTCCCGTAAACAATATTATTTGTGTTCTATTGACAGCTAAATGAAACTTGAAATAGTACTATAGGTGACCTCCAATATGGCCGATGTGACGTCACGTGAATACTCCCTAGGTTTTGAAACAGATGTAGGAGGAACCGTCACAAAGTATTGTTTTGTATTATACGTGTATCTCCTCTAGTCAGTAATAATTCATTACAGCAACTTGTCAAACAGTGTTGCCAAAACTCCTCCACTCTTTGTCCTGTTTTGTTCCTTGCTGAGAGACTAACTAATACTCTTGTCAACAGCTGACCCTATTAAATGTTCACTAATTAGCCCGCTAAACTATGTTCGCCGTAACAATATCTTGAGGGGGGGGGGGGGGGGGGACCCCAGATTTAAACATACTTTCTTCGTTGTGGACGGTCTACAGTACTACAGCTTCTTCAAGGCTGTTTGTCTATACGAGAATTCGAACGAAATTAGTATTCGGTCCTTTGAAAACTCCTTTTAAATCAGTTTTTGTCTATAAAGGTTAGTTGCAAACACGCATTTGCTTGTTTTTTTATGCCGCATCATTTATTTATTTTTAATTAATAGCTTAGAAAAATTGATTCAAAATGCAAGTAGCCTCACAATGCTCCTTTTTGCTAGTAGCCATGCGGCTAAGGTCCAGTTGGTACAGTCTTACAATGTCCCAATAACTACTTATTCGTCAAATAGCTTGTTTTCTCCATGGCAACCACCAATCAAAACCCTTGAAATCCTCCAAATAGCTTAATTGCTACAAATAACTTTCTTGTTAGAATATTGTAGGACCTAAGGTAAATTTACCCTAAAAAAAGTTAGACAAAAATGGGTATACAAATCAATTTTGTGGCCGACCCCAAAGTGGGGTCAAAATAGTGTGACCCCCAGTGAAATTTAAACTAAAAATGTTTAACATTGTATTCTTACATACATGGATTCTATTAGTTTATCGGCCAAACATTAAAAGAGACAAAATATTAACAATATAATTTTACACTAGTTTAATTTTTTCCGAAAATATTAAGTAAAAAGAAACAAAATGGCGGCCATACAATAGCCCTACTATAGGGTGTATTCACGTATTGCGCATGGTGGCCACATTGGAGGCCACAATTGCATGTGATTGGTAGTTCATTGTTACTATGTTTCAGCTGGCATTTGGTTGAAGTTCAACTGTTCTCTAACTTTGGTTTACTATTATTACTTTAAATAAACATAATCTCTTTTATCTCGATTACTCTTTTAATCGTTTAAAAAAGCATACAATCATCATTTTCGTACACTTTATCGGGGGATATACGTGTTCAATTTGTCATATTTCCCCGTAAACAACATTATTCGTTTTCTATTGACAGCTAAATGAAACTTGAAATAGTACTATAGGTGGTCTCCAATATGGCTGATGTGACGTCACGTGAATACTCCCTATAGGAACGTGCAGTGGTTGTGATAAGAGAGGTTCTGTGCGCGGCTTTTTGTGACTCTTGGCAGAAGGAGACAGTTTCGTATTTATAACAGGTTGACCCGTTTATCACAGACAGTGTGGGAAGCGAATTGGCCATGGTCGCTATTGCACGTGTTGCTATTGGCAACGTGCTTTGTTGTATCCGACGCCAATCAGGTAGCCCCCCCCCCTCTCACTCTCTCTTTCTTTCTTTCTTTCTTTCTTTCTTTCTTTCTTTCTTTTTTTCTTTCTTTCTTTCTTTCTTTCTTTCTTTCTTTCTTTCTTTCTTTCTTTCTTTCTTTCTTTCTTTCTTTCTTTCTTTCTTTCTTTCTTTCTTTCTTTCTTTCCTACTGCCTTTTTTGTGTGTATTTAATAAGTATAAACTGCAAAACATAATACATTATTTACATTTTAAATTCTATTGCTATTGTTTTGTTGTTGTGATATTCCATTAAAATTGTGTCTATTCTTTGGCCATATTCTATATTGTCTTATATTCTATAACGCTTGATGTAAGAAAACGCCCTGGAAAATCTCTCTCTCTCTCTCTCTCTCTCTCTCTCTCTCTCTCTCTCTCTCTCTCTCTCTCTCTCTCTCTCTCTCTCTCTCTCTCTCTCTCTCTCTCTCTCTCTCTTTCTCTTTCTCTCTCTCTCTTTCACTCTCTCACTCAGAGAGAAAAGGGGACCGTTTAAATGTATCGACTAAAGTCAACTTCCAAAGTTAAACAACTCCTACCCGAACCAGGTATCGAAACCTGGATCTTCTATATTATAAACTCACTATGACACAACATTCACTAATTAACTTAATATTTACTAATTTATATTTACAATTCAATATTTTGTAGCGTTCTCATGATATAACTAAATAATAAATAAAAATGCTTCAATAGTGCGACCACCCCTCCGTCGCCTTCGTCCCGCATCCGTCTGTGAGGGGAGCGAGGGGGAGGGAACTACCCCTAGTCTCTGTACCCCCCACCAAACTTCTACGCTCCGGCTGTGAGGGGTGAGAGGGGAGGCGGGCTACCCCTAGTCTCTGTACCCCCCACCGAAACTTCTACGCTCCGTCTGTGAGGGGTGAGAGGGGAGGCGGGCTACCCCTAGTCTCTGTACCCCCCACCACACTTCTACGCTCCGTCTGTGAGGGGTGAGAGGGGAGGCGGGCTACCCCTAGTCTCTGTACCCCCCACCACACTTCTACGCTCCGTCTGTGAGGGGTTGAGAGGGGAGGCGGGCTACCCCTAGTCTCTGTAACCCCCCACCACACTTCTACGCTCCGGCTGTGAGGGGTGAGAGGGGAGGGGGCTACCCCTAGTCTCTGTACCCCCCACCCACACTTCTACGCTCCGTCTGTGAGGGGTGAGAGGGGAGGGGGCTACCCCCAGTCTCTGTACCCCCCACCACACTTCTACGCTCCGGCTATATTTGGCCAGACGTCGTGGCAGCGTCGAGACGGCCAACGCGTGACGTCACAGCGTCTTACGCGCGTAATCGCAGCGCGCGTCCCGTCCATTAATAACTCTTTATGGGACGTCTGATGGATAGGATTGGATTCGTTCGTTATTCATGGGATTTACCGGTTTGTGAGAATCACTTCCTGGTTGGTTATGTCAGAAACACGTTGCTTGTTTTAGAGGGTGTGGGTGAGCATGTTTGAGAAGTGAAACAATGGGACATGGATCTAATTAAAGCAAATAATGACTATATAAATTCGTATTTGCTGACAGCTGTTTTTTTTTTTTTTTTTTTATGTTTTGGGTGAATTAATTTGGGAATAATTGTATCTGAGTGTTATCAATATCTACGGATATTCTAAAAAAACGTATTTGTGATATTTGTGAAATTGTCTAATTTTATCCGAATACAATCAATTTTGCAAACTTTCCTTAAAAAAACCCATGTAGATTATAATATTATCTAGCCCAGCATCATTCTAAAATTTTGATTTTGAATGGTTTAAAAAAAAGATACGAATATTAAAACTTATCATTAAAATTATCATAAACTAAGCTGTCGAGTAGGCTTACGTCGTCAAACACCAAATAAGCATTTTAAATCAAATCAAATTATCATGCTTTTCGAGTTATTTCCGTGGAACACTCTTAAAAGGAATGTCAATTAAGGACATAGTTGTTCCCAGGATGCTCCTTATGACTGAGTCAGTCATACTACTGATTTACAAAGGAGAACAGTACTCATAAACCTTCAGTCGTGCCAACACCTGCACATTAATAATATATTGTCAAGCATGTCGGAACGTAACGCGAGCACATAACATTACTCCAACCAATCTCAGTCACTCGCTGTAGTACTTTGTACTGTGTAATGTAACGCGTACATATACTAGCCCCAAGGAAAGTATTCGCATACCGATCTCAGATCATTGTCTACTGCCCCTTTCAACCGCGCCAATTGAAAGAAAATCAACAAACCTGTCGTTCTTTCACACATTCGTAAATGCATGGTTCGGCTTAGTCGAGTGCACAGGTGGTTTGGCCACATCCACCGTTACAGGTACATCAGGTAACCAAAGGAAGGTTTTAAATTATCCTCAATGGACCTGTTTAGATTGGATGGTAGGAATTATTAGCGAAGTAGAAAATTAAGTTGTTAGCATCAGAATACTTTCGTTGGGGCAACTATACTACAACTAATCTCACTTACTAGTACTTTGTACTGTGTAATGTAAAGCGTACATATAATGCGTCTTGCACCTGGGAACAATGTAAGCGACGTGACATATACGCAGTTGGCTGCAAGAGGGGAGGGGGAAGAGGGGGGGGGGGGGAGTGTTGTTACATGTTGTACAGCTTCACACTACGATAAACAACGTCGGTATATATGATTCTTGTGAGAAAATAGGATGAAGAACGTGGGAACTGCTTCCAATGCAGAACGTTTAGGGTTCGATTCCCGGTTCGGAGAGTTTTCTCTTTTTCGACTTGAATCTATCGCTATGATATCGTGTACATGTACTTTACTTTACTTGACTTTATTGTAATTAAGGTCAATGTAGGTCATAATGCCCTCTTTAGCCTGATGAGGGATAATTGGTGACATAATGAGGAAGGGAGGAGGAGAAGCCTGGTACCGACACGTAGCCTACTCCTGTCGAAAAGTACCAAGGAGACCATGGGCTTTACGTCCCATCCGAAAGGACGGTGTAACTTTGACCAGTCATATAGGTTCCTCCACTAACCTGGACTGCCGAGTAGTTGACGAGAAGAACGAAGCTGTTACACAAGCTTTAGAACCCTCCAATCTGCTCTTACCAACGGTAAGTATTGTTTCGGAGGAGAGTGGTCACCCATCCACCTCCTGACCTAGCCCGAGGTTGCTTAACTTCGGTGATCGTATGGGAACCGGTGTACATGTAAACTGTAACTTTGGAGCCGTCATAGCAACGAAGCTGCACGTAATAAATTGTAAAAATGTCCCCCACTGAAAATCAGTTATTGTAACTGATTGAGTAGACTACAGATTTATTTTTTATTTTATTTAAGGGAGTGTGTATACTGGCCGGTGTGTTTTTTTTTTGTATACATGATTAAGGTCCGAATTGATCAAATATTTTAATCGTCCGATTTACTAATCTCGGATTGGTTACCATGGTTTAAACGAACAATTAATTCAAGCAAAATGCATGGTGGCTTCTACCGGACGCCATTTCTGATCTCCGGTTTACAGAAAATCGCCGAATTAAAGTTTGATGTAACTGGCCTAAAGAGCGTTCAATATATTTATTGTTTCTCTTACAACGTGCTCGATAGCTAAGTGAAGTGATATGAAGTCGGCCGAATCAGGTCCATACACATTGCCGGGGTCGTCATAAGGGGGGGCGGGGGGGGGGGGGGGGCGATTAGGGTGCAAGGAGGGCCGACATGAATAATGAGAAAGAGAATAGAAATAGAGACAGAGGTGAAAAAAATGGGAAAAATGAGCAAGATCTTGATGAACGACAAAATAGGATTGAGCAAGATTGTGATGACCGAGAAATAGGGCACGATAGCCCTCTCTGCGGACACCGGTCACCACGAGAAGGAACCCACCTCGATTGGTCACACATTAATGGAGACCTGTATGTATAAAATTTTGTAATCGTATATTATTACCAAGGTTGTGTGTGTTATAGATTGTATACGGATATAACGCGCCTGCATTCCCGTGTAACTATATATTATCATTCTCTCTCTCTCTCTCTCTCTCTCTCTCTCTCTCTCTCTCTCTCTCTCTCTCTCTCTCTCTCTCTCTCTCTCTCTCTCTCTCTCGCACGGTTTCACATACACTCTCTCTTTCTTCCGACAGTCTCTGTAGAGAATGATTACAACAACTTTCTTCTTCCTTTGAACTTGACTTTATATGTTATCTCTCTAGATACAATTATGATTTATACTCCTACTATAATTTCCTTTCTTTGTGGTTGGGGTGTGAGTGAGTGAGTGTGTGAGATTTGATGCAATAGCGGGTCAAGTTCATGAAACAAGTTGTTTGTCCCCCCCCCCCCTCCCCCTCACCAACATCACCATTGTTCCTCGGAGTAGACAGAGAGAATGTTTATGAAAGTACAGTACGAAGCCGGTACATTTTCAGTTGTATATATATTTAAATAAAATGATTAAATTGTTTTAATATGTGAGAAATATAGTGACGATTCTCAGGGTATAATTATGTAGAGAAGGTTTCTCTGGTGTGATATTATAAATGTGAAGGTGATGTATGTTGGTTTGAAGACGGAATATGATATGAGAACAAAGTTATAAGAACCTAGTAATTGGACTGTACACTGTGCCTTGTCACACATAAAATTAAAGCGCAATATTTCGAACCCTGATCAGAGCTCTTCAACAGGCGAAACCACACTGACACACACACGATTGTGTTTTCGCCTGTAGAAGAGCTCTGATCAGTTTTTTTTTTTTTTTTCGTAGGAATATACCCGGTATAAGGTGCACACCATCTTTACCTGATGGGCCCCTCTTCAGGTGACTAACTAGGTTATTAAGGTGTTTGGATAATTGGGAAGGAATATCCGAGGCCTATTAGTAGGACTCAATCCCAGCATTCGCCTTTACGACTGAGGGAAACCTCGGAAAAAACCTTCAGTCAGGACTGCCGGTGGCCGGAATCGAACCGGCGACCTCCCGAATTAGAGTATCGCGTCTTACCGCTGAGCCACCTCTATCGGTGATCAGAGTTCGAAATATTACGCTTTAATTTTATGTGGGAACAATGTACAGTCCAATTACTAGGTTCTTATAACGTTTTACCTGTTCTACTATGTTTCCGTTTTAATTGAGAACAAAGTTGATAGGCGCTTGGGAGTTGTAGCGGAAATGTAATCTTGTAAAATAATAGGTTCAAAATTACGTTAAAGCTGTATGTCCACCACCTAGCCTGAGGAACTCCCTATTTCGGTATATTAAAATTGCTTTAAAAATTGTCCCAAATGTAAATAAAAATAATTCATCCTGTAGATAATCAAGCACTCTTTCTTATGAATGTTTCTTTGTTCCAATCAATATTTCCTTTTTTCGGATGGTCTTAATTTTGTAATGTGATGTTACTGGACACCTTTCACACCTAATTAAGAACATCTGCAAAACGGAAATATTTATTGTTATAAAAAAGTCATTCATAAGAAAGAGCATTGGATTCTTTAAGATGAATAATTTCAAAGCAATTTTAATTTTTAAATGAACGAATTTGGGTGTTCTGCCAGGTAGGTGAACATACAGCTTTTATCAAAGCTTCCAAATTTCCAAATCTCAGCTCCAAAATCCGAATTTCAGCTTGATCAGACTCTCCATTCGAAAAGATTGTGTATAACCTATAATATATTTTTGTGCTGTTGATACATGCAAAAATATCTTTTTAAGATTGAATAACTATTTTTCTCAATAATTAAGTTTATGTTTGGTCTATTTTTCGTTTTTAGCTGGTCAATATTGAAGATTTTAAACTAGAGCTACTGCGTCATTTTTCAACAACTCTGAAAACGAACCACTTTCACATAAAGTATTTATAAATGCCTTCATTGTTATTTAAATTACTCGTCTACCTATAAAGTTTTAATTCCATTACAATATCTAATGTTGATTACGGTAATCAATAGAATAAATAAATTATAGGCTAAACAGATAAATGGAAAAAGGAGAACAAGAAGAGAATGGAAGTCTATAAACCAAGAATAATAAGATATAAGTCAAATACGTAACACCGTAGTATGAAATAATGTGCAGATTTACGTGTAAAGTAACATTAATTAACAAGGATGCAAGAATAATTAACATAAGATCATAATATTAGTTTTTAAGTTCAGTAGGATCTAAAACGGGAGTTTAGCATTCATTAAGAATGTTTGTAAAGCTTAATATGCGTGGGACTTGTGTGTTTACCTTGGTCTCACCAACATGCAAATATAATAACTTGTATTTGCGAAGAAACATAGATATACAGTAGGCCTACGTACTTGTAATATAATTAACATGTATTCATTTAGAGTAATTGTAAAATTACTTCTCATTTTGAGTAATTGTAAGTAAGATTACTTCTCATTGTGAGAAATTGTATTTAATTACATGATATTTTTAATATTGTAACTAAATTACTTCCAATTGTAAATAATAGTAAAGTAATTACCTTTATTTTTTAGTAACTGTAAATAACATTTCTTCTGATTTTGAATAATTGTAATTAAATCACTTTTCATTTTGAGTAATCGAATCGTAAGTAAATTATTTCTTTTTTTTAGAATTTGTAATTTAATTACATCTCATTTTGAGAAATTGTAAGTACCTAAATTAATTCTTATTTTGAGAAATTGCAATAACTTATCATTTTGGGTATTTGTAATTTTATTACTCTTCGAAAGTAATAATTGTAAGTAAATTACTTTCGAAAAGTAATCTTCCCACCACCGTCATATACACAATGTCAATATATCAGCTATACTCACATCATGCTCTCGATCTGTCTATTAATCCCCTGGTCCGCCTTCACCCGATCCTTAGGCAGCGTCCCTATGAAGTTGTTGGCCTTGTCGTTGTAATTACCCAGCATGCCCCGGTACATGTTGTACACGAGCCGCTTCACCTGGGGGTCGTTCATGTCCACTTTCTGCGCCGCCATTTTGTTCGTGTCCACTTTAGACGCCATCTTGTATCGCACTCGTTCGAGATCGTTTAAGTTCGATGTTTGTACGACGAGAAATTTTTTACTTTTTGAGTTTGGCGATGGAGAATGTTAGTTCACTTCATGGGTAGTATTAATTTTCAGATCATCTTTTGGAGGTTTTCGTCACTTTGGAGCAAATATTAAAAATTAAAAATTATAGCACTATATTGTAGTATTAAGAGCGAAGGATACCCCTACGTCAAAAACCGCAGACGCAGACGTTCATTCTTTAATTAAATCTCAAGGTTGAAACACAGAATCGAAAATGTGCGTAAACATAGCGCTGTGGTTTGGTAAGCCCTACAAACTGAATGATAAATGTATTTAACGTCATAATCAGTATGACTGTGATTTCTTTCATTACATTACTAATAAAATAAGTATCACAGTCATACTGATTGCAATGTGAGTTACATTTATCATTCAGTCTGTAGGGCTTACCAAACCACAGCGCTATGATTACTCAGATTTTCGATTTTCTGTTTTAATCTTGAGACATCATTGAAAAATAAAAAAATTCTGCGGTTTTTGACCTAGAGGTATCCTTCGTCCTTAAGGCAGAGAGATACTCCCAGTATTAAACCACGCGAAGTAACTATTTTAAAACAATAACTCAAAAATGCTAGAACTTAAAACCCTGTAGTTTCGTCAGCATTACAGAGTGTAAATATTTATAATATTTTAATCAGTAATAATGTTTTTTCAATTACCAATTATGGATTTAAGAAACAAAATAACACTCCTCTGTTTACAATGATACTATACAGTATGTGCACACAGTACAGGTGCTGTATTATTGAGATATGACCAAAAAAGCTAATAAATTCACATTGTAGGCCTAGGTTTTAATACTGCAAGTCCATCATATTCCATTATATTATCACTTTTTGATTTTGGCGACATTTTAACACTTTTCATAGAACTTAAGAAGAACGATCTACCAGTAATATTAGAACCTCCCAAAATCTTCGATATCATTATTGATAATTATAATGATCTCAATATTGCAGCACGACATCGCAAAAGAGAAAATCGGACTAAATTTTTATAAACATTTGTATTAATTATTTATTTATTGTTATTATTGTATATGTATTAAATAAAATAAATAAATTCACATTTAGAGTCTACCCACTCAGTAACGTGACTGATTTGCAGTGGGGGACTATAATTTAAACTTTAAAGTGACTAACCAATCCTGTAGGCTTCGAACACCATCGACGAGTGAGCGATAACAAATCAAAGATCGATATTTCAATTATACTAACGAAACTCGTGCGCTACCGTTGAGCTACCGTAGTCGACTCAAGAGTGCGTTGAGAGATAAGTACAAATCCGACAGGCTAGCCGTACTGTCTGGTGTTCTTATAAGTTATAATATCCACATCCTTCACTTGAATAATCCTTATCGCTTCTATTTCATGACTAATACATGGATTCTGAGCTTGACTATTATCTATACTTAATAGTGAGTCATACATCCTCTTAATGCTATCTAATACAAATTCTTTGCACTCTGTGATCGGTTACATAATCATATTTATATTCTATATATAGAGTCTAGAGTCTGTAGAGATAAGATAAGATAAGATAAGATAAGATTGTGTTTATTTAGCTTCACCAGCTATTATTGTCATACATACATACATTTACACAGTTACACTACTATCTTATTATTACTATCAATTAATATACAGTATACTTACAAATTATATTTACCATAAAATATTTTTAATTGTACAATTGATGTTCAAATACATATTTTTTTGCTTCTGATTTAAATTTTGGAAAGTTTTTTATTTTAATATTTTTTATATGTCCGGGCAGATGGTCAAACATTCTTAATCCAGCATAAAATATGGACTTTTGTGTTGCAGTTTTATTTAAATGTTTTACATTGAAATTATTAATTGACCTTGTTATATGATTATGTACATTATTATTGTATGATCTAAACTCATTAAAATATGCTGGCAAATAGTCATTCTTTAATTTAAATATAAATACTAGTGCATTGTAATGAATCTTCTGTCTTACACTCATCCAATTCAATGTTCTCAACATAATCTTTATACTTGTGTACTTATTACATTTCAATATTACTCTCATTGCTTTATTCTGCAAACATTGCAATGCATTCATTTCTCTCTCATTTAAGCTTAACATTATGCTACTACAATATTCAAAATGTGGACAGATTATTGTATTATAAATTAATTTCAATGACCAACTTGATAAATGTTCACTTATTCTAGACATAAATCCAATTTTCCTACTAATTTTATTTATCATATAGTTAGCATGACTCATGAAAGACAACTTGTCGTCAATAATGCATCCTAGATATTTAATTTCGTATACTAATTCTATTTGTTCTTCATTAATCAATATAGGATAAATACTGATTAAATGCTCTGTTTCTGCTCGTAATATCACACTTTTGCTATTTCCTAGTATTATCATACATTTTGATTTCATTGTATTAAGTTTAAGCTTATTAACTAACAACCATTTATACAGTCTCATTAAGTTTCTATTTATAATTTGAAAGACATTGAGAATATCTTTTGCAGAGTAAGAAATAAGGGTATCATCAGCAAACAAATTAAGAAATATTAATTCTACACTAGTGTACATATCATTAATATATATTATAAAAAGTAAAGGTCCGAGAACTGAACCCTGAGGTACCCCAAACAAATTTTCCTTTTCATCTGATGAAATCTCACCAACAACTGTATGCTGACTTCTGTTTTCTAAATAACTGACAAACCAATCATATACAGAATCTTTTGTGCCATAGCGTTTCAATTTTTGTAACAAAATGTCTCTATTAATAGTTTCAAATGCCCTTTTAAAGTCTAAGAACACTACAACAGTTGAAAGACCATTATCTTTATCATACATCCATTTGTTTATAGCGAGTTGTAATGAAGTATCACATGAATGGTTGCTCCTAAAGCCCGATTGATTGGCATAAAACAAATTGTTGTTTTCAAAGTAATGTAACAATTGAGTATGTACAACTTTCTCCAGAATTTTTTCATAAATAGGTAAGCAATTAATAGGTCGAAATTCATTGCACTTAACTGTCGCCACCACTTTCGGGATAGGTATGACAGTGGATGATTTCCATCTATCAGGGATTATTCCACATTGAAGCGAGGTATTTATAACATGAAGTAATCCATATCCAACTGTGCAAAATGATTCTTTTAAAACATCCACAGATATACCTTCTTCTGTTCCCTTTTTAGGTTTAAGATTCATTACAATTTCTTTCAACTGTTTTAAATTAATTGGATCAAATTGCTTCAATGAGCAAGTGGGCTCCTGAGGCATCTTATTTACATCAAAATCATCAATATTAGCTCCACCTATATCATTTACTATCTCACTTATACTATTTACAAAGAAATTATTGAAGTTAGTAGCTACATTATTGTCTGTATAACCACCATTCTTACTAAATATAATTTTATCACATGTCTCAGCATTCCAAGTATTAATATTTTTTCCTTTTATCAAGGTTTTTAGTGTTTTCCACATCTCTTTAGGATTATTTACAGAGTTATCTATACTCTTCTTATAGTATTTTGATTTTTCTGCTCGAAGTGTAGCAGTAAACTTATTTCTAACTATCTTATAATGTGCCCAGTCTTGTATATTACCAGTTAATTTTGCCCGCTCATAATTATAATCCCTTTCTTTTTGCACTTCTCTTACTATGTTATTGAACCAAGGGTATTTCAAACTTTGAGTAGTGACCACTCTATTTTTAGCAGGGGCAATTAGGTCAAGACCTGTAACAATATTTTGAACAAAATTATTAGCTACACTATTTACATCATCAGAGTTAAATAGCCAATCTCGATCTATTAGATACATATTCAGCTGATCCCTACACTTGTCATAATCCCTTTTTCTAATAGTATGCTTTCCTTGCACATCATTCGTATGGTTAGTTAAATTAATCTGAATCAATTCATGGTCCGTAATGGTTGGCTGGGAAACCACATGAACATCAAGGCCATGGTCTGTCGTTATAACTAAATCTATCATCGTGCTACTAGTTTCACATATTCTTGTAGGGCTATTAACACATTGTTTCATGGCATATAATTTAATTATTTGATTAAGTCTTCTGGCGTGATTAGTATCTTTTAACATATTTATATTGAAATCACCAGTTATTATAATGTTTCCTTTTAACAAATGGTATTTTTCACACAAAATTTCAAAAGAGTCTAAGAATTCATCATGAGATGAACTGGGTGAATGGTAAATTACAATTATGTACACATTTTTTAAATCTAACTGTTTGCTTATCAATTTGATAACTAAACACCAATAATTAGGCTCTGTAATTTCTTTGTCCATTACTTTAAACTTTATGTCTGTATCTATATAAATTGACACTCCTCCTGTTCTCCTAGTACTGGAATAGCAATGCACACTTGTATATCCTTCAATATATATCCTTATATAATATCCTTCAGTATATATAAGTTCTCAGTACTCATTTCCGAATGAATTGTCAAGTTTGGTACGTCTCGACTAAAATTTAAAAAATCGTTTTTAATAGCTATTAAAAGTATGCGACACAATTATAGCTTGAAAATGTACACTATTGCATTTGTATGAATAACAATCAATATGACAATTTTGGAATTATGCAGGGCTGTAGATAGGAATTCAAACAAATGTGCTGTATTTGGTTGAAGTATTGTATAATTTTATTCAAACACGATACTTTTTTAATCATTTTTTTTAAATAATGAGAATGACTGTAGAACTCTATAATATGCAACACCACACCGTTAAAATGCTGTGGCATTGAATGTCATTTTAATTAAACATATGAACAAAAACCTTAAATTATAGATTCGATATATAAAAATTTGATGTTTTGGCATTCCAAATTTTGATTTTCACAAAATGGTTTTAATAACTGACAATATATTTCAAAATTGAGTTTTAAATTTAACTATTTCATTATTAGTAATAGTTTGCCTAGCCTAGTTCTATTTATTGTCCTCCTTTGTTAATCAGTTTTTATAACTGACTCCTGAACAGACTCCTTCATTTCTATTATTTAATAACTTGTGATTGTTTTACAGAAGAAAATGTGTGAATTAACGATATGTAGAACGTATAGCAATGAAATCTCTTTGGTTTCCAATAAAGTTCGAAATGATAATGACAGATATATAGAATTTTCAATTTTGTTTTACAATTTTCAATGGAGCAAATTTGATTCGATACAAGACGATTTGATTTCATTAATGTATTTAAATTTAATTATCTTAAGGGTTAACAAGTATTCCAGTGGACCCGACACAATCCCTAAATACCGTCTTCATGGAACGGTGTACGATATGTATTTTCGTCATTTGTATTAATCACACGTAAATCCCGTAAGTTGTTAATAGACTTGCAGTGTTGACACCTGTGCAAGTAGAGTGAGTATTCCATCACCTGTGTCCGCGACCTTCTCACGTTGAAGGTCATTGTGAGAGCGTAGCAACGTGTTACCAAGACACTAACATGTAAACAAGGCAGTGGTGTGGAGTTATATGACAGGCTAGCTAGCTAGATACGATCACTTTATATATTCTATCCCCTGACGATCGACGTAATCTTGTGTGTTATCTGTACGGACGTTAACTAATAGTGCCAAATTTTGTATATTATAATATTTCGAAATGATTTTTTTTTTATCAAATTTAAAATATTTCAAAAATATGTCATATTTTGTTCCAACGCGATATTAAGTGAGAGTCTACGTACAATCGTTAAGTTAATACAGTGCCAAGTATGTTACCAAATATTACCAAATAAGATTTATATTTATCAATTTAAAATTTAAAATCCTTTGAAAAAAATGTTTGCCTTTCAATTTTCTTCCTACTTAATTACTTAACTACTCCCCCAAGGCTCCTTTTAGTTTTTTCCTCCTGTGTTTAAAAATGGATTATTCTCTTTATTTGTCTATAGAATTGTTATAGAACCAATATTTATATAGATATATATTGTGTCTCGCGTTTTATTATTTTTTATTTAGTTCTTCAAAAATGCAGTTTCTATTCATTTTTATTTGTAGCTCAAAAACAGATTACAATATATTTTATTCAATACTAATATTTAATTTATTTAAATAAATGTCCCTTCGGCGATCATAAGTTCACAACGAATTAATACTAATCATTTGTGTAGAAATCCTGGCTGTAGGACGTGCATTTAGGTGCTTAACCTGTAGGTATATTTGGGTGTTTCAGACAGTTGATAACGAATGTACAAAAACTGTTTTATAGAATTCAATCCAGCATTCGTCTTTTAACGGGGAAATTCCATAAAAACCATCATCCATGATTACCAGTTACCGGTATCGAACCAGTGACCCCCGAGTTACTCTCACGTATAACCGCTTTTTCATTTATTTATTAAATGTCTATCCTATTCAATTATAAAAACTAATTTACAAAGGAGGACCTTAAATAAAACTATGCAAACAATTAATAATAATGAGATCATAAAGCAATAACAACAAAACGAAACAAACTATACTCAACTTTACAAAAATCAAGAACAAGAGAAATGAATTGAGAAATAAAATAATACGAAATAAAGTAAAGATGCATTATTTTAAATAATAAAAATAAAGAATATAAATATGAAGGAACCGCTTATAGCCACATGTACAAAACATGCGGGACAAGTGTGTTGATTGATAACGTTATCTACAACTGCGTCAGAGTCGAGCAGACAGTGTACGGTAGTTGACAAGTGTGATGGTGAGGTGAGTGCAATTATAACAGTGACAAGCAGGTTCCTAAACACAAGAGCTTTGTAAACAGTCGGTGCCTACGAGTCTGTCATCAGTCTGTCAGTCTAAAACACGTTTCTGAGTTCAACATGCACAACGTTAATTTTCCCCAAAGTATAGGTCTCTCACAGCAAGAAGTAAAATAGTATCAGCACCGCCCACATTTAGTTTGCAACTTAACAAGCGCGAATCACTGACGTCTTTCCGGATTATCAAGTACAATTTGTTTGCGGTAAGTTTTTTGAGGTTACATACAAGAAAACGTGCAAGCAGGTTTCCGTCAGAAAACTTAACGCAACCAAATTGTACTAGATAATCGAAAAAAACGTTAGTGATTCGCGCTTGTTACGTTGGAACTAAATGTGAGTGGTCCTGACTCCCCTGAAACGATCTTACTTCTTGGTGTGAGAGATCTTTAACCACTCTCATACTAACGAAACGGAACAGCAAAGTCCAAAAGTGCCAACACAATTCTCTACTTCTCTAGTTCATACTATCAACTTAAAACAAATAAAATAAAAATAAATAAATTCACATTTAGAGTCTACCCACACAGTAACGAAACTGATTTTCAGTGGAGGACTTTAATTTAAAGCGCCTAAACCAAACCTGTAAGCTCCAAACACCATTGACAAGTGAGCGATAACCAATCAAAGATCGATATTTCAAATACGAAACATATGAATCAGTGATTGGACAGTGCGAACACCTGCGGACAAATGTCAGAATCAACAAGGCCGATTCAGAACAACTTTGAATTTATTGAGTGCTTCGTTGCTAGGACGGCTCCAAAGTCACCGTTTACTTATTCCTAAGACAAGATAAGTAATGTAAAGTGATTAGTGGGATAATTTACGAATTTGGATTGGATACCAGAAAATACGACGGGCACGACTAATGAGGCTTGTGCAGTGTACTAAGGGAAAATATTATGGAAACTAATTATTATTATTATTAAATTATGAAAGTGTCAAAGAACGCCGGGAATCTGTTGATTTTTGTTGAAGCAGTGTGCATGAAAGGGGCAAGGATCTGAGGGTGGTAAGAGATGTTAGGTTGAAACTAGTAAATTTCTTTAGTGATATTTATGTATGGTTTAAACTACAGAAATCATATAAGCGAATTATTGTAAATAAGTAAACGGTGACTTTGGAGCCGTCCTAGCAACGATGCACTCAATAAATTCAAAAATAAATTCGAATAAATTGTTCTGAATCGGCCTTGTTGATTCTGGCATTTGTCCGCAGGTGTTCGCACTGTCGAATCACTGATTCATATGTTTCATATTTGAAATATAGATTTTTGATTGGTTATCGCTCACTCGTCGGTGGTGTTCCGAGCCTACAGGGTTGGTTTAGTCACTTTAAATTAAAGTCCCCCACTGCAAATCAGTTTAGTTACTGAGTGGGTAGATTCTAAATGTGAACTTATTTTTATTTATTTTATTTATTTGTTTAATAATTAATTACTGTAGTTAGTTTGACTTTCTTAGCGAGAAGATAAAAGATCTTAAGGGTGCTCGAAAAAAGCCTAACGTACTCTCTCGAAAATTGTTGTTACGAGTTATTATCGTAACCAATCGGTTGCGCATTCACTGAATCGGTAACGAAAGTAAAAATCAAGGAAAGTTAAAGTTATTAATTAAAATAATTAAAAATTGAAAAGATGAAACGCCATTTAAAGTTTTGCATTTCCGTCTCACATTGTGACCACGATCTATACGATATTATTACATACATACTGGGCAATTAACGTATAATATTGTTTTAAAATGAAGAGCGTGTTATCTGAAGTTTCGGCTGAAAGAAGGCTGGACATGCATTTTTACAGATTTTTTGCAAAAAAAAAAAAAAAAAACTTGTATATGGCCTATTTTTCAATAGAAATTTTGGGTCGAGTCTTACAAACAGCCCTCGGACATTCCTTCCTAACTATCCCAGCATTCTAATAGTCACCTGAAGAGGGACAAAAGTGGGTAACCTGGTGTGCACGCTATCAGTATTATAGGATTTTTTTATAGTACAGTATAGTTTGTTTTTTGTTATATTGCTATTTTTGATTTCATTGTTATTAATTGTTTGAATAGCCTAGTTCTTTGTATTGTCCTCCTTTGTAAATCAGATTTATAACTGTATAGAATATACATTAAATGAACTCCTCCGAAAAATTATTGCAAAACAAGGTATTTACCGAAAATGACTTTTTAGCGCATTATTGAATAGATCCAATATCTAATCTAAAATATCCAATATCTTCATGTATTGATAAAAACAAAATGACATACAAAGATTAAAAAAAGATTTTAAATTTTATAATCTAGCAATAGATAAATTTGAAATAAAATAATAGTTTTGTTGTAACGCGTAAAACCACTTATCTATGAACTGAGTAATATAAAAACAAAATGACATACACAGATTAAATGCGTCATACGCAGCCCATGCTAGTCAAGGCAAGTACAATTTTATAAACTAGCAACAGATAAATTTGAAATAAATTAAAGGGTATTATTTTGCGCGTAAAACATCTAATCTATTAACTGAGTAATATGACCCGGACAATTAACTGTATCTAATGATAATGTAAACTGATTCCTAAATCTGGTTAAAAAACAATACACATTGCTTACTTCTGATTTGTTTACAATAACTGTCGTAGGTTAAATGAAGATCGAGTATTCGACACAAATATAGGCCTACTGAAAAGCGTGTTAGAATTTCAGAGTTTTTATTCGTATCTTTAAAACGCAATTAAGTATCAAGATTTTGGAATGATCTGGGGCTGTTATCAAGATCTACAGTCATTCTGGTAAAAAATTACTAAAAAGTATTACGTCTAGCATCAAACTATAGACAATTTGCGAAATTATTCAAATTGTCTATAATTTTATCATAACATAGTTTTAACTTCGCAACTTTATCATAATTTGTGTAGTTGTTGATAATATCTAGCCGCTGCGCATAGTTACAAAATTTTGATTTTGAATTTTCCTTTTGTGAATAAAAATCCTTAAATTCTCACATTTTTAAAATTATTTGTACTGTATTGACTACGATAAATCACTATTAACTACACAATTGTAATTGATTATTTATGGGACTAATCTATTGCTTTTAAATAATTTTAATAATTAATGTTTCTAAATAATTCTAATACAATATTTCTGACTGATTTTAATAAAATATTTCTAAATAATTTTAATAAAATATTTCTAAATAATTAACAAGAAATTTCCAAATAAATTAATTACAATATTTTTAAATAATTTTAATAAAATATTTCTAAATAATTCACCATAGTTATTTTACTAAAATGATTCATAAAACATAATACGTACATGTGACTTGCCTCAATCCATTTACTATTAAGTTTAATTTAAAATCTACTCTTAGTTTTTGTTTTTACCTGATATGAATACGAAAATATTAATGATTGCTTATCTAAGTCCAAACGCAGTACACACCACGCACTAATCGCAGCACAGTTCACACGCCGAGTACTCCCGTCAAACAGGTAGACAAGTCAATCTAATGCAGAGACTGAGCGGAGGAAGGAACGCGTGCGGCTACCACGGAGATGCCCGGAACACTGGAGGATGATCGCCCCCCCCCCCCCTCCCCCTCCAGAAGTGACGTCACTTAGAGACTGGGCGCACCATCAGTACTCTTCGCGGAACACCGGTCACTTGAACTCTCACTGCATTCTGGGTAGATGACCTTGAAGACGAGTATTAGGTGATGAAGATGTCACGTCTGGGATGTAGTGTGTATGTGAACATTTATTTTGTAAAAGTTTTCATTTATTTATGTATTTATTTATATATTAATATATTTATATTTTTATATTTTTATATATTTATTGTATATATTTTTTATTTATGTATTTATTTATTTATGTATTTATGTATTTATTTATTTATTTATTCTTTTTTTTTTTTTTTTTTAGCCGTCCGTGGTGGCTCATGTGGTTGGGGCACAGGTTCTAAGTGTACGGTTCCTAGGGACACGCGTTCGAATCTCGCATAATGCATAATAATCTTTTATCTTCGTCTATCTCCCAGCATCGTCTCGAATAGCATGCTCACGTCTGGGCCCGGGGTAGAATAGGCCCAGGATGACTCTGCCAGTTGTAAGAGGCGACAAAAGGAGATCGGTCTCCCCCCTTCCCAACTGTCTCTGCCCTCCGTTGCTGGACTCTCTGTGTATAATGGAGCTGATTCGGAAGAATGTGTATGTCCTAAACTGTCAGGTACGTCGTTAAACTCAAGATTTAATCAATCATTAAAAAAATCGAATAGTATGATTGCAATAGTATGGACGAAGAATTTCTATTGCTCTTTCTTCTTTTTTTGTTTACATATTACAATAATTTATACTTCAAGTAAGGGGCATACAGCATACTGAAATATTTTGGGTAGGAATGTCCCTTTCATTAGCTTCAGCATCCCATATTAACGGTTATAATTTCATTATTTTAATTGACCTCTGAATTACCGCCTACATTTATCACATTATGAAGTTATTTCTTACAATGAGCCGCCTGGAGTGAATGAGACGACCAGTAGAGTTATTCCCACATGTATAATAGCTCATTTAATTAATAAAAACACTACTTACGGTCTAGAACGAGTAAGCCTACTATTCGTATCTAACGGGTAATTATATCAGACGAGTACCGAGATTATTAAGTGAAAATATTAATTACTCTCTCTTTTCTTTTCATTCAACGCTTGGACCAGTTTCCACGCACATCGTGTTGATAGCAGTCTCGTGGTCGCGTGGGGGAATAATTAGCAGGGCTACAAGGGCGTACAAGATCATCATTAGAGAAGACACCGGTTCGATTCCCGAAAAAAAAAAAATGTAAGAGGATTTTCTCAGTAAAGTGAATTCAGCAGGGATTGAGTCATACAAAGTAAATTTCTGATGTGCCTTGTCTATTGTTTATTGTTTTTAACGTTTTTAATTGTCCCTTTTACTGATGACAACATTGTTGATTAATTTTTAATCCTGACAAAGCAATTGTATTGCAGATATATGTATTGTTATGTGTATTGTTATTGTGTACAATGTTTTTTTTTTTTTTTTGGTGGTCACGCCCACGGTCTATTGGCATAAAATGCTGTAGTGCCCATGTACTGTAAATAAATAAATAAATAAATACAAATGGCCCTTGTACATTCTGTACTATTTTTTTTTTAATGTAGAGTACATTTCTAATAAAGTAAGGAGACCTAATTAAGAAAATGTATCAGATTGGTCAAAAAAATTATTTAATTTTTTTTACAAAAATTTGTGCTCGATGTGCCTTTTTTCAAGTGACAATAGATACCATACTTTAACGAGAGAGGGTGTTTGGATACTTTGGGAGGAATGCCGCCTGAGGACCAATACAAGCATTCAAGCATTCACCTAAGACTTAGGACCGTACGACTGAAATACAAATCTTTCAGTCATGAATAATGAATAATGGTGACCGGAACCGGATTGGACCGGGGGGTGAGGGGGGGGGGCATTATGTATTACTGAAAAGATGATTTTGAATCGTACACAGTAAAAACTATTGTTTGTAACTGAATTCCTCTTGTAAAATGTCGCCCCAATGTCGTGAGGTTAGTTAGACGGTTACAGAGTCAATCAACTTAATTAGTGAAGCCAGATGAGAAGTCTCAATTTCAGTGCGAAATTTAAGAAAAGTGTAATTGCTACAAAAAAAAATGTACTCGAATAAAACTGCAATAAATTACAATAATTTAAACGCAAAGTAAAAACTTAAGTTCTGTCGAGGAAAACGATTTATATTAATTATGCAACACCCGGCGTGTGTGATATTTAGAAAGCAGAAAGATTTTAAATTAAATGCCGAAAGTTCGGTTTTTGCTACATAAATATATAACTCCATGGATGTTTTGTTCTCGTGTTTAAATTCAAAAAGTGTACATTACAAAAAGTATATTTTTATAAAAATATTCGAACCGAAATAGTTTGCTTTTTGGTTCAGGTCAGATTGAAAAAGTATTGGTTTGATACAGTGGTTTGATGACACGAAGAACAATAGCAGTTATATTCACTCTACGAGTCCTCTAGTTGTTGTAGGACGTGTTTGTTGTTGACCCTCCAACAATACCTTGCATTAGAACATGATGCTTTCTCGCTCAAGAATAATTTAACTTGTATTTATGTATTCTTAAGAGTGTTAGACACAAATTCCTGGAGCAAAAACACATAAGTGATGAGCATTTCGTATCTTTAAAATCCCATTTAATACCAACATTTGGGATTTATACTTTATTAATACATATTATGAAGATCTGTATAGATAGTCTTTTAAAAAAACGATTTCGTTTGTATCAAATTAGACGATTTGAGATATTTTTTCGTCATTTTTTGTTTTGTTTATAGAACATCTGTAAACCCTGATAATATCTATCTCCACACAATTGAAAAGGTTTTATATTGAATATCATTCTAAACATACAGAACGAAAAACGCTATTATTTCGAACACTTACGGAAACATATTATTTTAGAGATACCGAATTCTGGAATAAAAATTTATTTCGTTTTCCAATTTGTTAAAATGTTAATTGTTTTAATTCTACGATTGTTTGTCGAGATTACCCCTGATATAAATCGAACCCACACCCTCTTGCATCAGAGTACCGCGTTCATACAACTCAACTTTTCCCTTTTGTACTTGATTCTTATTTCAACAAATTCTGAGTTTATGATTACGATATTATATTTTTTCATATTCACATATCTTATTTTTTTTCTTTGTATTCTTATTCCTTACTTTTATGTATCATCATTACTAGTCCATACTAGTTCATATATTGCATCATATTTTATTTTATATCATTGTACTTATATTTTTAAGTTGAGCCAATTCATAGGCTCTTTTAGCTTTAGTTCTAGCTTAGTTAGTAGTTGTTAGTTTGTATTGTGTACTTCACATACTTAGATGTATGAACGTTATGTATGTATTTTTATTTTTTCACAATTTAATCGTCCTGCCTCCTACAGCACAATTAACATAAAAACTGCCTACGCACAAATCCCTTGGGATTTTGTAGGCTTCCTACTGTTTTTTCTTGTTTGTATCTAACTATTTATGTCTGTAAAATTACCATCAACAGTACGAATAAAAATACATCTGAATCTGAATCTGAACCTCTTCCGTCAGTTCAATTACAAATAAATAAATAGGAATTGTTTATGACTGAATTTCCATTGCATTGTTCTATACTGTTAAGTGTTAATCTTTGATCTTTGCACAATTGAATGCGCATATGCCTGTTAACCCTTTCGCTTGATGCACTATTCACTGTCAGATTAAATTGCACAATTGCACATGTTATGAACTATATATTACTGTTACGAGCTGGGTTAAGTGCACTCATTTATTTCTCGACTCTGATTCAAATGTATTGTTTTGTCCCCAAGATAAATCAATCTTGATTATTTCACATTGACACAATTTATGATAATTTCCATTTAATGTAACGAGACTTAATGGACGAGAAAATAACGGGTCTTTAACGATGCACTTAATAACATTTACTGTACTTATTATACACTCAAAGAATTAAAAAAAAAAAAACGTTTTTATACTCGTCGATGGTGTTCGGAGCCTACAGGGTAGGTTTAGTCGCTTTAAATTAAAGTCCTCCACTGATAATCAGTCTTGTTATTGAGTAGGTAGACTTTAAATGTGAATTTATTCTTTTAATTATTTATTTTATTTATTTATAGTAAGAAAAATTAAACAAGGCTAGATAAAAGATATTCAGCTGTATCTTAGATGCGAGACTCTTATTTGGATGGTCACCGGTTCGATACCGGTAACCGGCTATCATTCATAACTAAAGGGTTTTCCGGTGTTTTCCTCAGTCACAAGGAAAATGCTGGGATTGAGTCCTACCTAAAGTCCTTCCTTCCCAATTATCCACATAAGGTGCATTATTATCCGTAATAATATAACGTAAACAGTAACATACCCCAATAATAATAATAATAATAATAATAATAATAATAATAATAATAATAATAATAATAATAATAATAATAATAATAATAAATCGAACCGTGAAATAAACTTGAAATCACTTACGTTTAACAAAACTTCACAAAAATAAAAATAACCTTTGTCGATTGAAGAGTAAAAGATCACACGGTTAAAAACTTTTCGATTTTCGAAAATGTTTATTTTCGGTCTAAACAAGAAAACAATAACACCACTAGAAAATAATAACTTGGAATTTGAAATATATAACGTCTTTATTCAAAAATAAAACACTGTAAAACGTTTTTTTTTATATGTGGAAGTTTTCGTTCAAAACAAAACACTGTCAATTATTTTCAAAAAACAAAAAATAGAACGTTTTCGTTCGATACGATATATCGAAGAGAGGAGCAGTATCGAATGACAACCACCTCACACGAAGCGTGGATACCAACTGTTCGATTTGAAACCAACCGCCGCGCTTTCGAACCAACCGACTCATCACCTTTACTACTCGTTCAACAACTATCGACCCTCAATACATAACAGGTATTCAAGGAATTTACAACGTACGCTAGCTACAGAAAATAAAACAAAACACGGGTGTTTATGAGTCATTGGTGCGGTATTCGGTATTGTTGTTACATAAAGCAATTAAACTGGAGGTTGGAGGAGCGACGGATTTTGGTCGTAGCATGAAACTCCAGCCACAAATTAAGGATTGTACAATCGGGTTTGTCCGATGGTCATTAGTTTAAAATATTAGGACATTTTCTCTTTGTTAATATTTGTGTTTGAAAAGGGAAAATTAGGAAATATTAGTCTGTTTTTTCCCAGTAAACGTACATGTTTATTTGGAAGATACACAAAGGATGCTTATATAGCCTTGATGATTCTTGCTGTATAAAGAGGAACGTTTATCTTTAAAAGTGCAAGAATAGAAAAAGCAAAATATCTTCCACTACAATAAGGCTGTTTTTATTCAAATGTTTTATACACTCGTATAATGATTCGTAAAACTTTCTAGTATTATCTATTTTTTAAACACGTGTTTCTGCCTTCAATGTCATAGAATTTTAATAAAATGTAATACAAAATGTAAACAAAGCATTCTAAAGTCAATATAATAATCTGTATACAATAATATCAAGATGAAATTACATATTGTATCCTTAGGTTGAATACAGCACATAAAGAAATATTATTTCACTAAACAATATCAAAATATGTATTTATTTATTCGTCTATGAGTATTGTTCATAAATACGGCCATGCATATACATAGTATTGTATGGAAATCCATTCATAGGTATCTTAGAACAAGGAAATATATATTTAGACATTCGAAATATTCACAAAATTCCTCTTTTATAAATAGGTCACCATACTATTATTCCGTACTCATTTCCTCGCTCACTCACTAGACTGCATAAATGACGTAAACCACCAAACATCTGCCCGTCTGCGATACAAGAAACCTGTTCACATGTTTTCATACATGTCTTTACCACACCGCCTACATCCTTCGACTCAACTTTTACGATGCAAATGAAGATAATACGCCGGTGCTATGTTTACGAGTGTCTATAGCTATATAGCTATATAGCTAAAGCGCTTTATGCAGCGCGGCCGAGCAATTCATAAACATTATACATTATCTAATCTCCCATTGTGACACTTCGCGTCGTTCATTGCTAGCAGTATTATCTCGCTACATGCATTTAATGTCACTCATTAAGTAGGCGGTGGTTTTATCACGGTTTAAGATATAACAACACAGAAAATAGTAAATATAGATAAAGGTCTCCTATTTTTAGCAGACGGTCTTCAAGGAAAGAAAGTGGAGAATTAAAAGTCAAAAATAAAATAAAAATAAAATAAATTCACATTTAGAGTCTACCCACTCAGTAACCAAACTGATTTGCAGTGGGGGACTCTATAATTTAAAGTGACTAAACCAACCCTGTAGGCTTCGACCACCATCGACGAGTGAGCGATAACCAATCAAAGATCGATATTTCAAATACGAAACATATGGATCAGTTATTGGACAGTGCGAACACCTGCGGACAAATGCCAGAATCAACAAGGCCGATTCAGAACAACTTTGAATATATTGAGTGCTTCGTTGCTAGGACGGCTCCAAATGTCATAATGTCAATATTACTATGTAATGACAAATGAGAAAAGAACACATTGTTACTTTAATTTATTCGTTTTTATTCTTTATTTTGGTTTCAGTCATCGGGTTATACTGTTATATTACTCTTTCAATGCTACTATCTCGCTACATACTTTAATGCCACTCATTAAGTATGCTGTGGTTTTTGTCACGGGTTAAGATATTATGACACAATAGACAGGATAGATAGAGGTCCCCTAGTATTAGACATGTGTGTTTTTGTGACAGACGGTCTTCAAGGTAAGAGGGCGGAGAATTAAAAGGTAGGTCATGATGGGATAATTGCTGATGTAATGTGTTATAAAAAATGTCACTTTTTGTTAATTTATTCGGCCTTATTCTTTGTTTTGGTTTCAGTTATTAGGTTATATTGTTCAATTAGTGTATTGAATTATAATATATTGTAATATTATATTATAATTATTATTTTATTTTATTTCTGTTATTTTTTCTTGTTCTTGATTTATTTTTTTATATAACAGTAGTTTGTTGTTATTGTTATTTATGATTTCATTATTATTATTAATAGTTTTCATAGCCTAGTTCTTTTTGTTGTAATCCTATGTAAATCAGTTTTTTTAACTGAATATGATAGACATTAATTAATATATAAATAAATAAATGAATATATTTTCACAAACTTGTTTTGATTTATTGTATGTTTCTGTGCCTATCAATCAGTTATTTCAATTACTTTATTGCTCGTTTGACTCACAATTTAAAATGGTCAACGGCCCTATTTCCTATTACTGTATCAAATTATATTCTTACAAACTTGATTTGCTTCCAATGTATGTTTTTGTGCCTATATTAAAATCAGTTATTTCAATTACTTTTATTGTTCATGTTTGACGCACTTTATTTGAGTTTTAATGTTCTAAGGTTGGTATTTCGCCAACGTGTTGTTATATCTGTACGTTGGTAATAAGGGTTAACACACATAACGCTGAGAATTATCTGCAAAACATTGCTAATTGTTGATAATATTGTACACTTCCAAACGATTGTATAGCATGAATGGTTTGGGTAACTGTGAACAGCTGTGGAAGTGGGCAATAGGCCCCTATCATATTTACATTTTCGGTAGTTTTGCATGATAATAACATATTGTTAAAATATTTCATTTTCTAGGAGATCGTTTAGACCTTAGAAAATAGAATTTATTCAATGAATAATAGTTGTAATTATTGTCTGAAACCTCAGTGGCAAGGACTGACAATTATTGCAGTTGCAATGGGACATTGTATTATTCATTATGTTTAATTCACTATAATTATATAAACATGTATAATTTGCATAAAAAGTTGATATTCCAAAAAATTGTGTCGTAGTTTAAAATCCAAAGCAGTAAAACATAGCTTATTTTATTAATATAATATTTCTGACGTAGTATTTGGTCCAATAGATATATCTCGTGAAAATATTCAGTTAATTTATTCTTATTGACTACTCATAACAACGCAATAATAGATAATCCTACCTAACACACCAATGCAACTCAAAACAGGTTTACCTAATTTTTACAAGAGATAAGCCAGAATAATCTCATTTAATAGCCTATGGATAGATTAGAGAAAGATAAACTTCAATAATTTGTTTTGTGTTGGGATCAAAAAATATATAATTTTCCAAAGGTCAATTTTTTTTTACAAAATATAGGTCATAAACCTATAATTATAAAACAATAGTTTAAATTGAAACCTGCAACCAACTGCATATGTCATGTCATTGCTAATAAGTATTCGCTACCGACACAAACCGCAAAGATAAAAACCGCCAGACTTTCTTCTTCTCTGCACCACAAGTTTCTTCTCAAGGAAATTCCTGGTAATGACTGTATGACGTCACCTGTGCTGTGATTGGTCGACACCGGACATCGGATGACGTCATCTTCTCGAAACCTTTCATCCGTCGCGGTTAGGGAACTCGGACCATAGAATCATTACTACACTCATCTTGTATCGAGCGAGACGAGGCTAAGCGAGACGATGATGTCAGTTGGGCAGTGGATTCGGGGCAGGGTGCGCCGCGGTACATTTTTGTATCAAATTTTGACATTATCACTGTTTTTAGTTAAACTGAACATTTTCTCTGTAATATTACTAACATTGTTCCATCATCCAACATAATTCCATCATAATTAAATCAACAAGTAAAGCTCCCCCCCCCCCCCCCCCCCCCCCCGGTAATAGTTTTGGATTGTTCACGGTTATGAACAATGTTGGGTGCCTGTTGAAGAGAGCTGATTAGCTCCCGAAATATTGCTTCGTTTTATAAGTATTTAATTATTTAATTGACCAAGAACAGTGGACAGTCTTATATTTTTAATTACACAAATGTTGGGGGGGTGACCGCTCTGCCAACATTATTTTTACTAATACACCACTGTATAAGCGGTATGTTGTCTACTGCCGACAGATTCTATACACGTGATATTTTTGGTTCATGTTTATATTTTATTTTATTTTATTTACTAAACAATAAACAGTACAATGCACATATACAAGAAAGATGAAGAACGGTTAAATTATATAGGATTGATTGTATTACATGTATATTACATCTATGGTACAAATTAACACATGTGTAAGGAAGTACCCTTACGCCGCGGGAAAAAACATACAATACAAATACTCGGAAATAATACAATATAAATACAACTAAGACATCAAAAGAAGAACATAACATTACAAACAAAGTTAATATATTTTATATTGTTTATAAATGCCATTTTTTTTTTTAAATCACTCTACATAGATTAAAAATAAATAACGCGGTAGCGCGGTAGACGTTGTGATTTTTGTTTCTGTTATTTTTTCTATTTTGTGTTTTTTTTTACCATATCATTATTTTTTTTTTACATTTTCCTTAAGTAAACCGATTTTGTTGGTTGTCAATTCCTCGTTTTTTAGAAAAGCAGTTTCCCTTTGATTTTCCTTGAAACAGAACTGTGCACAATTTAAAATATAAATTCTTTCTTATAGAGTAGAAAACTCTTCATTCTGTTATGTTATGTATTTTTATACTTAAATTCGCCCATTTTTCTTATCATATTTTTCATGTATGTTGGAACTGTGTGTTTAAACTGATTGCATATGTAAAAGAAAAAAAGGAAAAATAAAGACACTTTTATTATGAAAAGAACAACAAGTATACAAAAAGCATCGAATAATGCGGGACTCAAACCCACGCCCCTTGTTTGTCTCTGATTACAAGACACCCGTATCTTGCACGTGACTGTAGCACTGCATCACCACCCTATCACATTCACACAATAGGCCTGGTGTAACAAGACTCAGTGTATTATCATACCATGCGCAAACACTATCGACTTTCATCCGTGTTCAAGTGAGTGATTCATATAAGTGGCCGGAAACCGGCTGAGTAGCCTACGTATCATTGGCGACATGATGACATAAGGGCCAGATGCACAGAAAGTAGCCATTTACCCCCCCCCCCCCTTCCCCACCATTTGGCCCATTTGCAGCCATGAAGCATATAACATTAACATTACCGCTAAAACATGCGTCTCAATAAATTCGAAGTTGTTCTGAATCGGCCTTGTTGATTCTGGCATTTGTCCGCAGGTGTTCGTACTGTCCAATCACTGATTCATATGTTTCGTATTCGAAATATCAATCTTTGATTGGTTATCGCTCACTCGTCGATGGTGTTCGAAGCCTACAGGCACAGCTACAGGGTTGGTTTAGTCGCTTTAAATTAACGTCCCCCACTGCAAATCAGTTTAGTTACTGAGTGGGTAGACTCTAAATGTGAATTTATTTATTTTATTTATTTTAACTTACACTCCTCACGCCTAAACCGATAATAGGATTTCTCTCTAGTTTTACGTCCGAGTATAAAAGTGTCGAACTACACTCTACAAAAGAGACATTTTTGAACAATACACATTTATTGAATAAAAAATTTAAAAAAACACATTATTAAAATGTATTAAAATGATACAAAATATAATAAGGAAAAATATTAAATTGACTTAAGCGGAAATACACACAAGTGTGGACAGAAAAGTTTTCAACAATCAAGTTGTTACTTTTAGTTTATTTTTTTTTTTGTTATTGAACGTACGTTTAAAACGAATCTAAAGCAGAACAAACCATGATGATTTATCATAGAGATAGACCGCAACAATTTCACGCAAAGAGAAGCGCATTTTAATATGTGATGTGAATAATCCATATTAATTAATTAATTAAGTGAGAGGCAAATTACAATGTTTAAACTTTAATCTTCTCACAGTCGTACCAAAATAACAATACCGACGAAACCACTTTCGCCCCTCACCAATAGAAATATGAGAATATAATATAGACACACAGACACACACCGAAAATTGAAACAAACTCCATGGAGTGTAATTCATTTTGACCTAGATTTTTCTTGCACCCGACTTGAAGAAAGTAATTTATATGTTAATGTCTTCGTTCTCCCGGCTACTCACAATAGTATAGTCGCGTATTGTGTTCTGTAAGTTATCCCACCTCAAGTGAAGTTGTCCTGTAAATAAGCTTGATGTTGTTGTAAGTAAAGAAAGCTGTACCGTCACCCACGCACGTGGTCTGGGTATAGTATGTTCGCTGTAAGAGCAACATGTTTAATGTCTTGGCTTATATCCGCCGCATTACAAGTTACACCGTCCTTTCGGATGGGACGTAAAGCCGATGGTCCCCTTGGTACTTTTCGACGGGAGTAGGCTACGTGCCGATACCAGGCTTCCTCTCCTCCCTTCCTCATTATCATTCACTCATCAAGCTGAAGAAGGCATTGTGCCCTACACTGGCCTTAATTTCAATCAAATAAATGGTTTAATATTTTCGTCAAACTTGTTGAATTCAAGGACGAAATCAATTAGAACTAGCTTTTTTGCATTTTTCCATCCAAAATTAATTTGATTCGTTTTTGTTTTTGGATTCAAAAATATGTCGAAAGTTTTGGTACAAATACATACAAATTGGTATTTAGTTTGTTAATTCTAATTTTTTACATTTTTTTTTTTTTTATAATTAATGCTATAGTGGCATTAATACTGAAATAATTAGTTTTTTCTAAACTCCAATTTAAATAGCTAATTTATGTTAATTCTATTAAATAATTAACATTTTTTGTCTTAAATTGTACGTATGTCAGTCAGTGTTATCACTGGGCTCCGGTACTTCTTTGCAACCACTTTCATTACTATCACTAACAAAACCTCTTGCGTCAACTTTTAGTGCAGGTTAGGAGGTAAAGTGGACCATTCTTATGACATTTACATTTACTTGTTTTATACTATTGTATCGTTCAAGTGTTCAGTACAAGATCACCTATAGCTAGTGTATCTGTATCCAGTGGCGGCTCATCCGTAAGGGCACACGGGCACGTGCCCCCCTCTCCTCCCGCCTTACCCTTTTTAAATTTTAACGGATTTTTGCCCTACCCATTTCAAATCCCACAAATCACCACTGCTGTATAGGGAGTATTCACGTGACGTCACATCGGCCATATTGGAGGCCACCTATAGTACTATTTCAAGTTTCATTTAGCTGTCAAAATAAAACGAATAATATTGTTTGCGGGGAAATATGACAAGTTTGAACACGTTCACGTATATCCCCCAATAAAGTGTACGAAAATGATTATTGTATGCTTTTGTAAACGATTAAAAGAGTAATCGATACAAAAGAGTTTGTTTGTGTTGATTTTAAGTGATAATAGCAAACCAAAGTTAGAGGACAGTTGAATTTGCATCAAACACCAGCTGAAACATAGTAACAATGAACTACCAATCACATATGACATTGTGGCCTCCAATGTGGCCACCATGCGCAATACGTGAATAGAGTATATTAGTGGGACGTCACGTTTCCCCTGTCAACCAATGACGAACCGTATTTGTGACTCTAAACAATCATGACAGTTGACAGTTGACAGATAGTTTTGTTTTTGCAAACATTGTAGCGAGGGTTATCCGTTCAGATATTTCGTTTTCCGTAACACGAAACAGTAAAAAAGAATCGTTGATTAAATTGATAAGTCAAGTATTGTAATTATACAATTACTACTTTAAATAATATCTACGTTTCAGCAAGTTGTTTGGAGTCAGGGCAGCTTGTCCGCCATTTAATCTGACGTCATCACTAATACAGTCTATACACCCTATACATCACTTCCTCTTAATTACAAGCTGCACAGTAAGTGCGTGAACTACGACCTGTACTGTACCTAACAAGATCTATGCACTTTCACTGCACACGTGGTTCTCTACACACTTGACACACCTGGGAGAATGAAAACTGCTGAAGTGAGTTATTTACAAACGCGAACAAATCGTTTTAACGTTTCACACGAGTGAAGTTAAACGGTTCGCAAAGCGTTTTGTTTTTATCTTCCGAGTTAAGTTCCCAGACAATGTCGAGAAACGCAATCAAATGAATGAAATATGGTTCGAGTCAGTCATTGTGTTATATAATAAAAGTACACGTGCAGGATTCTATTACTGTATTCTAGCTAAGGGACAATATATTGTATGTCTTGCTAATGCGAACACCTGACTTTATGAAAAAATTAAGACTTACTTTCTTTGTGGGCAAACGACACAAAGTATAGGGAGTCTATATATCTTGTTACCAAGAATAATGTATAGTCTCCATAACTTAAACATTCTGGTTAAAAGAAAATTGACTAATGCACAGGGGATTTTTAGTTGTTATTGTTGAATATTTGAATTGTTAAACCTTTGTTGAACCTTTGTTGAATGTTAAATGGTCGAACCTCAATTAAAAGTACAGATTAGTAGCGAAATCGCGTAACTTTTAATTCTGACTTTGGTTGATTTTCTATTTAAGATTAATAAATAAACACTAACAATAAATATTTCTAATGCCTCATTGAAATAAAATTAAAAACAAATATTATTATCTTAGCAATGTTTACGATTTCCGGTAGGTCTACAATGTCGGTGAAAAAAAAACCCATTGACTAATCTATTTATGATAAAGACGTAAACGGTGAATTTGGAGCCATCATAGCAACGAAGTAATGGTATATCGAACTGAAAATCAGTTCATGTAACTGAGTGAGTAGATATTAAATACCAATTTAATATATATCATAATTTCATTTAACAAGTATATTTTCGGGAAAACAACTTTTTAAATCCGATAAAATATCTCTATATCTGTAACAGTGAAACCACATACAACACATTCACTATACGTGGGGTGAAACGTAAATTTAACTTCTAGGAGAGAAGACGTTCTTGCAGCTTAGTGGGCAGACAGACATATACAAGTTATAATCACTGATCTGCATTCGCCTCGAGATACAGTTCGTAATAGTTATGAAAGTCGTTATAGCTTTAGAAAGATTTTC
>OX246750.1:19276042-19278542 GCA_945910005.1 Isoperla grammatica | reverse complement strand
GCGTTTTCCTAGTGTAACCTTGTACAACGAATGTAGGAGCCCCTAAAGTAGGCAGCCCGCCACACACGGCTGCAACACAAGTTGTTGCTATCAGGCGCACAACAACAATAATAAGTAATAACTATTGAAGACAACCTGTCGACACAGCCACGCCTCACAACATACTTGACTTCCATTCGCCCAAGGTCCGTCGATTCCCTGGCGGAGGTTCGGTAGACGAGCCCCCGCCAGGGGATTAACGGACCTTGCATTCGTCGAGTGTTTAGGTTTGCATTGACTGACCATGATGGACTGACCATAGACCATTACTGACAAGGTTAGTATCCCGGCCACTATGAGCAGCACTGGAGCAACACACTGGAACGATTACGGCCACAGACGATATTCTTTTAAATGGCACAAGATTCAATTGAGGTGGTTGTGACATCACAGGCGGACAAACATTCTGTTGCTAGGCAACTGCATTGTTGTATCGTTCTTTTATTGGTGCATATTCAATGTTTGTCCGAAACAAAACACAGCAACACGGCTATTTTTGGAATTGAGTCGTGCTATAGGCTACTAGCATCACCAAAAGATAACAATGAAACAAATGAATTGAATCGATGGACAAACAAAGCTGTTAAAAAATAATTTCTTCTGATTTGGAAAACAAAACAAATAACAGAAAAAAACACATACAAAACTTTCACTTAGTCGTTGTCCATCATTAAAAGTTTTAAATGGCGAGCAGTTACTATTGCTAAACTTGTTTTTATTTCTATGGCTGCAATTTTATTATTTTGACAGCTGATTGTTTGTCCACCAGTTCAATTCATTTGTTAAATTGTTCCATTGTTGTAGTCCGGATGTGACGTCAGTTGCGGGTTCCCTATGTATGTATATTGTCATCGGAAATGGACACGCAAAATTTGGAGGAAATCGGTATGGTAGAAATAGGTCAAAAAAGATTGTAAAATTTGAATCTAAAATCGAATTCTGATTTTTGAACCATTTCATTTTGATGAGCCATGTGCATGACAAATTAAAACCGGTGCTTTCTTAAGTGTGGATTGCTATGTAAATTATTATTACACTATACATTTATGGAAATATGGTGTCCGCCAACTCTATATATCACACCCTGAATCTTTGCACTCAGTTTCCGCAGCTAACTTCACGTCGCTGTACCATCCGCATATGTATGGTGTCCGCCAACTCTAAATATCACACCCTGCATCTTTGCACTCAGTTTCCGCAGCTAGCTTCACGTCACTGTACCCCCCGCATGTGTCTCGAGCTGTCAAAAGTGACACGTCTGAAGCTAGCAGCTAATTTTAGGTTTTATTGACTTGGTTCGTGGCCGCACAGAGGGGGTATTGTATATTTCCTGGTCTTGAAATAGACGCTGATTTGTTTACGTTTATGATGCGCACTTTTTACGAAGTTCAACGTATTCGTAAGATGTTATTTTAAATGAACCGGAACTTAAAGGGAATTAGTGTCAGATTAATTTTAAATGTAGACCTGTTCATCTGGAGTAGAAGAAAATGGCATTTTGTTAAAAGTACAAATAAAATATTTCTTATTCCTATTGTTCTAGGCTGTCCAGCCAGATAGGGCTTTGTTTTGAACCAAACTTAAATTTTGTATCAAAAAGAATTTAGAATTTATATTGTGTACATGGGCTCATTAATTGTATTTTAATATATCATCATATGTTGCTAAAATATATTGGACATCTTTGTATCTCGTACTATTTTCAACAAACGATATTCATTGATCTAGCACCTATCACCAACCCTTCGACAGGAGTAGGCTACGTACAGTTACCACTTACCAGGTATCCCATCATCGCTTCTTCATCACCATTCATCAATCAATCACCATATATAAAATGTGTACTAGTGAGACTTCGGTCCTGTTGTAAATATAGAATACATCAATCTATAGGGAGTATTCACGTGACGTCACATCGGCCATATTGGAGGCCACCTATAGTACTATTTCAAGTTTCATTTAGCTCTCAATAGAAAACGAATAATATTGTTTACGGTGAAATATTACAAGTTTGAACTCGTGTATCCCCCGATAAAGCGTACGAAAATGATTATTAAATGCTTTTGTAAACGATTATAGAGTAATCGAGACAAAAGAGTTTGTTTAGGTTGATTTTAAGGTAATAATAGCAAACCAAAGTTAGAGAACAGTTGAATTTGCATCAAACGTCCGCTGAAACATAGTAACAATGAACTACCAATCACATGCCATTGTGGCCTCCATTGTGGCCACCATGCGCTATACGTGAATACACCCTATAGCACAAAACGCTAAATTTATACATTTTTTCAACAAATAGTTTGAACCCGCTCCGCAAAGTAATTCACCCAAAAAATCATCCGTTCACTTATATCCACCACGGATCGAGTTAATCCGTTACGTGATTACGATGAATCCAGTTAACTCGATTGACTTGTTTTGATTGGATATAGTTCTCGTAAGCACCCCAGGGTGTGATGAC
>OX246750.1:19232126-19275842 GCA_945910005.1 Isoperla grammatica | reverse complement strand
TTTGTGAAATTGTCTAATTTTAACCGAATACTATCAATTTTGCAAACTTTCCTGAGAAAATCTGTAGATATAATATCTCTAGCCTTGCATCGTTCCAAAATTTTGATATTGAATGGTTAAAAAAAAAGATATGAACATAAAAACTTAAATTATCGTGAACTAAACTGTCGAGTAGGCTTACGTCATTAAACACCAAATAATCATTTTAAATCAAATCAAATTAAATTATCATGACCTCGAACCTAAGAACACGTTGTTAAACACCAAATGATCATATCAAATCAAATTAAATGATCATGGTTTTCGAGTTATTTGTTTGGAATGTCAATAAAGGACATTTGTTCCCAGGATGCTCCTTATGACTGAGTCAGTCACACTACTGATTTACAAAGGAGAACAATATTTAAAAAAAAATTCAGTCGTGCCAACCCCCGCATAATATATATTATCAAGCAAGTCGGAACGTAACATGAGCGAGCACATTACATTACTCCAACTAATCTCACTCACTCGCTGTAGTACTTTGTACTGTGTAATGTAACGCGCATATATACTAGTCACAACGAAAGTATTCGCATACCGATCTCAGATCATTGTCTACTGCCCCTTTCAACCGCGCCAATTGAAAGAAAATCAACAAACCTGTCGTTCTTTCACACATTCGTAAATGCACGGTTCGGCTTAGTCGAGTGCACAGGCGGTTTGGCCACACTCACCGTTACAGGTAACCATAATGGAAGGTTTTAAATTATCCCCAAAGGACCTGTTTAGATTAGCTGGTAGGAAATTAGGGAAGTAGAAAATTAAATTGTCACCTTGGACTCGGCTGTGTCGTAAGCATCAGAATACTTTCGTTGTGGCAACCATACTCCAACTAATCTCACTTACTAGTACTTTGTACTGTGTAATGTAACGCGTCCATATAATGAATGCGTCTTGCACCTGGGAACAATGTAAGCGACGTGACATATACGCAGTTGGCTTCAAGAGGGGAGGGGGAAGAGGGGGGGGGGGAGTGTTGTTACATGTTGTACAGCTTCACACAACGAGAAACAACGTCGGTGTATAATATGATTCTTGTGAGAAAATAGGATGAAGAACGTGGGAACTGCTTCCAATGCAGAAGGTTTAGGGTTCGATTCCCGGTTCGGGATGGAGATTTTTAAATTTGAAACTTGACTTGAATCTATCGCTATGATATGTACCGGAAACTGTGATTTTGCAACCGTCATAGCAACGAAGCTAGTAATAAAATGTAAAAATGTCCCCCACTAAAAATCAGTTATTGTAACTGATTGAGTAGACTGCAGATTTATTATTTATTTCTGGTGTGATTTTTTGTAGACATGGTTAAGACTGGTCTATAAGGTCAATATCCGAACTGACCCAACTTTTTAATCGTCCGATTTACTAATCTCGGATTGGTTACCATGGTTTCAACAAACATTAAATACAAAATTTAAAAAAGAAAAATCAAATTTAAAAAAAGGTGGCTTCTACCGGGCGTCATTTTTGATCTCCGATTAACCGAAAATCGCCGGATTAAAGTTTTGGTGAAACTGGCCCTATAAGAGTGTTCAATATATTTATTAGTCCTCTTACAACGTGCTCGATAGCTATGTGATATGATTATGAAGACGGCCGAATCTGATCCACACACATGGCCGGGGTCGTCATAAGGGGGAACTAGCGGGGGGGGGGGGGCGATTAGGATGCAAAGAGGTCCGGCATGAATGAGAATTAGAATAGAAATTGAGACAGAGGTGAGAAAAATGGGAAAATCGAGCAAGATCGTGATGAACGAGAAATGGGATTGAGCAAGATCGTGATGAACGAGAAATAGGGTTGAACAAGGTCGTGATGAAAGAGAAATAGGGTTGAACAAGGTCGTGATGAACGAGAAATAGGGTTGAACAAGGTCGTGATGAAAGAGAAATAGGGTTGAACAAGGTCGTGATGAACGAGAAATAGGGTTGAACAAGGTCGTGATGAAAGAGAAATAGGGTTGAACAAGGTCGTGATGAACGAGAAATAGGGTTGAACAAGGTCGTGATGAAAGAGAAATAGGGTTGAACAAGGTCGTGATGAACGAGAAATAGGGTTGAACAAGGTCGTGATGAAAGAGAAATAGGGTTGAACAAGGTCGTGATGAACGAGAAATAGGGTTGAACAAGGTCGTGATGAAAGAGAAATAGGGTTGAACAAGGTCGTGATGAACGAGAAATAGGGTTGAACAAGATCGTGATGAAAGAGAAATAGGGTTGAACAAGGTCGTGATGAACGAGAAATAGGGTTGAACAAGGTCGTGATGAAAGAGAAATAGGGTTGAACAAGATCGTGATGAAAGAGAAATAGGGTTGAACAAGGTCGTGATGAACGAGAAATAGGGTTGAACAAGATCGTGATGAACGAGAAATAGGGTTGAACAAGGTCGTGATGAAAGAGAAATAGGGTTGAACAAGGTCGTGATGAACGAGAAATAGGGTTGAACAAGGTCGTGATGAAAGAGAAATAGGGTTGAACAAGGTCGTGATGAACGAGAAATAGGGTTGAACAAGATCGTGATGAACGAGAAATAGGGTTGAACAAGATCGTGATGAAAGAGAAATAGGGTTGAACAAGGTCGTGATGAACGAGAAATAGGGTTGAACAAGGTCGTGATGAAAGAGAAATAGGGTTGAACAAGGTCGTGATGAACGAGAAATAGGGTTGAACAAGGTCGTGATGAAAGAGAAATAGGGTTGAACAAGATCGTGATGACCGAGAAATAGGGTGCGATAGCCCTCTCTGCGGGCACCGTCACCAAAAGAAGGAACCCACCTCGATTGGTCACACATTAATGGAGACCTGTATGTATAAACTTTTGTAATCGTATATTATTACCAAGGTTGTGTGTGTTAGATTGTATACGGATATAACGCGCCTGCATTCCCTTGTAACTATATATTATCATTCTCTCTCTCTCTCTCTCTCTCTCTCTCTCTCTCTCTCTCTCTCTCTCTCGCACGGTTTCACATACACTCTCTCTTTCTTCCGACAGTCTGTATAGAGAATTATTACAACTACTTTCTTCTTCCTTTGAACTTGACTTTATATGTTATCTCTCTAGATACAATTATGATTTATACTCCTACTATAATTTCCTTTCTTTGTGGTTGTGGTGTGAGTGAGTGAGTGTGTGAGATTTGATGCAATAGCGGGTCAAGTTCATGAAACAAGTTGTTTGCCCCCCCCCCCTTCCCCTCCGCCACATCACCATTGTTCCTCGGAGTAGGCAGAGAATGTTATATGAAAGTACAGTACATTTTTAGTTGTATATATATATATTTAAATAAAATGATTAAATTGTTTTAATATGTGAGAAATATAGTGACAATTCTCAGGGTATATAATTATGTACAGAAGGTTTCTCTGGTGTGATATGAATGTGAAGGTGATGTATGGTGGTTTGAAGACGGAATATGATATGAGAACTAAGTTATAAGAACCTACTAATTGGACTGTCGTCAATTCGTCGTTTCGACGTTTCGACTGGACGTCAAACGTCCTTGTCACACATAAAATTAAAGCTCAATATTTCGAACCCTGATCAGAGCTCTTCAACAGGCGAAAACACACTGACACACACGAGTGTTTTCGCCTGTTGAAGAGCTCTGATCAGTTTTTTTTTTTTTCGTAGGAATACCCGTTATAGGGTGCACACCATCTTTACCTGATGTGCCCCTCTTGACTAACTAGGTTATTAAGCTGTTTGGATAGTTGGGAAGGAATGTCCGAGGACTATTAGTAGGACTCAATCCCAGCATTCGCCTTAACGACCGAGGAAAACCTCGGAAAAAACCTTCAGTCAGGACTGTCGGTGGCCGGAATCGAACCGGCGACCTTCCGAATTGAGTCTCGCGTCTTACCGCTGAGCCACCTCTATCGGTGATCAGGGTTCGAAATATTGCGCTTTAATTTTATGTGGGAACAGTACACAGTCCAATTACTAGGTTCTTATAACGTTTTACCTGTTCTACTATGTTTCCATTTTAATTGAGAACAAAGTTGATTGGCGCGCTTGGGAGTTGTAGCGGAAATGTAATCTTGTAAAATAATAGGTTCAAAATTACTCGAAAGCTGTATGTCCACCCAGCCTGCGGAACTCCCTATTTCGATCTATTAAAATTGCTGTAAAAATTGTCCCAAATGCAAATAAAAATATTTCATCCTGTAGAGAATTTAATGCTCTTTCTTATGAATTTGTAATGTGAGGTTGCTGGACACCTTTCACACCTTATTAAGAACATCTGCAAAACGGAAATATTATTGGAATAAAAAACCATTCATAAGAAAGAGCAATTAATTCTCTGTAGGATGAATCATTTCAAAGCAATCTTAACTGAACGAATTTGGGTGTTCCACCAGGCAGGTGGGCATACTGCCTTTATCAAAGCTTCCCAATTTCCAAATGTCAGCTCCAAGATCCAAGTTTCAGCTATTAGGACTCTCCGTTCGAAAAGATAGTGTATAACCTATAATATGTTTTGTACTGTTGATACATGCAAAAATATCTTTTGAAGATTGAATAACTACGTTTCTCAATAATTAAATTTTATGTTTGGTCTTCTTTTCGTTTTAAGCTGGTCAATATTAAAGATCATAAATTAATTTAGAGCTACTGCCTGATTTTTCTAGAACACTGAAAACGAACCACTATATAGGTCCGAGTTCGCCAAACTTAAAAATCGGTCTATTTACTAATCTCGGATTGGTTACCATGGTTTCAACTAACATTACATACAAAATGCATGGTGGCTTCTACCGGGCGCCATCTTTGATCTTCGATTAACAGAAAATCGCCAAAATAAAGTTTGGTGAAACCGGCACTAATAGCTGCCTTAATTATTATTTGAATTGCCTTTGTAGTTTTAATGCGAAATGTCTTTTAAATTAATTTGTGTTGATATGAGGTTCAGCATTCAGCAATACACAACAACCGGAGAATGGAAGTCAGTAAAACAAGAAAAATAAGATATAAGTAAAATACGTAACACCGTAGTATAAAATTAGGTGCAGATTTACGTGTAAAGTAACATTAATTAACAAGGATGCAAGAATAATTAACATAAGATCATAATATTAGTTTTAAGTTCAGTAGGGTCTAAAACGGGAGTTTAGCATTCATTAAGAATGTTCATGAGGCTTAATATGCGTGGGAGTTGTGTGTTTACCTTGGTCTCACCAACGCGCAAATAAAATAACTTGTATTTGCGAAGAAACATAGATGTACAGTACGTACTTGTAATACAATACACAATGTATTCATTTTGAGTAATTGTAAGATTACTTCTCATTTGGAGAAATTGTAATTTAATGACATGAAATTATTAAAATTGTAACTAAATTACTTCCAATTTTAAATAATAGTAAAGTAATTACCTAATTCAATTTTTAATAACTGTAAAAACGTTTCTTCTGATTTTGAATAATTGTAATTAAATAACTTTTCATTTTGAGTAATCGTAAGTAAATTACTTCTCATCTTAAAACACGGTACGTAAATTACTTCTTATTTTGAGTAATTGCAAGTAAAATAGTTATATTTTAGAAATTGTAATTTAATGACTTGTCATTTTGATTAAAGTAAGATACATCTCATTTTGAGAAATTGTAAGTAAATTAATTCTTATTTTTTTGTAATTGTAATTTAATTACTTCTCATTTTAAGTCTTGTAAGTAAGATACATCTCATTTTGAGAAATTGCTTATTTTGAGAAATGCAATTCAATTACTTTTAATTTTGAGTATTTGTAATTTAATTACTCTTCGAAAGTAATAGTTCTAAGTAAATTACTTTCGAAAAGTAATCATCCCACCACCGTCCCATACACAATATATTATATCTACTCACATCATGCTCTCGATCTGCCTATTAATCCCCTGGTCCGCCTTCACCCGATCCTTGGGCAGCGTCCCTATGAAGTTGTTGGCCTTGTCGTTGTAATTACCCAGCATGCCTCGGTACATGTTGTACACGAGCCGCTTCACCTGGGGGTCGTTCATGTCCACTTTCTGCGCCGCCATTTTGTTCGTGTCCACTTTAGACGCCATCTTGTATCGCACTCGTTCGAGCTCGTTTAAGTTCGGTGTTTGTACGACGAGAAATTTTTCACTTTTTGAGTTTTGGCGATGGAGAATGTTAGTTCACTTCGTGGGTTGTATTAATTTTCAGATCATCTTTTGGATGTTTTCGTCACTTTGGAGTAAATATTTCAAATTAAAGGGATAGTCGGGTAAAAAACTTAAGAACTACCATTTGTAGATGTCCACCTTTAAATATAAAAAACATGACTAAAAGATACCATACTTTAAAAGCAGGCGGTTAAAAAATTAAAGAAAACGCGATTTTTTGGTTTGTTGCTACCAAGTAGCACCGAGCAGCTTTTCTCATGGTAATTCCCATTTACAAAAAATGTTGCCTTGAGAAAGTAAAACCACCGCTAAAATAGGGCACTGATCAAAAATCGATCAGGAGGTTTAATGTGCATCGTTTCTCTACCGATAACATGCTTCTTAGTAAGAACGTGTACTTCTACAAAAAACCCTGCAATTAATTTTGTTGTGACATGATGTGTAGAAAAGTTGCAATCTGTTTTGAGCGGTACTGTCCGCAGTCGCCGAGTGTTTCGCGGAGCGCGGGTTGATCTCGTATAACACAATGAATGCTCTGTCTATCGGGAAGGCGCCAGCGACCTCAGAACCGATCAGTTGCACTACGCTTTGGAAGAAAAATGCAGCAGGGCTGCCGAAGGGAATCTAGTAGAATAGCAAATTGTTCACTATTTTTTTCTTGCATTGAAGCAACCTATATCAATTGTATTTTACACATAACTGAATTTCATGGACTAATGACTAATTGGTGATTTTTTAGTTTTTCATCTGACTATCCCTTTAATAATTATATTACTATATTGTAGTATGAAGGCAAAGAGATACTCCAGTATTAAAACCAGGCGAAGTAACTATTTTAAAACAATAACTCAAAAATGCTAGTTTCGTCAGCACTACAGACTGTAAATTTATATATAAATAAAAAGAAATGTATAGATTTATAATATTTTAATCAGGAATCTTGTTATTTCGATTACCAATTATGGATTTATGAAAGAAAATAACAGCCTTCTGATTACAATAATACTACGTACACTGTACGTGCTGTATTATTGAAATGTGTCTAAAAAAAAAAAAAATAATAATACATTTACATTGTAGGTTTTAATACTGCGAGTCCATCATCTTCCATTACATTATCACTTTTTGGTTTTGGCGACATTTAAACTCTTTCCATAGAACTTAAAGAGGAACGATCTACCGGTAATACTAGAACATCCCAAAACCGTCGGTATCATTATTGATAGTTATAATTATCTCAATATTGCTGAACGACAGCGCAAAAGAGAAAATCGGACAAACATTTTTATAAACATTTGTATTAATTAAATATTTATTGTTATTATTATTATTGAGAGAATGTAAGTTGTTTTTATTTTTCAAATGAGTCATGCATACATACATAATATAATGCCAATATTTGTATGCCCCTGTAAGATTAATCTTGAGGCGGGGCACGTTCTTTTTTTAATAGATCGTAAGAATAATGAAACATGATAATGAAGTATTAAATTTCGAGATATTTGGATTGAAAATGCATACTACTAGAAGTCCAGAAACCACATAATTAAATTATGTTGGGGTTATTTATATTGTGCAATTATGTATTTTGCCACTTCAAATTGTATGTATTTGTGTAATCGTCAATGTAATTGTGTGTAACGAAACTCGAGTGCTACCGTTGAGCTACCGTACTCGACCCAAGAGTGCGTTGAGAGATAACCACACATCCGACAGGCTAGCCGTACTGTCTAGTCTTCTTATAATATCCACATCCTTCACTTGAATAATCCTTATCGCTTCTATTTCATGACTAATACATGGATTCTGAGCTTGACTATTATCTATACTTAATACTGAGTCATACATCCTCTTAATGCTATCTAATAAAAATGCTTTGCACTCTACGATCGGTAACATAATCATATTTATATTCTATATATAGAGTCTGAAGTTCTCAATACTTATTTTCGAATGAATTGGTAAATTGGTACCAAACCTACGTTTCGGCTAAAAATTAAAAAATCGTTTGTAACGAGTATTCGACACAAATATAGCTTGAAAAATTACACCTTGTATTTGTATAAATTACAATCAATATGACAGTTTTGGAATTATGCAGGGCTATAGAATCTATTCGAAAAAACGATGAAAAATTTGGATAAAGTATTGTATAATTTTTTTCAAACGCGATACTTTTTTAAACCTTTTTTTATAATGACTGTAGATCTCTATAATATGCAGCCCTACACCGTTAAATTTTTGTGGCATTAAATGTAATTTTAATTAAACATATGAAAAACATCTTTAACTATAGATTCGATATATAAACAAAAATTTTGTTTTTTGGCATGGCAAATTTTGATTTCCACAAAATGGTTATAATAACAGCTGAATATTTCAAAATTTGGTTTTAGATTAATTATTTGAAGAAACTACATAATATATTCCCAGTGAAAATTATAGAAAATATGATTTTAGTTTTACTATTTATTAGTAATCGGCTCCTTAACAAACTTCTTTATTTTCATTAATGATTTGTTGTTGTATAACAGAAGAGCATGTGTGAATTAACGATAGGTAGAACGTATAGCAATGAAATCTCTTTGGTTTCCAATAAAGTTCAAAACAGTGATTAAATATAGAATTTTCAATTTTCTCTTTCAATTTTCAATATTGCCAATTTGATTTGATTCAAGATGATTTCATATTAAAAGTGTATTTTAAATTTAATTATCTTAAAGTTTAACAAGCTTTCCAGTGCACCCGACACAATCCCTGAATACCGTCTCCATGAAACGGTGTACGATATGTTTTTTCGTCATTTACACTGACACATAAATTCCGTAAGTTGTTAATAGACTTGCAGTGTTTACACCTGTGCGAGTAGAGTGAGTATTCCATCACCTGTGTCCGCGACCTTCTCACGTTGAAGGTCATTGTGAGAGCGTAGCAACGTGTTACTAAGACACTAACATGTAAACAAGGCAGTGGTGTGGAGAATAACAAGTATGACAGTCTAGCTAGATGCGATCACTATACGATCGACGCGATAATGTGTGATATCTGTACGGACGTTAACTAATAGTGCAAAATTTGATATTATTATAATATTGCCAAATGAAATTTATTTTTTTAATTTAAATTTAAAATATTTCAAAAATGTGCTTTTTTCAATTTTGTTTTCAACGCGATATTATAGGTGGAACCCCGGAAGTCAGTACAGCCGTTAACTGAATAATGCCAATTAGATGTTGTGTAATGTTTCCAACAAAATTATATCTTATAAATTCAAGTTTGAAAAAATGTTTGCTTTTCAATTTTCGTCCTACTAAGTATTAGCAATTGATGTTTTAACTTATCAATGCTCCTTTTAATTTTTTCCTCCTTATTCTTTAAAACTGGATTAATCTCTTTATTTTTCTATAGAAGTTATAGAACCAATATTTATATAGATATATATTGTGGCTCTCGTTTTAGTATTTTTATTTAGTTCTTGAAAAATGCAATGTCTATTCATTTTTATAAGTAGCTCAAAAACAGATAATATTTATTCAATACTAATATTTAATTTATTTAAATACATGTCCCTTTGGCGATCATAAGTTCACTACGAATTAATACTAATCATTTGTGTAGAAATCCCTACTGTAGGACGTGCATTCAGGTGATTAACCTGTAGGTATATTTGGGTGTTACAGACAGTTGATTAGGAATGTCCAAAAACTGTTTTATAGAACTCAATTACAGTATTCGTCCTGTGACTGAGAAAAACCTCGAAAAAACCTTCAGCCAGGATTACCGGTGACCGGTATCAAACCAGTGACCCCCGAGTTACTCTAATGTATAACCGCTTTTTCATTTATTTATTTATTTATTTAATGTCTATCCTATTCAGTTATAAAAACTGATTTACAAAGGAGGACAATAAATAGAACTAGGTTATGCAAATAATTAATAATAATGAAGTCATAAAATAATAGCAATAACAACAAAACAAAACAAACTATACTGTACTAGAAAAAAATCGTGAAGAAGAGAAATGCTTTGAGAAATTAAATAAAAAATTAAGTAAAAAAGCATTATTTTAAATAATAAAAATAAAGTATGTTATATGTAGGAAGCGCTTCTAGCCACATGTACAAAACATGCGGGACAAGTGTGTTGATGGATAACGTTATCAACAACTGCGTCAGAGTCGAGCAGACAATGTACGGTAGTTGACAAGTGTGATGATAGTGAGTGCAATTATTACACTGACAAGCAGGTTCGTGAACACAAGAGCTTTGTAAACAGTCGGTGCCTACGAGTCTGTCAGTCTCAGTCTATGACACGTTTCTGAGTAAAACAAGCGCATTGTTAATTTTCCCCAAAGTATAGGTCTCTCACAGCAAGAAGTAAGATAGTATCAGTACCGCCCACATTTAGTTTGCAACTTAACAAGCGCGAATCACTAACGTTTTTCCCGATTTTCTAGTAAAATTTGTTTGCGGTAAGTTTCTTGACGGTTACATACAAGAAAACGTGCAAGCAGGTTTCCGTCAGAAAACTTAACGCAACCAAATTGTACTAGATAATCGGGAAAAACGTTAGTGATTCGCGCTTGTTAAGTTGGAAACTAATTGTGGGCGGTCCTGACTCCCCTGACATCTTACTTCTTGGTGTGAGAGACCTTTAACTACTCTCATACTAACGAAACGGAACAGCAGAGTCCAAAAGTGCCAACATAAATCTCTACTTCTCTCTAGTTCCTACTACCTACTTGAAACAAATGAAATAAAAATAAATAAATTCATATTTAGAGTCTACCCACTCAGTAACGAAACTGATTTGCAGTGGGGGACTTTAATTTAAAGCGACTAAACAAACCCTGTAGGCTTCGAACACCATCGACGAGTGAGCGATAACCAATCAAAGATCGATATTTCAAATACGAAACATATGAATCAGTGATTGGACAGTGCGAACACCTGCGGACGAATGTCAGAATCAACAAGGCCGATTCAGAACAACTTTTTGAATTTATTGAGTGCTTCGTTGCTAGGACGGCTCCAAAGTTACCGTTTACTTATTCGTAAGCCAAGAGAAGTAATGTAAAGTGATTAGTGGGATGATTTACGAATTTGGATTGGATGCCTGGTAATGCGATGGGCACGACCGCTAATGAGGCATGTGCGGTCTACTAAGAGAAACAATTATGTAAACAAATTATTATTATTCAATTGTGAATGTGTCAAATAACGCCAGGCATCTGGTGATTTTCGTTGAGGTAGTGTGCATAAAAGGGGAAAGGATTTGAGGTTGGTTTGAAACAAGTAACTTTCTTAAGCTTTGAATTAGTGATATTTTAGTGTGGTTTAAACTACAGAAATCATATAAGCGAATTATTGTTAAAACCAAAATGATTAATTAATTAGTTTGTTTGACTTTCTTAGCGAGAAGATAAAAGATCTTAAGGGCTCGAAAAAATCCTAACGTGCTCTCTCGAAAATTGTTGTTACAAGCTATTATCGTAATCAATCGGCTTCGCATTCACTGAATCGGTAACGAAAGTAAAAATCAAGGAAAGTAAAAGTTATTAATTAGAATAATTAAAAATGAAAAAGATGAAAAGCCATTTAAAGATTTGCATTTCCGTCTCACATTATGACCACGTACGATCTATACGATATTATTTCATACCTACGGGGTAATTAACGTATAATGTTTTAGGATATTAAAGAGCATGTTGTCTGAAGTTTCGGCTGAAAGTACAATGGACATACATTTTTACACATATCTTGCAAAAAAAAAAAAAAACTTGAATATGGCCTAATTTTCAATAGTAATTTTGAATCGAGTCCTACTAACAGCCCTCGGACATTCCTTCCCAACTGTCCCAGCACTCTAACATACCTTCTAAGAAGTCACCTGAAGAGGGACAAAACAGGGTACCCTGGTGTACACGAGTAGGTAAAAGCTTTTTTTTTTTATAAAACAGTAAAGTTTGTTTTTTGTTATTATTGCTATTTTTGATTTCATTATTATTAATTGTTTGCATAGTCTAGTTCTATTTTTTATTGTCCTCCTTCGTAAATCAGTTTTTATAACTGAATAGGATGGACATTAAAAATAAATAAATAAACTCCTCCGAAAAATCATGCAAAACAATGTTTTCACCGAAATTGGCTTTTAGCGCATTATTGAATAGAATCCAATATCTAATCTAAAATATCCAATATCTTCATGTATTGATAAAAACAAAATGACATAGAAAGATTAGAAAAAGATTTTAAATTTTATAATCTATCAATAGATAAATTTGAAATAAAATAAGAGTTTTGTTGTAACGCGTAAAACATTTTATCTATCAACTGAGTAAGATAAAAACAGAATGACATGCAAACATTAAAACGCGTTTTTAAATTTTATAATCTAGCAGCAGATAAATTTGAAATAAAATAAAGGGTATTGTTTTTTGCGCGTAAAACATCTTATCTATGAACTGAGTGATATGAGCCGGACAACTTACTGTATCTTATGATAGTGTAAACTGATTCCTAAATCTGATTAAAAAACAAAACACATTGTTACCTTCTGATTTGTTTACAATAATTGTCGTAGGTTAAATTAAGATCGAGTATTCGATACAATTATCTTGAAAAGCGTTAGAATTTCAGAGTTTTTATTCGAATCTTTAAAACGCAATTAAGAATCAAGATTTTCGAATGACCTGAGGCTATTTCAAGATCTACAGTCATTCTGGTAAAAAATTACTTAAAAGTATTACGTTGGCATCAAACTATAGACAATTTGCGATATAATTCAAATTGTCTGTAATTTTATCCTGACATAGTTTCAACTTCGCAACCTTTTTTATTATTTGTGTAGTTCTTGATAATATCTAGCTGCTGCGATGACCCCAAAATTTTGATTTTGAATTTTCCTTTAATGAAAAAAAAATCTTTATATTCTCACGTTTTTCAAATTATTTGTACTGTATTGACCACGATAAATCACTATTAACTAAACAATTGTAATTGATTATTGATTAGACTAATCTATTGCTTCTAAATAATTTTAATAAAATATTTCCAAATAATTTTAATAAAATATTTCTAAATATTTTAATAAAATATTTCTATATATATATATATAGTTATTTTACTAAAATGCATTTTAGTAAAATAACTAAGGTGAATTATTTAGAAATATTTTATTAAAATTATTTAGAAATATTTTATTAAAATATTTAGAAATATTTTATTAAAATTATTTGGAAATATTTTATTGATTTATGATTTATAAATCACACGTGCATGTGACTTCCGTCAATCCATTTACAACTAAGTTTAATTTCAAATCTACTCTTGGTTTTTAGTTTTTACCTGATATGAATACGATAATATTAATGATTGCTAACCTATAAATCCAAACGCAGTACACACCACGCACTAATCGCAGCACAGTTCACACGCCGACTACTCCGGTCAAACAGGTAGACAAGTCAATCTAATGCAGAGACTGAGCGGAGGAAGGAACGCGTGCAGCTACCACGGAGATGCCCGGAACACTGGAGGATGATCGCCCCCCCCCCCCCCTCCCCCCCCCCTCCACCCCCCACCAGTAGTGACGTCACTGAGAGACTGGGCGCACTATCAGTACACTTCGCGGAACACCGGTCACTTGAACTCTCACTGCATTCTGGGTAGATGACCTTGAAGATATTAGATGATGAAGACGTCCCGTCTGGGATTAGTGTGTACGTGAACATTTTATTTTGCAAAGCTATCATTTTGTATGTATTTATTTATTTATTTAATTATATATTTATTTAATTTATTTATTTATTCATTCATTCATTCATTCATTCATTCATTCATTCATTCATTCATTCATTCATTCATTCATTCATTCATTCATTCATTCATTCATTCATTCATTCATTCATTCATTCATTCATTCATTCATTCATTCATTCATTCATTCATTCATTCATTCATTCATTCATTCATTCATTCATTCATTCATTCGTTCATTCATTCATTCATTCGTTCATTCATTCATTCATTCATTCATTTATTTATTCGTTTATTTATTTATATAGCCGTCCGCGGTGGCTCATGTAATTGAGCCACAGGTCCTATGTGTACGATTCGTAGGGACGCGGGTTCGAATCTCGCATAAGGCATATTAATCTTCAGTCTTCATCTATCACCCAGCATCGTCTCGAATAGCATGCTCACGTCTAGGCCCGGGGTAGAATAGGCCCAGGGTGACTGCCAGTCGTAAGAGGCGACAAAAGGAGATCTCACTCCCCCCCCCCCCCCCCTCCCCATGTCCCTTGCTGGACTCCCCTTATGACAACCCCCGCTATATGTATAATGGATCTGATTCGGAAGACTTTGTCCCTATGTCCTAAGCTGTCGAGTACGTCGTTAAACACCAAATAATCAATCATCATAGCCATCTGTATTTGCACTTCAAGTGAAGGGCATACTGCAGTTTTTTTTTATATAAAATGTCACTGTCATTAGGTATTTAACGGTTATAATTTCATTATAGTATAATTAACCTGTGAATTTCCACCAACAATTATCACATTAGGAAGTTATTTCTTACAATGAGCCGCCTGGAGTGAATGAGACGACGATCAGTAGAGTTATTCCCACATGTATAATAGCTCATTTAATTAATAAAAACACTACTTACTGTCTAGAACGCGTATTATTCATATCTAACGGGTAATTATATCAGACTAGTACCGAGTTTATCAAGTGAAATTATTAATTACTCTCTCTTTTCTTTTCATTCACCGCTTGGACCAGTTTCCACGCACATCGTGTCTATAACAGTCTCGTGGTCGCGTGGGGGAATAATTAGCAGGGCTACAAGGGCGTACTAGATCATCATTAGAGAGGACACCGGTTCGATTCCCGAATATTATTATTATTATTATTATTATTATTTTTATTATTATTACTATCATTATTATTATTATTATTATTATTATTATTATTATTATTATTATTATTATTATTATTATTATTATTATTATTATTATTATTATTATTATTATTACTATTATTGTTATTATTATTATTATTTTTATTATTATTATTATTATTATTATTGTTATTATTATTGTTATTATTATTTTTAATTGTTTATTCTTGTCATCACAAAACCACATATGTAAAAAGGGCAAAAAGGAAAAAAATTAAGTCTCTTGACAAGAAACGACGTCGACGCTAGCAAACATTATGCTAAAATTATAATAAAATTAAAAATTATATAAAATTATAATAAAATTATATTAAAAAATGTAAGAGGATTTTCTCAATAAAGTGAATGGAGGAATGAATCACATTCTGTACTACGTTTTTGGAATGTAGAGTACATTTCTAATAAAGTAAAGAGTACAAAATTAAGAAAATATATCAGATTGGTAAAACAAATATTAATTTTTTTTTACAAAAATTTGTGCTCGATGTGCCTTTTTTCAAGTGACAATAGATACCATACTTTATAGAGGGAGTTTGGATACTTTTGGTAGAAATGCCGCCTGAGGACCAATACAAGCATTCACCTACGACTGAGGACCGTGCGACTGAAATAAAAAACTTTCAGTCATGAATAATGAATATTGGTGACCGGAATCCGGGGTGGGAGGGGGGGGGGGGGGGGGGGGGGCATTATGTTTGATTGAAAAGATGATTTTGAACCGTACACAGTAAAAACTATTCTTAGTAACTGAATTCCTCTTGTAAAAGGTCGCCCCAATGTCGTGAGGGTAGTTAGACGGTTATAGAGCCAATCAACTTAATTAATGAAGCCGGATGAGAAGTCTTAATTTCAGTGCGAAATTTAAGAAAAGTGTAATTGCTACAAAAAACAAAAGAGTACTCGAATAAAACTGCAATAAATTACAATAATATAAACGCGAAGTACAAACTTAAGTTTTGTCCAAGGCGTGTGTGCTATTTAGAAAGCAGAAGGAATTTGAATTAAATGCCGAAAGTTGGGTGGTCGCTAGAGAAATATATAGCTCGATACATCTTTTGTTCTCGTGTTTAAATCCAGAAAAGTGTATATTACAAAAAGTATATTTTTATAAAAAATATTTGAACCGAAATAGTTTGCTTTTTGGTTCAGGTCGGATTGAAAAAGTATCGGTTTAATACAGTGGTTTGATGACATGAAGAACAATTAGAAGATATATTCACTCTACGAGCCCTCTAGTTGTTGTACGACGTGTTTGTTGTTGACCCTCCAACAATACCTTGGATTGGAAAATGATGCATCGTCGCTAAAAAATAATTAAACTTTTATTTATATTTTCGAGTGGTAGACACAAATTCCTGGAGCAAAACACCTAAGCGACGAGCATTTGTTTTTTGTTCATATTTTTAAACTACATTTAATATCAACATTTTGGAACTATGCGGGACTATACATATTATCAACATTTATATAGATAGTCCTTAAAAAGAAAAGAAAAAAATTATTCGTTTGGATCAAATTAGACAACTTTGGGTATTATTAAAATTGTCTAATTTGACACAAAGACAATCATGCAATTTTTAATTTTTCTTTTTTTTAAATTTGTAGACCTTGATCATGTCTAGCTTCCCATAATTGCAAAGTTTTATATTGAATATCATTCTGAACATCGGAACGAAAACCCATAAATTCTTACGCGTTGCGTTTTGAACACTTACAGAAACATATATTTTAGAGATACCGAATTCTCGAATGAAAATACATTTCATTGGGCAATTTGTTAAAATGTAATAGTTTTATTCTACGATTGTGTGTCGGGTTTGCCGGTGGCATAAATCGAACCCACACCCTCTTGCATCAGAGTACCGCCTTCTACAACTCAACCTCTTCCGTCAGTTCAATTACAAATAAATAAATAGGAATTGTTTATGACAATTTTCATTGCATTGTTCTATACTGTTAAGTGTTAACCTTTGATCTTTGCACAATTGAATGCGCACATGCAAGTTAACCCTGTCGCTTGATGCACTATTCACTGTCAGATTAAATTGCACAATTGCACATGAAATGAACTATATAATACTTTTTACGAGCTGGGTTAAGTGCACTCAATCATTTCTTGACTTTGATTCAAATGTATTGTTTTGTCCCCAAGATAAATCAATCTTGATTATTTCACAGTGGCACAATTTATGATAATTTCCATTTAATGTAACGAGACTTAATGGACGAGAAAATAACGGGTCTTTAACGATGCACTTAATAAAATTTACTGTACTTGTTATACACTCAAAGAATTTAAAAAAAAAGTTTGTATACTCGTCGATGGTGTTCGGAGCCTACAGGGTTGGTTGAGTCGCTTTAAATTAAAGTCCCCCACTGAAAATCAGTCTTGTTACTGAGTTGGTAGACTCTATAAATATGAATTTATTTATTTATTTTATTTATTTATAGTAAGAAAAATGCACAAGGCTAGATAAAAGATATTCAGCTGTATCTTAGATGTGGGACTCTAATTTGGATGGTCACCGGTTCGATACCGGCAACCGGCAATTTTTAAAGGGTTTTCCGGGGTTTTCCTCAGTCACAAGATGAATGCTGGGATTGAGTCCTACTAACAGTCCTTCCTTCCCAATTATCCACATAAGGAGCATCATTATCCGTAAGAATATAACGTAAAAAATGACATACCCCAATAATAATAATAAATCGAACCGTAAAATAAACTTTAAATCACTTACGTTTAACAAAACTTCACAAATATAAAAATAACCTTTGTCGGTTGAAGAGTAAAAGATCACACGGTTAAAAACTTTTCGATTTTCGAAAATGTTTATTTTCGGTCTAAACAAGAAAACAATAACACCACTAGAAAATAATCACTTAGAATTTGAAATATATAACGTTTTTATTCAAAAATAAAACACTGAAAAATGTTTTTTTTTTTATATGAAAGTTTTCGTTCAAAACAAAACACTGTCAGTTATTTTCAAACGACAAAAAATAGAACGTTTTCGTTCGATACGATATATCGAAGAGAGGAGCAGTATCGAATGACAACCACCTCACACGACGCGTGGATACAAACTGTTCGATTTGAAACCAACCGCCGCGCTTTCGAACCAACCGACTCATCGCCTGTACTACCCGTTCAACAACTATCGACCCTCAATACATAACAGGTATTCAAGGAATTTACAACGTACGCTAGCTACAGAAAATAAAACAAAACACGGGTGTTTATGAGTCACCGGTGCGGTATTTGGAATTGTTGTTACATAAAGCAATTAAACTGGAGGTTGGAGGAGCGACGGATTTAGGTCGTAGGATGAAACTCCAGCCACAAATTAAGGATTGTACAATCGGGTTTGTCCGATGGTTATTAGGTTTAAATATTACGAAATTTTCTCTTCGTTAATATTTGTGTTTGAAAAGGGAAAATTAGGAAATATTAGTCTGTTTTTTCCCTGTAAACGTACATGTTTATTTGGTAGTTACACAAACGATGCTTATATAAAGTTGATGATTCTCTCTGTATAAAGAGGAACGTTTATCTTTAAAAGTGCAACAATAGAAAAAGCAAATTATCTTCCACTACAATTAGGCTGTTTTCATTCAAATGTTTTATACAGCCGTATGATTCGTAAAACTTTCTAGTATTATCTTTTTTGTTTAAACACAAGTCAATATCATAGAATTATAATAAAATGTATTAAAAAATGTAAATAAATCATTCTAAAGTGAATATAATTTTCTTTATACAATACGTAATATCAAGATTAAATTACATATTGTATCCTTAGGTTGAATACAGCACATAAATGAAATATTATTACACTAAACAATATCAAAATATGTGTTTATTTATTCGCCTATGAGCATTGTTCATAAATACGGCCATGCATAGTATTGTATGGAAATCCATACATAGGTATCTTAGAACAAGGAAATATATATTTAGACATTCAAAATATTCACAAAATTCCTCTTTTATAAATAGGTCACCATACTATTATTTCCTACTCATTTCCTCGCTCACTAGACTGCAGAAATGACGTAAACCTCCAAACATCTGCCTGTCTGCGATACAAGAAACCTGTTCTTATGTTTTCATACATGTCTTTACCACCGCCTACATCCTTCGACTCAACTTTTACGATGCAAATGAAGATAATACGGCGGTGCTATGTTTACGAGTGTCTATAGCTATATAGCTATAGCGCTTTATGCAGCGCGGCCGAGCAATTCATAAACATTATACATTAGCTAATCTCCCATTGTGACACTTCGCGTCGTTCATTGCTAGTTGTATTATCTCGCTACATGCATTTAATGTCACTCATTAAGTATGCTAGGCGGTGGTTTTATCACGGGTTAAGATATTACAACACAACAGATAGTAAATATAGATAGAGGTCCCCTAGTATTAGACATATGAGTTTTTGTAACAGACGGTCTTCAAGGTAAGAGGGTGGATTAAAAGATAAAATAAAATAAATAAAATAAATTCACATTTAGAGTCTACCCACTCAGTAACTAAACTGATTTTCAGTGGGGGACTCTATAATTTAAAGTGACTAAACCAACCCTGTAGGCTTCGAACACCATTGACGAGTGAGCGATAACCAATCAAAGATCGATATTTCAAATACGAAACATATGAATCAGTTATTGGACAGTGCGAACACCTGCGGACAAATGCCAGAATCAACAAGGCCGATTCAGAACAACATTGAATTTATTGAGTGCTTCGTTGCTAGGACGGCTCCAAATGTCATAATGTCAATATTACTATGTAATGACAAATGAGAAAAGAACACATTGTTACTTTAATTTATTCGTTTTTATTCTTTATTTTTGTTTCAGTCATCGGGTTATACTGTTATATTACTCTTTCAATGCTACTATCTCGCTACATACTTTAATGCCACTCATTAAGTATGCTGTGGTTTTTGTCACGGGTTAAGATATTATGACACAATAGACAGGATAGATAGAGGTCCCCTAGTATTAGACATGTGTGTTTTTGTGACAGACGGTCTTCAAGGTAAGAGGGCGGAGAATTAAAAGGTAAGTCATTATGGGATAATTGCTGATGTAATGTGTTATAAAAAATGTCACTTTTTGTTAATTTATTCGGCCTTATTCTTTGTTTTGGTTTCAGTTATTAGGTTATATTGTTCAATTAGTGTATTGAATTATAATATATTGTATTATTATATTATAATTATTATTTTATTTCTGTTATTTTTTCTTGTTCTTGATTTATTTTTTTATATAACAGTAGTTTGTTGTTATTGTTATTTATGATTTCATTATTATTATTAATAGTTTTCATAGCCTAGTTCTTTTTGTTGTAATCCTATGTAAATCAGTTTTTTTAACTGAATATGATAGACATTAATTAATATATAAATAAATAAATGAATATATTTTCACAAACTTGTTTTGATTTATTGTATGTTTCTGTGCCTATCAATCAGTTATTTCAATTACTTTATTGCTCGTTTGACTAACAATTTAAAATGGTCAACGGCCCTATTTCCTATTACTGTATCAAATTATATTCTTACAAACTTGATTTGCTTCCAATGTATGTTTTTGTGCCTATATTAAAATCAGTTATTTCAATTACTTTTATTGTTCATGTTTGACGCACTTTATTTGAGTTTTATTGTTCTAAGGTTGGTATTTCGCCAACCTTTTGTTATATCTGTATGTTGGTGATCAGGGTAACACATTTAACACTGAGAATTATCTGCAAAACATTGCTAAATGATTATATTATACACTTCCAAACGATTGTATAGCTTGAATGGTTTGGTTAACTGTGAACAGCAGTGGAAGTGGGCAAAAGGCCCCTATGATATTTAGATTTTCGGGAGTTTTGCATTAAAATATTTCATTTTCTAGGAAGTCGTTTAGACTTTAGAAAATAGAATTTATTCAATTAATAAAAGTTGTAATTATTGTCTGAAAACTAAGTTGCATGGACTGACGATTATTGCAGTTGCAGTGGGACATTGTATCATTCCTTATGTAATTATATAAGCATGTATAATTTGCATAAAAAGGTATTCAAATCTCTTAGTTTAAAATCCAAAGCTGTAAAACAATGCTGATTTATTTTATAAATATAATATTTCTGGCGTAGTATTTGGTCCAATAGATACATCTCGTGAAAATATTTAGTTTTTATTCTTATTGGCTACTCATTACAACGCAATAATAGATACTCTTAACACAGCAATACAATTCAAAATAGGTATATAGTAGTCCTCATTTCTGTAGAGCGCTTTCTCGAGCTCTATTCACGAAGGGTTACATGCCCGTTTAACTTCGCACAATGAGCTTCTCCGCGGGCGGGCGCACAGTCAAAGATGCTACTACTGTCACCAAAAGGGGCAAAAACACAAATTTACAAAACAAATTCTTGACCGGTGTCAAAGCAATCGTCTGCCTTATTGTAGCTGTGACGAGTACATGACAGCGAGCTCTATTCAAGAAGAACTGAAAGGAACCGCTAGCGCTCTACGAAAATGATGGCTACTATACCTAATTTTTACAAGAGATAAGCCAGAATAATCTCATTCAATAGAAATGGATAGATTAAGAGAAATATAAACTTCAATAATTTGTTTTTGTATTGTGATCAGAAAATATATAATTTTTCGTCATTTTTTTTTTTAAATTTTTTTTACAAAATATAGGTCATAAACCTATAATTATAAAACATTAGTTTAAATTGCAAACCTGCAACCAACTGCATATGTCATGTCATTGCTAATAAGCTTTCGCTACCGACACAAACCGCAAAGATAAAAACCGCCAGACTTTCTTCGTCTTTGCACCGCACCACAAGTTTCTTCTCATGGAAATTCCTGGTAATGACTGGATGACGTCACCTGTTCTGTGATTGGTCGACACCGGACATCGGATGACGTAATCTTCTCGAAACCATTCAGTCGCGGTCAGGGAACTCGGACCATAGAATCATTACTACACTCATCTTGTTTCGAGCGAGACGAGGCTAAGCGCGACGATGATGTCAGCCGCGGCAGTGGTGTATTTGGGGCGGGGCGCGCCGCGGTACATTTTCGTATCAAATTTTGACATTATCACTGTTTTTTATGTTATTATAATTAATGGTATCTCACTTAAACTGATCATTTTCTCTGTAATATTATTACCATTGTTCCATTATCCAACATAATTCCATCATAATTAAATCAACAAGTACAGTTCTCCCCCCCCCCCCCCCCCCCCCCGGTAATAGTTCTGGATTGTTCACGGTTATGAACAATGTTGTGTGCCCGTTGAAGAGAGCTGATTAGCTCCCGAGATATTGCGTCGTTTTATAAGTATTTAATTATTTAATTGACAAGGAACAGTGGACAGTCTTATATTTATATTTACACAAATGTTGGGGGGTTGACCGCTCTGGCAACATTATTTTTACTAATACACCACTGTATAAGCGGGATATTGTCTGTAACTGCCGACGGATTATACATCACATAATATTGGTGTTTCATGTTTGTATTGAATTTTATTTTATTTACCAAACAATAAACAGTACAATGCACATATACAAGAAAAATGGAAAACGGTACAAATTAACATATGCGTAAGGAAGTACCCTTACGCCGCGGGTACTCGGAAATAATACAATACAAATACCTACAACTAAAACATCAAAAGAATTAACATAACATTACAAACAAAATTAATATATTTTGTTGTTTATAAATACCATTTTTTTTTAATTACTCCACATAGATTAAAAATAAATAGCGCGGTAGACGTTGTGATTTTTTTTCTGTTATTTTTTTCGATTTTGTGATTTTTTTTACCATCCCTATTTCTTTAATTATTTTTTTACATTTTTCTTAAGTGTACACCGATTTTTTTGGTTGTCAACTCCTCGGTTTTTAGAAAAGTAGTTTTCCTTTGATTCTCCTTGAAACAAAACTGTGCACAATTTAAAATACAAATTCTTTCTTAGAGAGTAGAAGACTCTTATTTCTGTTATGTTATGTATTTTAATATATCTTTTGTATTTTCTTACTTAAATTCGCCCATTTTTCTTATCATATTTTTCTTGTATGTTGGAACTTTGTGTTTAAACTGATTGCATGTAAAAGAAAAAAAGGAAAAATAAAGACACCATTATTATTAAAAGAACACGTATACAAACAGCATCGAATAATGCGGGATTCGAAACCACGCCCCTTGTTTTTCTCTAATTACAAGACACTCGTTATCTTGCACGTGACTGTACCACTGCATCACCACCCTATCACACACATTCACACAATAGGCCGGTGTAACAAGACCCAGTGTATTACCATAGCATGCGCAAACACTATCGACTTTCATCCGTGTGCAAGTGAGTGATTCATATAAGTGGCCGGAAACCGGCTGAGTAGGTTTACGTATCATTGGCGACATGACACAAGGGCCAGATGCACAGAAAGAAGCCATTTTACCCCCCCCCCCCCCCCACCCCATTTGGCCCATTTGCAGCCTTGAAGTATTTAATTTAACATTATATATAACATTATATAACATTACCGCTAAAACATGCGTCCAAACTTACACTCCTCACGCCTAAGCTGATGATAGGATTTCTCTCTAATTTTACGTCGGAGTATAAAAGTGTCAAACTTCTATAGAAAAGAGACATTTTTGAACAATACACATTGATTGAATAAAAAATTTAAAAAAACACATTATTAAAATGTATTAAAATGATACAAAATATAATAAGGAAAAATATTAAATTGACTTAAGCGGAAATACACACAAGTGTGAACAGAAAAGTTTTCAACAATCAAGTTGTTACTTTTAGGTTTACTTTTGTTTTAGTTTTTTTTATTGAACGTACGTTTAAAACGAATCTTAAGCAGAACAACCCATGATGATTTATCATAGAGATAGGCCGCAACAATTTCACGCAAAGAGAAGCGCATTTTAATATGTGATGTGAATAATCCATATTAATTAATTAATTAAGTGAGAGGCAAATTACAATGTTTAAACTTTAATCTTCTCACAGTCATACCAAAATAACAATACCGACGAAACCACTTTCGCCCCTCACCAATAGAAATATGAGAATATAATATAGACACACAGACACACACCGAAAATTGAAACAAACTCCATGGAGTGTAATTCATTTTGACCTAGATTTTTCTTGCACCCGACTTGAAGAAAGTAATTTATATGTTAATGTCTTCGTTCTCCCGGCTACTCACAATAGTATAGTCGCGTATTGTGTTCTGTAAGTTATCCCACCTCAAGTGAAGTTGTCCTGTAAATTAGCTTGATGTTGTTGTAAGTATAGAAAGCTGTACCGTCACCCACGCACGTGGTCTGGGTATAGTATGTTCGCTGTAAGAGCCACATGTTTTATGTCCCCATACCTTGGCTTATATCCACCGCGTTACAAGGTTCAATATTTTCGTCAAACTTGTTGAATTCAAGGACGAAAACTTATCAATTAAAACTAGCTATTTTTGCATTTTTCTAACCAAACTAATTTCATTCGGTTTTGTTGTTGAATTCAAAAGTTTTTCTCAAGTATTGGTACAAACTCATACAAATGGTTATTTAGTTTGTTAATTTTTAATTTTTTATATTTTCATTTTCATTTTTTATAACATTAATGCTATAGTAATAGTGGCATCAATACGGACAAAAGTAGTCCTTACTAAATTCCAATTTAAAAAGCTTATTTATGTTAATTCTATTTAATAATTAACATTTGTAGTCTTAAATTGTACATATGTCAGTAAGTGTAATCACTGGGCTCCGGTACTTCTTTGCAACCACTTTCATCACTGTCTCTACCTAAACCTCTTGCGTGCGTCAGCTTTAGTGCAGGTTAGGAGGTAAAGTGGACCATTCTTATGACATTTACATTTACTTGTTGTATATTATTGTATCGCTCAAGTGTTCAGTACAAGATCACCTATAGCTAGTGTATCTCCAGTGGCGGCTCATCCGTAAGGGTACACGGGCACGTGCCCCCCTCTCCTCCCGCCCTACCCTTTTTAAATTTCAACTGATTTTTGGCGTACCCATTTTAAACCCCACGAACCACCACTGCTGTATGTATAGGGAGTATTCACGTGACGTCACATCGGCCATATTGGAGGCCACCTGTCCTATAGTACTATTTCAAGTTTCATTTAGCTGTCAATAGAAAACGAATAATATTGTTTACGGGGAAATATGACAAGTTTGAACACGTATATCCCCCAATAAAGTGTACGAAAATGATTATTGTATGCTTTTGTAAACGATTAAAAGTGTAATCGAGACAAAAGAGTTTGTTTATGTGGATTTTAAATGATAATAGCAAACCAAAGTTAGAGAACAGTTGAATTTGCATCAAACACCAGCTGAAACATAGTAACAATGAACTATCAATCACATGCCATTGTGGCCTCCAATGTGGCCACCATGCGCAATGTGTGAATAGAGTATATTAGTGTGACGTCACGATTCCCGTGTCAACTAATGACGAACCGTATTTGTGACTCTAAACAATCATGACAGTTGACAATTGACAGATAGTTTTGTTTTTGCAAACATTGTAGCGAGGGTTATCCGTTCAGATATTTCGTTTTCCTTAACACGAAACAGTAAAAAAAGTTGATTAAATTGATAAGGCAAGTATTGTAATGCTACAATTACTACTTTAAATAATATCTACTTTTCAGAAAGTTGTTTGGAGTCAGATAGCTCGTCCGCCATTTAATCTGACGTCATCACTAATACAGTCTATATACACCCTATACATCACTTCCTTTTAATTACAAGCTGCACAGTAAGTGCGTGAACTACGACCTGTACTGTACCTAACAAGATCTATGCACTTTCACTGCACACGTGGTTCTCTACACACTTAAAACACCTGGGAAACTGAAAACTGCTGAAGTGAGTTGTTTATACAAACGCGAACAAATCGTTTTAACGTTTCACACGAATGAAGTTAAACGGTTCGCAAAGTGTTTGGTTTTTATCTTCCGAGCTAAGTTCTCAGACAATGTCGAGAAACGCAATCAAATGAATGAAATATGGTTCTAGTCAGTCATTGTTACAAGTACACGTGCAGGAGTACTGTTACTCTATTCTATAGCTAAGGGACAATATGTTGTATGTCTTGCTAATGCGAACACCTGTCTTTATGAAAAAATTAAGACTTACTTTCTTTGTGGGCAAACGACACAAAGTATGGGAGTCTATATATATATTGTTACCAAGAATAATGTATTGTCTCCATAACTTAAACACTCTGTGTAAAAAATTGACTAACGCATAGGTGATGTTTAGTTGTCATTGTTGAATATTTGAATTGTTGAACCTTTGTTGAACCTTTGTTGAATCTTTAATGGTCCAACCTCAATCAATAGTATAGATTAGTAGCGCTGGCTTTGGTTGATTTTCTGTTTACACTAATAATAAATATTTCAAATGCCTAATTGTCAATTGAAATAAAATTTAAAATACATATTGTTTACTCAACAATGTTTCGATTTCCTGTAGGTCTACATTCTACAAGTTGTTAAAAATTCCACTAACTAATCAATCTATGATAAAGATGTAAACGGTGAATTTGGAACCATCATAGAAACGAAGTAATGGTATACCGAACTGAAAATCAGTTCTTGTATGTGTGAGTAGATTTAAAATACCAATCTCATATATTCAATAATTTCATTTAAGAAGTATATTTAGGGAAAACGGCTTTTTAAATCTGATAAAATATCTCTGTACCAGTAACAGTGAAACCACATAAAACAAATTCACTGCGTGGGGTGATACGTAGATATAACTTCCAGAGAGAAGAAGTTCTTGCGGCTGAGTAGGCAGACCGACATATACAAGTTATAATCACTGATCTGCATTCCGCTCAAGATACAGTTCGTAGTAGCTATGAAAGTCGTTATAACTTTAGAAAGATTTTCTTTTTATAATGACTTTCATAATTATTTCATTTATTATTCTGATTTGTGATAAAAGGGACTTGTTTGCGCTCTCTTCTGCAAGATTAATTTTCATCCAGTAATAAATGTAATATCAAATTTGATTGTTAGTACTTAGTAGTAATGCTTGATGTAGTGTGCTCACAATGGCATTACCAAATAATAATAATCAAAATAATAATAATCATCATTTATTGGTCCAGATTGACTCTACATGAGCATTGGATAAGTCGGTAATGTACAATTGCATCAGTATAAACAAAATACATCTACAACACATATACAAGTATATCATCCATATAGTTAATACTTAGTACAGCTCTAGTTAAACATATCGTTTAATTTAAATAAAGGTTGTTTGTTGGTCCAGTGGTTAGCATACCTTCTTCCAATGCAGAAGGTCCTGGGCTCCAATCCCGCTTCAGGCAAAAGTTTTTAACTTCTAATATGGATTGAATTCCATCACTTCTTGGCTAAGGAACAAGTAAACGGTGACTTCGGAGCCGTCCTAGCAACGAGGCGCTCAATAAATTCAAAGTTGTTCTGAATCTGCCTTGTTGTTTCTGGCATTTGTCCGCAGATGTTCGCACTGTCCAATCACTGATTCATATGTTTCATATTTGAAACACAGATCTTTGATTGGTTATCGCTCACTCGTCGATGGTGTTCGAAGCCTACAGGGTTGGTTTAGTCGCTTTAAATTAAAGTCCCCCACTGAAAATCAGTTTTGTTACTAAGTGTGTAGACTCTATAAATAGTATTGTTTTTGTATTTAAATGTGTACTTGTACTTGTTTTCAACATCCATCAAATCTAGATTTTATTCAGGTTGTTATACGTCTTAATAAATCGTGCAACAAAAATTAATATAACGGGAGAAGATAGTATCAGTTACATTAAGTTTCACCACTGTAGAGAAGGAACACGAATGATATTGTAATTTTTGTAGTTTACTGTGTGTATGTTCCCCCCACATCCCCCCCCCCCCCCCCTCCCTCCCTATAATAAACTATCATCCCTCTAAGCCTTTCACATTCGAACAGTTTTGTTTTCTATTGGTGTCTCATTATATTCGTTTGTATGGGCCCGTAGTAGCTAATGAAGCTAAGCAAAGAAGATCAACTATACTAAAAATTAATTTTGCGCGGCTTAACAATGAATCACCCTATACATCCCGAATTATGTCTGAAAACGACACCTGCTCTACACTATCGAAAGTTGTTTAAACCTTCCTTGTTCTCACACATTACATTGTCTTAGTCACATCAAGCATTTCCCCTCGCGGCGGTCAGCCGATGTAGGTTACGCTATCAATTAGTCTCGGGTAGTAGACTACTATACCGGCAGGTGGGCGTAGCCTGGCATGTGTCATGTAGTGGTCAGATGGGCTAGAAGCGAGTAGGCACTGCAAGCATACTTAGTACGTCTCGTGGGTGAGGTCTCATTAACACTGTGCGAAATTTTAATACATGAATAAATAAATAAATAATTAATTAATAATTATTATTAATTATATAAACACAAATAATTAATTGATTAATTAATTATTCATTATTAATTAATTAATAATTATTAATTATATAGTTAAAAGTAGTTAATTAAGTGATTAATTAATAAATGAATAAATAAATAAATAAATAAATAAATAAATAAATAAATAAATAAATAAATAAATAAATAAATAAATAAATAAATAAATAAATAAATAAATAAATAAATAAATAAATAAATAAATAAATAAATAAATAAATAAATAAATAAATAAATAAATAAATAAATAAATAAATAAATAAATAAATAAATAAATAAATAAATAAATAAATAAATAAATAAATAAATAAATAAATAAATAAATAAATAAATAAATAAATAAATAAATAAATAAATAAATAAATAAATAAATAAATAAATAAATAAATAAATAAATAAATAAATAAATAAATAAATAAATAAATAAATAAATAAATAAATAAATAAATAAATAAATAAATAAATAAATAAATAAATAAATAAATAAATAAATAAATAAATAAATAAATAAATAAATAAATAAATAAATAAATAAATAAATAAATAAATAAATAAATAAATAAATAAATAAATAAATAAATAAATAAATAAATAAATAAATAAATAAATAAATAAATAAATAAATAAATAAATAAATAAATAAATAAATAAATAAATAAATAAATAAATAAATAAATAAATAAATAAATAAATAAATAAATAAATAAATAAATAAATAAATAAATAAATAAATAAATAAATAAATAAATAAATAAATAAATAAATAAATAAATAAATAAATAAATAAATAAATAAATAAATAAATAAATAAATAAATAAATAAATAAATAAATAAATAAATAAATAAATAAATAAATAAATAAATAAATAAATAAATAAATAAATAAATAAATAAATAAATAAATAAATAAAGAACTTTATTGTATTTTTCCTACCTCATGACAGGAGAGGATGGCCAGTGTAGGGTCAGACATGCCCGTACCCTAAATTACCCTAACATTTCATTTTACTCATTTAACATGAAACATTGTACAACGAATGTAGGAGCCCCTAGAGTAGGCAGCCCGCCACACACGGCTGCAACACAAGTTGTTGATATCAGGCGCACAACAACAATAATAAGTAATAACTATTGAAGACAACCTGTTGACACAGCCATGCCTCACAACGTACTTGGCTTCCATACGTCGAGTGTTTGGGCTTGCATTGACTGACCATTGGACCAGTGGCGTGCCGTGACTTTTCTAATGGGGGAAGCAACTACTTTTTTAAGTAATCCCTTGGCAATGGCACTTGTGAGACCCCCCCACCTAATACATGCATGGGGGGTCTGGGGGGTGCCCCCCAGTCAATGCGGGTCCGGGGCGCATAGCCCCGGAAGTTTTTGGATTATCGTGATTGCCGTAAGAGCCTTTTAACGAGTTTTAGGCAATTTACCATAAGAAATTTAAGAACAAAAATCTGATCCATTATAAAATATCAGTGCTAAAATGCCGAGTGCATTTTTTGGTTTTTGAATTGAGATTTGGCAGAGCTGGTGTTGGTCGGCCACTCTCAATAATAGCACATTTTTCTTGAAAAGATCGAGTGCTAAATGGGCGCGCAAATAATTCATCGATTACATAACATTCAATCATGTTCATGGTTATTGAAAGTTGATAGTACAAATTCAGAAAGGAGTGCACATTCGCGCTAGACCTAGATCCTCCACATCCGCGCTAGACCTAGATCCTTGGCCCACAGCAAGCGATCCGATCGAGCTCGCAGACTCGGAAGCAATCCTTCATATTGCTTATTCGCGCGTAGATGAACAACACACCAAAGGTTTGTCACACACTACAATTATACTCAAATAATCAACTAATCAATGTAGAATCGCATTCCTTCTCACACTGAATGAATTTAGAAAATAAACGAAACGGTTTTACGGTTATAAAGAGGTAAAAACACGAACAACTATCAAACCCACGTGTGTCTCGGAACAGTCTGGCTTACGGGTGCCGGGTGGAGGCAATCCGAGGCATTGCTTCCACTCGGCTTTTCTTCGTCAACCCTCGGCGACCCTCGTCGCTTGGCCCACAGCGAAGGCCTGGCGCTCAAATTCAAACGCGTAGAATATGGTACAAGGATTTTTCATTGCGCTGTCAGTTATTTCGCATTATTCGGGTAGTTAAGTTTGGTTCATTAATTATGTTTTAGTGTTACTGGTAAGCGATATTGTTAACCAGCATTGAGGGTATACATAGGTAATTTAGTTAAAAATAAAATGGAAGCAATGCTTCCATTGCTTCCATGGACGGCACGCCACTGCATTGGACTTACAATAGTAACTTCGTTACTGGACCTCAATCAGCTAGTAAATCAATGTATGGTACCACTTAAATAGCTACGGAAGAAGGCAGTGGGCAGCCATTTTAACACTCAAGTTTCTGGTTTTGACATTGTTCACATTGTTGTTGTGACTGTTGATGTGTCATTGCCTAGCGATAGGGGCTAAAATGGCGGACAGTATCAAAAACCGGAAATTGGAATCGCAGACGCGTATTCCAACCATGTTGCACATCCAGATAGTTGTAAGTCCATGGACTGACCATCACTGACAACACAAGTTAGTATCGCGGCCACTATGAGCAGCACTGGAGCAAGACACTGGATCCAATCCGGCCACAGACGATATTCTTTTACAAATATATGTATATTGTCATCGGAAATGGACAAGCAAAATTTGAAGAAAATCAGACCGGTACAAATGGGTCAACAACAAAAATTTGAATTTAAAATCAAATTCTGATTTTTGCATAAGCAAAACAAAACAGTTATAACCATTTCATTTTGGCGAACCAACTTAATGCCAAATTAAAATCTCTTTCTTAAGTGTGGATTGCTATGTAAATTATTAGTATTACACTATATATTTATGGAAATATGGTGTCCGCCAACTCTATATAATATCACATCCTGAATCTTTGCACTCAGTTTCCGCAGCTAGCTTCACGTCGCTGTACCATCCGCATGTGTCTCGAGCTGTCAAAAGTGACACGTCTGAAGCTAGCAGCTAATTTTAGGTTTTATTGACTTGGTTCGTGGCCGCACAGAGAGGGTATTGTATATTTCCTGGTCTTGAAATAGACGCTGATTTGTTTACGTTTACGATGCGCACTTTTTACGAAGTTCAACGAATTTGTGAGATGTTGTTTTAAATGAACCGGAACTAAAAGGGAATTAGGGTCAGATTAATTTTTAATGTAGACCTGTTCGTCTGGAGTAGAAGAAAATGGCATGTCGTTAAAAGTACAAATAAAATATTTCATATTCGTGTTATTGGCTGTCCAGCCTGATAGAGCTTTGTTTTGAACCAAACAAATTTTGAATCAAAAATAACTTATAATTTATATTGTGTACATAGGCTTTTAATGTATCACCTTGTTAAAATATATTGGACGACTTTGTATTTCGAACTACTTTCAACAAACGATATTCATTGATTTAGCACCTATCACCAACCCTTCGACAGGAGTAGGCTATACGTACAGTTACCACTTACCAGATATCCCCTCATCGCGTCTTCATCACCATTCATCAATCAATCACCATAGTATATAAAATGTGTACTAGTGAGACTTCGGTCCTGCATGTTGTAAATATAGAATACATCAATCTATAGCACAACACGCTAAATTTATACATTTTTTCAACAAATAGTTTGAACCCGCTCCGCAAAGTAACTCAACTAAAAATTCATCCGTTCACTTATATCAGCCACGGATCGAGTTAATCCACCACGTGATTACGATGAATCCAGTTAAATCGATTGAGTTGTTTTGATCTGGTCTAGTTCTCGAAAGCACCCCAGGGTGTGATGACGTGATTAACATGGCAACAGGTACGGCGGGAAAAGCAGCACGCAACACGCAAGGATGTAGTAGGTAACTTGTTCCGTATCGCCTTGCAGTTACAAGATCACAGTGGCAATGCCAATAAACAAGCCCACTCACAAGCTCAATATGGGCGGAAATACCTCAACATGTGTATTATCATTGAGTTTATTAGTGTAGGGTAAGGATGCGCGCTGCAGCTCAGTTAATACATATTTAGAAGGCTACTAACTTGTATTCACCATGGCAACGACCAATGGGAAGCCTGCATGGCATGGATAAAACACGAAAGTAGCTTACTAAATATTTATCTAGAGATCATCAAGGTCTACTTGATCTCCGCCTAGCGGAGGCTCGTCGAACTCGCAAGTTAGTCGTCGCAGTCCGTTCCACAATGTTAAACCAAATACCTTACTAGAATTCTAGTAAGGTATTTGGTTAAACATCACATGTTATTCAAACGGGAGAAACGTTAAAGATACCATTTGAAGTGATCTGTCAAAATCATTTTGGCCTCAAAATGACTTATTATCACCACGCTATTCTAACACTAATTCATTGCATTCGATCAAAATGTCTAATTAAAGTGTTTTATTTATTAGTTTACATGAGCTAGCCGACATGGTTCGACGGGCCTCTGCTAAGCGGAGATCAAGTAGACCTTGGAGTTCATAATTCATCGAGTTTGGCCACTGAGTAACGAATGTAGCGCTATTTTCAAACGCGGAATGAAATTTTCACCAATAAGTTGCTGAATCTGGCTACATATAGCACTGTATGTACTAACACACGGTGCCTATCAACGTAATCATAATGCTACGTTTACGGCTACGCGTTGCGAGCGAAGCGAGGGCGCGAGCTCCAATCAGCGGCCGAGTTTCATGCAAACTCGGCCACTGATTGGAGCTCGCGCCCTCGCTTCGCTCGCAACGCGTAGCTGTAAACCCACCATAACTCATCTAGATAAGAGAAATGGTATAAGTTACCAGATTTAGCTAATTGATCTATTTGTACAGACAAGGGTAAATAATCAAAGCTATCTAGATAATTGGGACTAACCCTGATTATAATGAAATTGTGTGTGGTAAAAAAAATCTTCAATTGGGCCAATGCTAGAGCATCACTTGGCGTACTCCACTCATACAATGCCAACGATACCTACTCAGTGCATTCCATACATTCATACCGATCACTAAAATAACTTCGCCCCAGACATAAGAAACGAGTAGGCGGTGCAATTGTTCTCTCTCTCCGCGTTGTCATCTCTTTCCTTCCAACTGCTCTGGTACTAATAATTACCTACGATCTTCTGATTCATTTCATTCCGTGTTTATTTTCAAATTAATTGTCAGGCCGACTGAAGGGGAAACCGATATAAATGCATCCTCGACGTGTTATTCTGCTCAACGCTCATCGTTTATAGCGAGTTACTGCAATTACGTTGCTAGGTACAATGGCAGTACCGAGAGCTTGAGGTGAGTTGGTAATAAAATGTAGGACTGTCGGCCAAGAGAAACGGTTTCTGCAGCGAGGTAAAGACCGGGTAGGAAACATGTGGTTGTCACAAAACCACCCACAACACAACCTTGTCTCATACCAACTTCAGATTTTTATCAACTGCCGTTTTCATGCACGCTGTTTTAACAAAAAGGAAAATATTCCTGGCGTTCTTTTACACTGCGTTGTTGATCCCGAGAGCTATGCTTCTGGTAGGGCTGCCCTAGCCGGACAGGTCGAGAGGGAGAAGCCAGACGAATGGCAGTCCACGTCCTCCCATTTCTCTTTTTCTCCCATTTATGCCCTATGAGTTTTCCTTTTCTCCAAACACCCACCTATGTCATATTATGATCATAGTTGACGACTAGGCCTACGGATCGTTAAACAAATAACAAATAACGTCCTATTTGTCATTTTCTTTCAATCACCCCTCGACGTTATATGCCCTAGTTGTCGAGTACGCCTTCAAATAATAAATAAATAAAATGAATAAGTAAATTCGTATTTATAGAGTTGATCCATGCACTCAGAAAATAATATATAAATAAATAGTTGCGTCTCTGGGAGAGCTTAACATGACTGTGTTTCTGTTGTCCTTGCAGCTAGGCCTAGGCCAGGCTTGGTCCGGCCCAAGACATCTAGCCTACATACAACAAGTGGGTGTTCCACACAGTAGGCGGACATATACAGTCTTAACATCTGTTGTCCTCGCAGCTAGGCCTAGGCCAGGCCTGGTCTGGCCCCAGACATCTAGCCTACATACAACAAGTGGGTGTTCCACATAGTAGGCGGACATATACAGTCTTAACATGTGTTTCTGTTGTCCTCGCAGCTAGGCCTAGGCCAGGCTTGGTCCGGCCCCAGACATCTAGCCTACATACAACAAGTGGGTGTTCCACACAGTAGGCGGACATATACAGTCTTAACATGTGTTTATGTTCCTCTCGCAGCTAGGCCTAGGCCAGGCTTGGTCCGGCCCAAGACATCTAGCCTACATACAACAAGTGGGTGTTGCACAGAGTAGGCGGACATATACAGTCTTAACATGTGTTTCTGTTGTCCTCGCAGCTAGGCCTAGGCCAGGCTTGGTCCGGCCCAAGACATCTAGCCTACATACAACAAGTGGGTGTTCCACACAGTAGGCGGACATATACAGTCTTAACATGTGTTTCTGTTGTCCTCGCAGCTAGGCCTAGGCCAGGCTTGGTCCGGCCCAAGACATCTAGCCTACATACAACAAGTGGGTGTTCCACACAGTAGGCGGACATATACAGTCTTAACATGTGTTTCTGTTGTCCTCGCAGCTAGGCCTAGGCCAGGCTTGGTCCGGCCCAAGACATCTAGCCTACATACAACAAGTGGGTGTTCCACACAGTAGGCGGACATATACAGTCTTAACATGTGTTTCTGTTGTCCTCGCAGCTTGGCCTAGCCCAGGCTTGGTCCGGCCCAAGACATCTAGCCTACATACAACAAGTGGGTGTTGCACAGAGTAGGCGGACATATACAGTCTTAACATGTGTTTCTGTTGTCCTCGCAGCTAGGCCTAGGCCAGGCTTGGTCCGGCCCAAAACATCTAGCCTACATACAACAAGTGGGTGTTCCACACAGTAGGCGGACATATACAGTCTTAACATGTGTTTCTGTTGTCCTCGCAGCTAGGCCTAGGCCAGGCTTGGTCCGGCCCAAGACATCTAGCCTACATACAACAAGTGGGTGTTCCACACAGTAGGCGGACATATACAGTCTAAACATGTGTTTCTGTTCTCCTCGCAGCTAGGCCTAGGCCAGGCTTGGTCCGGCCCAAGACATCTAGCCTACATACAACAAGTGGGTGTTCCACACAGTAGGCGGACATATACAGTCTTAACATGTGTTTCTGTTGTCCTCGCAGCTTGGCCTATGCCAGGCTTGGTCCGGCCCAAGACATCTAGCCTACATACAACAAGTGGGTGTTGCACAGAGTAGGCGGACATATACAGTCTTAACATGTGTTTCTGTTGTCCTCGCAGCTTGGCCTAGGCCAGGCTTGGTCCGGCCCAAGACATCTAGCCTACATACAACAAGTGGGTGTTCCACACAGTAGGCGGACATATACAGTCTTAACATGTGTTTCTGTTGTCCTCGCAGCTTGGCCTAGGCCAGGCTTGGTCCGGCCCAAGACATCTAGCCTACATACAACAAGTGGGTGTTCCACACAGTAGGCGGACATATACAGTCTTAACATGTGTTTATGTTCCTCTCGCAGCTAGGCCTAGGCCAGGCTTGGTCCGGCCCAAGACATCTAGCCTACATACAACAAGTGGGTGTTCCACACAGTAGGCGGACATATACAGTCTTAACATGTGTTTCTGTTGTCCTCGCAGCTTGGCCTAGGCCAGGCTTGGTCCGGCCCAAGACATCTAGCCTACATACAACAAGTGGGTGTTCCACACAGTAGGCGGACATATACAGTCTTAACATGTGTTTCTGTTGTCCTCGCAGCTTGGCCTAGGCCAGGCTTGGTCCGGCCCCAGACATCTAGCCTACATACAACAAGTGGGTGTTCCACACAGTAGGCGGACATATACAGTCTTAACATGTGTTTCTGTTGTCCTCGCAGCTAGGCCTAGGCCAGGCTTGGTCCGGCCCAAGACATCTAGCCTACATACAACAAGTGGGTGTTGCACAGAGTAGGCGGACATATACAGTCTTAACATGTGTTTCTGTTGTCCTCGCAGCTAGGCCTAGGCCAGGCCTGGTCCGGCCCCAGACATCTAGCCTACAGACAACCGCAGGGTGCAGCAGCTCGCAGCAACATGGGCGAGTTTGTGTCGGTGTTCTTCCTGACAGCCGTCATCGCCATCGTTCTCCTCATACACGCCATTAGGAACCTTTATAATAAAGTGAGTAGGCCTACAATAGTTGAGAAACTGTAAGAATGACGGCCCCCTCCTTAGACCCTATCCCCTCCACTGCTACCCAACCCCCCTCAACTCCATGAAACAACAAACTGAACAACTGAAACAAACTGATTTTCAGTTAGGTATCTTATTTTGACAGGTTGTCACGGAGTTGAGGGGGGTCGGGTAGCTGTGGAGGGAATATGGAGGGGGCCGTCATTCTTACAGTTTCTCAGCTTTACTTCACCCATACACACAATGGGACACTAACTTGAAATTGCCCCGAGCTCTGTGCTAAATGGAACTCTATCAACCTAAAACATTTTATATTGGCTTTGCAGGAGCACTTTTCAAACTGCTTTCAATAACCCTAGCACGAGCACCATACTATAGTGGACCCAAGATTACTTTACATCTGCTTTCGTCACATCCGCAGCAGTCGTAGCCAACCAGCGAACCGCCCGAGACACATCCGGGCCAATACCGATCGCTGATTGGCTACGAACCAGTCGCCAGTGACGAAAGCATGTGTAAAGTAGTCTTGGGACAACTATACCACATAACTTTATAGCAGTATGCAGAGTAGATAAAGATGTTTAAAGAATGGCTGAAAAAGCCATCTTGGCACAAGAAGGAAAAAAAACTCTATAGACCTAGACTCTGTTAGGGCTCCCGCGCACTACGCGGCCAGGCCGCGCGACCATGGCCGCGCGGCCAAAAACCATCGCGACTTTGCTCCGCGACTTGGTCGTGCGACCACAAATATGTCATTCAAATTTGTTGGATCTCAGTTAAAAAATGAAAAAAAACATTTCAGTAAGAAACATTTCACAGTCAAAATTGCGTGACATTTCCATTTTTTAAAATACGAGAACACCAAACCCGGCAAAACACGCTACACTCAGCCGTTCACACAACGACTCAGCCACCTACACGTTTTGGTATGCTCAGAAAAAACATTTCAATATCAAAATGGCGTGACATTTCCTTTTTTTTTAAATACGAGAACACCAAACCCGGCAAAACACGCTACACTCAGCCGTTCACTCAACGACTCAGCTACTTTTACACGTTTCGCTATGCTCTTTTGATGAATGAGTCATGTTTGGACAGGTCTGGCCGCAGGATTTCTGCGACCAGTGCGCTACCTGCCATTTAAACCCGTGGAAATAGTTGGCCGCGCGACAGCAGGATCTCGTTGGCCGCGCGCGACCAGCCGGCCGCGCTTGCGACCAGCGGCCAAGTGCGCGTTCTCACATTGACGGCAATGGTTCTCGTTGGCCGCGCGGCCATGGTCGCGCGGCCTGGCCGCGTAGTGCGTTTGAGCCCTTAATTGTATGTGACGATTTAGCATTAGAAATGGAGCGACAAGAAAACAGCTCTGCCACGCGGAGAAGCTCTCGTTAAACTTGATTCACAGCGACACAGATTGATGGTAGATATGAATCAGTACTGATTCTTGTATTCAAGTACCTCTAGATGGCTGGGTTGTCGCAACCAGTTACACAATGTGTAGCGACCATTGCCACAATTTTAGGTCTACTGTTCAATCAGCCTTGAGAACCACAGTATAGACAACCCAAGACTACTTTATACACATGCTTTCGTCACAGGCGAGGTATTCGTAGCCAATCAGCGATCGGTATTTGCGCGCGATTGTCTCGGGTGGTTCGCTGGTTGGCTATGAATGTCTCGCCTGTGACGAAAGCATGTGTAAGGTTGTCTTGGGTTGCCTAGATGAATGTAGTGGGAAAAAAAGAAGCGGCCATAAAAAGAAGGTTTACAAAAATCTCGAAAACATTCGTCTACGGAAATCGAAGTGCGGTCAACTGAAATGCTACAATGGTGAGGGTGAATGTTTTCAAGATGCCGTTTGAGTAGGGTGGAAAGAGCATGAGCCGAGAGGGACCAACAGATCAAGGCTCCATTCATCCACTATGTTTCTCAACGCTGATTACACAGTAGAGTAGGACTGAGATTAGAGCCTCCCCGCTAGGATCGCCACCAAAAATGTGTGACCAATAAAAACGGAAAGCTAGAGTATAGACTATAATAGCTATGAATTTACATGGCGGACCGTACTGAGTACCAGACTGAGAACTGTCATGGTCGCTTGCGTTTATATGAAGGTGTACCCAAACTTGATTTCGGTCTCGCGCCACATTGGTCGCACATAACCCTACTTTTTCCTTCTGCCATATACAATTAATTTAAAGATGCATCCCGGCGAATAAAAGTTTCCAAGCTGTTGTAAATATTTTACTTGATTGTTGTTGATGGCAACTACAATCATTTTCCAACTTATTCACCTACAAACAGCGTTGGTTCAAAGTTTCAGTTCTTCAGTCAGTACGTTCTACCCGTTTACATGATAGAACTGAGTCGGTCTTACGGTACGGTCTAGCTTTTTTGGCGGACCGGACCCAGTCGGTTCGGTCCCATCTTCTAGGTGTTTACATGGCCCTGGACCGTACTCAGTCCGCCATGTAAACAGGGTAAATGAATCGACTATAAACTTGATAATGACGTCACTGTGAAATGTAACCTCCCCCCTCCCCCGCAGATTGTCGAGTACGTGTGCGTGGAATGCCGCGTGCGTCAACGCTGCGTACGCATGAAGTACTGCAACCACATAACGCTGTGCGTGCCGTGCGGTAAGAAGTTCCTGCTGAAGCCGATAGAGCAGCGAGTCTGCCCCGAGTGCGAGACGCCCGTCTTCTACGTCACGCGTATGACGAGCGTGCGTACCGGTGCCTAGACCAATCACAGGGCGAGGCGAGGCGAAGCGATGGCGCCAAATTCGAAAACGTTCAAACTGTTTCACAGTCTCTGGGTTTTGATATCATTCTATACATCCATAATCTTCAATACTAGTATTTCTATTTTTGATACATCAAGTTTTTTGGATTAGAATAAAAACAAGGAAAGAGGGGGAGAGGGAGAATGAGAGAGAGACGTAAGTAAATGTCTTCAAAATAAAGTCATAAAACACTCATACTATTCAATTCTTGAGGTTTTTATCAATACTAGTAAAGTATTTTCGGTTATATTCTTTGTATTAAATTAATAAAGGATTTATATTCAGAGCAGGCCAGATCAAGAAGCTAATTTGTATTGGATAGCGAGAAAAATGAATGGCTGAAAGGTCATCATTGCATAAGAGGAAAAAAAAACTTATAAATGATGATTAGGTCTTTACTTACATCAAACCTTTATAAGAGAGAGAGAGAGCGAGAGAGAGAGAGAGAGAGAGAGAGATAGATAGATAGATAGATAGATAGATAGATGGTCTTTATTGAAGGCGGGATTAAGGCCAGTTGGGCCTTCTCTTACATCCAACCTACTTATACACTAACAAAAATCAACGTCTCATTCATCCATCCCATTCACTCTATTTATTTTCCATTGACATTATTAAGGGAAGCATGGTCACATTACAACTACCAACGAGTACATTCTGCCATAATTGGTATTTAAAATAAGTGTTAATTTTTATTAAAATAGTGATTGTGAGTTTTTAATCGAAATAACCCTAAATTGTCATGATAAACATCCCTTATCTCTGCAGGTAGAGCATTCCAGGTGCGTATAGCATGTATTATGAAGGAATTATCTAAAATATTAGTTCTGTGGATAGGAAAAGCTAGTATAGTGCCGGATCTTGATCTGGTGTTGAAAGAGTGATTTGAATGAAGATAATGGAAGTTTGACGCGAGATAACTAGGTGAAGAAGTAGAGAGAATACGGTGGGTAAGACAAACAGAATGAAGGTTACGACGGTCTTTTAAGCGGATCCAGGATAACTGTTTGAAGCCAGGAGTAATGTGGTCATATTTTCTTATTCCTAAGATAAACCTAACGCACGAGTTTTGGGCACGTTGAAGACGGATGGCTAGGTCTTCTGTTAGGTCGTTGTAAACGACGTCACAGTAGTCAAAGTGAGGAATTATGAGCGTTTGTACTAGGAGAGTCTTAAGTCTAGTCGGAAGAAAATTCTTTAGTCAGTTTAATGAGTGTAAAGCTGAGTAAGTTTTTTGACATATGTGCTTGGTATGATTGTTCCAGGAGAGGTCGTCTGTCATGTGTAGTCCTAAGTTTTTTATGTTGTTTTGGAAGGGTATTGTTAGGTCGTTCAAAGTTATTTTATGGACATTTGAAATGTTTATTTTATTCAACAATTTATGATATCCAATTATTATAGATTGGGATTTAAGTGGGTTTATTAGCAACCCATGTTTGGTTGCCCAGGTAGTCAGATTTTCCAAGTCATTATTAATCAAATCTATAGCGGCGTCGAGTTTCAGTGGGGGAGGCATGCAAGTATATTTGCAGATCGTCAGCATAGAGGTGGTGATGACAATACTTTAATGCTTTTGAAATACTATTTATGTAGAGAGAAAACAATAGAGGTCCGAGGACACTTCCTTGAGGAACACCAGCTCTTAATGTCTGCCATTGAGATTGACAATCAAGTGATATTATACTTTGCTTACGATCACGAAAGTATGACTCGAACCATTGTATCACCGGCGCAGAAAAGTTTATGGTTTTCAGTTTTGCAATTAGTATATCTATATCGACCGAGTCAAAGGCCTTGCTAAAGTCGAGTAATGTTAGGATTGTCAATTGTCTATGGTCCATTTTAGATCTAATGTCGTCAGTAACTTTTATAAGAGCTGTACATGTGCTGTGGTTGACCCGAAACCCTGATTGATGTTGGTCTAAAATGTCGTTTTGTGTCAGGTATTCAACAACTTGAGTATGAACGATGTATTCGAGAACTTTTGATAGTGCTAGAGAGAGAGAGAGAAGAGAGAGAGAGAGAGAGAGAGAGAGAGAGAGGAGAGAGAGAGAGAGAGAGAGAGAGAGAGAGAGAGAGAGAGAGAGAGAGAGAGAGAGAGAGAGAGAGAGAGAGAGAGGAGAGAGAGAGAGAGAGAGAGAGAGAGAGAGAGAGAGAGACAGAGAGAGAAAACTTGTAGAGACATTGACTCTGAAGAGAGATATCTAGCAAGCAGTACACTTTATAATATTAATGCTTTGACAGAATAGATTTGAACTGTATCTCTTACACGCACCAAACTTCACTTACAACATTTGTAGGCCTACGTTCATCTCCATGTGGAACATCTTATTTTGGTCGGTTTATGTAATGCTTTAAAGTGTTGTTAAACTGCCCCAAAAGAAAATCAAAATATGTCATCCTCTATAAAATTTACTACATGTTGCTTTGTTCCAAAAAAACGTTCGTATTTCAAATTTTCTGAATTGGGGGTAAAAGGTGTACAACACCAACAGCCCATTAAACAATTTAATTAAGAATATTTGAAAAACGGAAATATTTATTGGAACAAAAAAGATTCATAAGAAAGAGCACTGAATTATTTTATAGGATGATATATTTTGATTTGTTACTGGGACAATTCGAACACATTTTCAAGCAATTTTATCAAAACGACATCGCCCGGTGTTCCGCAGTTTATCTGGACAAACCCAAGGTCCATCGATCCCCTGGCGGAGGTTCGGTAAACCTGGGAGTTCGACGAGCCAGGGGATTTACGGACCTTGGGACAAACGGTCATCTTCGATACTTTCAACCCATATTGAAGCGCAGCGAAGAACTTGTTTAGCTAAACCAACCTCAGTTCGCTGTACTTTAGGCTGCTCCGTCTAAACTTCGTTGTTGCACTTTCAACCGTGTTAAAGCGCAGCAAAGAACTTGTTTTGCTAAACCAACATCAGTTCGCTGTACTTTAGGCTGCTCAGTCTAAAGATCGTTGTTGCACTTTCAACCATGTTGAAGCGCAGCAAAGAACTTGTTTAACTAAACCAACATCAGCTCGCTGTACTTTAGGCTGCTCCGTCTAAACATCGTTTGTTGCACTTTCAACCGTGTTAAAGCGCAGCAAAGAACTTGTTTAACTAAACCAACATCGGTTCGCCGTACTTTAGGCTGCTCCGTCTAAACTTTGTCTGTTGCACTTTCAACCGTGTTGAAGCGCAGCAAAGAACTTGTTTAGCTAAACCAACATGGTTCACTGTACTTTAGGGCTGCTCAGTCTAAACTTCGTTTGTTGCACTTTCAACCGTGTTGAAGCGCAGCAAAGAACTTGTTAAGCTAAACCAACATCAGCTCGCTGTACTTTAGGCTGCTCCGTCTAAACTTTGTTGCACTTTCAACCGTGTTGAAGCGCAGCAAAGAAGTTGTTTAGCTAAACCAACCTCAGTTCGCCGTACTTTAGGCTGCTTCGTCTAAACGGGACGGCCGAGTTAATGGGCTCTCGTTGCCAAGGTTAAATTTAGAGTCGTTGGTCACTGCATTAAACTAACTCACTCACTACCGTAAACAACAAGATCGAGCTGTCTGTACGTCCTACCCTTTCCGTGTTGAGTGGAGGACACATCGACAATACCTCACCGACAGAATATTAACGGTTTTTAGTCTTATCTCAAGAATGTCGAAAATATACAGCCCCTTGTAATTTTGAAAGCTTACAATATTATAATTCGTATCATTATTTTAATTACTTGCTAAGAATTATGAACTTTTGAAAAAATCTGGAATATTAAACTTTGAGCCATGATTGCGTTGGCGGAAATCGAACCGACAACCTCGTGAATTGCAGTCTCGTGTACTATCGAAGAGCTATCAGTTCTTGATGACAATCATCATACACGCCCATACATCATACATCATACGCCCATACGTGCGATTTTAATATTGCAACTACAGTCCCGTAGTTGCAATATTAAAATCGCACGAAATTACTGTTTTTTTGTTTGTTTTTTTAATCATAGCTCAATG